>BLSH010314625.1:195872-208675 GCA_018402905.1 Glandirana rugosa | reverse complement strand
GCCCATGCACCGTTCTTACAAAGTGAAAATCAGTCACCTCTCTAAATAAGACAGCATTCTATGTCTAGAACTCTTTTGTGTAGCTGTATCTCATTATTCCTAAAATAATGGACTTCCAAAATCCTTCACTAGAGGGCAACAAAGCCCAACAAGTCTGACAAGAATGAACTGAGAAAATAGGGAACATTCACAGATATTTCTTCCTTAAGATTTAGCAAAACCCCCAAGAGTATAGAAAAAGAAGCCTTTAATCATTGCACTTCAGCCTTTACTCTATATGTTTTATTTCTTTTCTGGTTATAAACCCTACTCTGTTCTTACAAAATGGGAATCAGTAGGCACTAAATAAGGCACTATTATGTGCCTACGCTAGGGTTGCCACCTCATCCCTTTAAACCCGAACACATATTAATTACACAGGGTGTTCTGAGGCCAATTTAATGCAGGTAAGGCACTAAGTGAGCTTAACCACTTCCCGCCCGGCGTATAGACAAATGACGTCCTCAGGATAATCTGCAATTGCGTGCGATCCGGCGATCGGTGGTTCTGTGGGTCACTCTGACCCACTGCATTACCGACTGAGGTAAAAGGCTTCCATCCGAGCCAATCACGGCTGATCACAGTGTAAATAGGAAGAGACGTTTATTGGCTTTTCCTCTGTTCAGGTCTGCAGACCTGAACAGCGGAGAGCCCATAGGGTGCTCTCCTGACAGGGGGGGGCTGCGCTGAACGTTTATCAGCGCAGCCCCCCTCAGGATCAGCCCACTGGACCACCAGGCAGCCTGCCCAGGACCACCAGGGAGCCCCCCCGGACATCACCAGGAGGCCGCCCAGGACCACCAGGGAGCCCCCACTAGACCACTAGGTAAGGGCAATATAGTGCACTGTAGGGATGGCACTGTGCCCATATATGATGTCTGCCAGTGCCATCCCTAACAGTGCTTGTTGCACCAGTGCCCACCACTGCCACCTATCAGTGCCCACCTGTGCCACCTAAAAGTGCCCATCTGTGCCACCTAAAAGTGCCCACCTGTGCCACCTAAAAGTGCCACCTATCAGTGCCCATCAGTGCCCAGTGCCACTTATCAGTGCCGCCTATGAGTGTCCATCAGTGCCGCATATCAGTGCCACGTATCAGTGCACGTCAGTGTTGCTTGTCAGTGCCGCCCATCAGTGCTGCATATGTGCCCCATCATCAGTGCAACCTTATCAGTGCCACCTCATCAGTGCCAATCTGTACTGCCTCCTCAGTGCCCGTCAGTCTAGCCTCATCAGTGCCTATCAGTGTAGACACATCAGTGAAGGAGAAAATGTACTTTATACAAAGTTTTGTGACAGAAACAAAGACAAATGGTTTTTTTTTTTACAAAACTTCGGTCTTTTTTTTTTATAGCGCAAAAAAATAAAAACTGCAGCGGTGATCAAATACCACCAAGAGAAAGCTCTATTTGTGGGAACAAAATGATAAAAAGGTTGTTTGGGTACAACGTCGCACGACCACACAATTCTCATTCAAATCGAAACAGCATTGAAAGCTGAAAATTGGTGTGGGCGGGAAGTGTTCTAAGTGCCCGGTATTGAAGGGGTTAATTACCACCTTAATCAGCCGCAGAACCTGTGTAATTATTATGTGCTCGGGTTTAAAGGGATGAGGTGGCAACCCAAGTCTACGCCTCTTTTGATCTTCTGTATCACATTATCCATAAAAGGAGGGCACCAAAGCATTGCAAGTATGACAAGAATGTATAGAGCGGGGGGGGGGGGGTAGGCAGCCTTAACCCTTTCACCCCCGGAAGGATTTCCCACTTTAGGACCAGAGCACTAATTGCGATTCGGCACTGCGTTGGTTTAACTGACTATTGCGCGGTCGTGAGACATTGTACCCAAACGAAATTTGCGTCCTTTTTTTCCCCACAAATAGAGCTTTCTTTTGGTGGTATTTGATCGCCGCTGCGTCATTTCTGATCACCGCTATAAACAAACAAATAGCGACAATTTTGCAAAACAAAAAACACTTTTTTTACTGTTTGCTATAAAAAATGTCCAAAAAAAAATTGTAAAAAAAAACAAATGTATTCATCAGTTTTGGCCGATATATATTCTTCTACATATCTGTGGTAAAAAAAACTGCAATTGGTGTATTCTGATTGGTTTGCGCAAAAGTTGCTGAAAATTAATTTATGGTGTTTATTACTATATATATATATATATTTGTCTAGTAATGGTGGTGATTAGGGATGAGCTCAATGTTCGGGTCAAACGTGAGTTCAACTCGAACATCGGGCGTTCGATCGTTCGGCTTTTCCCGAACATTATGGGGCGTTCACTGCAACTTTGCACGCCCCATAATGCATTCAAATGGAGGCAGAATGCCGTCCGCTGATTGGCCAAAGCATGCACATGACCTACATGCTTTGGCCAATCAGCGGGTGGCCTGTTGTGAGAACTTCGATTGGCTAAAAGCAGGGTGCCTTTAGCCAATCACTGCACAGCAGCCTCAATCCACGCCCCACACTATATAAAGCCGCTTGTACAGCGACTCTATGTAGTGGGTTGGCGACGGTGGTGGGAGTTAGAGAGCTTACAGGCAGTTTAGCTAAGCTAGCTTTCTAACGTGTGTTTAAGAAAAGAAATACAAAAGATAGATAGGGAGAAAATCTAAAATCTATTTATCAGTTAGTGCAGACAGGTTAGTGTAGGAAAAAAATATATATATTTATATATATATACAGTTGCAAGAAAAAGTATGTGAACCCTTTGGAATGATATGGATTTCTGCACAAATTGGTCATAAAATGTGATCTGATCTTCACAACAATAGACAATCACAGTCTGCTTAAACTAATAACACACAAAGAATTAAATGTTACCATGTTTTTATTGAACACACCATGTAAACATTCACAGTGCAAGTGGAAAAAGTATGTGAACCCCTATGATTTAATATCTGGTTGAACCTCCTTTGGCAGACCAAACGTTTCCTGTAATTGCAGATCAGACGTGCATAACGGTCAGGAGTAATTCTTGACCATTCCTCTATGACCAATTTGTGCAGAAATCCATATCATTCCAAAGGGTTCACATACTTTTTCTTGCAATTGTGTATATATATATATATATATATATATACATGCACAGTGTACTATATCTCAGTGTACACTGTACATACGTTATATAGTACACTTGACATGGTGTATTAAACTATATACAGCCTGATATATATATATATATATACACACACAGCGTATTGAGTGTACACTATATATCCGTGCATTCGGCGGTGTACGGTATACATTACACGTGGTGTCTTAAGATATATACAGTCTAGTGTATCCAGATATAAATGCAGCCTATTGAGTGTACACTATATATCGGTACATTCAGGGTGTACGTGCGGTATATAGTACACTTGACCTGGTGTATTAAAATATATACAGTCTAGTGTATACAGATATACACACAGTGTATTAAGTGTACATTATATATCAGTGCATTCGGGGGTGTACTGTATATAGTACAGTGTAGTGCGGTGTTAAAAAAAATACCCATCATGTCAGGAAGGCCAAAAAGGAGAGGCAAACACTCCCAGGCCACTAAAAGAGAGCAAGCAGCCTCTGTGTCTTCAGTGAAAAGCGGTGGTGGCGGACGTGGTGCATCCTCTGTAGGTGAGTCACGCTTGTCCTTTTTTTCTACTGTTGGACGTGCTATTGAGCCACAACATGCAGAAGAGTTGCTGGAGTGGATAACAAAGCTGTCCTCATCCTCCTCATCCTCTGTCACCCAGGCTAGTACAAGTTTGCCTTCCAACGCATCTGCCAAAGAGGCCTATTCCACCGGATCCTTGTCCACAGTTTCTCCTTCCTTAGCCCCACCATCATGCACGGAGGAGTCATCTGAGCTGTTCAACCATAGTGTCAGTTACATGCTCATAAAGGATGCACAGCAGTTTGAAAGCTCCGATGTTGGTTCGCAGGTTGAGGAAGGGAGTAGCGTGAGCCTAGAGACAGGGGGTGCCGCAAAAGGACAAGAAACTAGCAGTCATGTTCCCCCCAGCTGCAGCATACTGCTAAGTTTGCTCCAGTGACGAGGAGGGAGGGGATGGTGAGGACACGGACTGCACTTGGGTGCTTGAGAGAAGAGAGGAGGAAAGTGAGGAGGAGGAGGAAGAGGAGGAGGCCCAACTCCAACAAGGCAGGATGTCATCCAGGGGCCAGCTTAAGGGCAGCCACCCAATTGCATCAGACCACAGAGCTCCACAGGTGCAGGGCGCTGCTGCCTCCCTGCCAACTTCAAACATTTCTTTGGTGTGGGCATTTTTCAGCACATGTGCAGTACATTGCACCGTTGCCATTTGCAATCTATGTCTGAAGCGGGTCAATCGCGGTCAGGACTCCTGCCGCTTGGGCACTACTGTCTTGACAAGACATATGACAACCAGCCATGCAGTCCGTTGGCAAGAGTACCTGAAGAACCCACACCAGAAAACAAGACGGACTCCTCCTTGCTCCTCATCTGGGATCTCAACCCCTTCTATACCTGCAGTCCCCTCCAAAACCTGCACTGAGAGGAATGAAGGTGTAGCAATGCCTGCCACAACTAGTACTTGCAGCCAATCTGCTAGCAGTACACCATCAGGTGAATTCAACAGTCAAATATCCCTACCCCAGTTGCTGAACCATAAAAAGGAATACTGTTCCAGCTATCCACATGCTCAGCGTCTTAATGCTAGCTTGGCCAAATTACTAGCACTCCAACTGCTGCCTTTTCAGGTGGTAGACTCTGCCCCCTTTCGTGAATGTGTGGAATGTGCTGTCCTACAGTGACAGGTTCCCAAAAGACATTTCTTTTCACGTAAGGCCATTCCAGCTCTCTACCGTCATGTTGAAGGCAATGTTTTGGCCTCATTGAACAGTGCGGTCAGCAGCAGGGTTCATATTACCGCTGACTCATGGTCCAGCCGGCATCTTCAAGGACGTTACCTTTCCTTCACGGCGCACTGGGTAACTCTGCTGGCAGCTGGGAAGGATGCAGGACAGGGCTCAGCTTTGGAAATAGTTCCACCACCATGCCTACAAAAGGCTAGTGGTGATTTTGCCACATCCGCCTCCTCCACCCCCTCCTTTTCTTCTACCTCTGTAGCCTCTTCTGCAGAATTGTCCTCTGAACCTGCAGTGCTCCCTAAGCGTTCAAGGGACTATGCATGCAGTCAGGTTAAAAGATGCCATACGGTGCTTGAGTTAGTCTGTCTTGGGGACAGGAGCCACACGGGGAAGAGATTCTTTCAGCTCTGCGGGGGCAGGCTCAGAGGTGGTTGATGCCACAGCAGCTTGAGCTAGGAATGGTTGTATGCGACAATTGCACCCACCTTCTCTCTGCCCTCTGACTTGGACAATTGACACTTGTTCCATGCTTGGTACACGTCTTGAATTTGGTAGTGTAGCGTTTCTTGACCAGATACCCAGGCTTACCAGATATCCTGAGGCGGGCCAGAAAAGTCTGTGGTCATTTCCAGTATTCATACAATGCCAGTGCCCGGCTGGCTGACATCCAGCGGGAATTCAACCTGCCCAACAACCGCCTCATTTGTGACATGCCCACCAGGTGAAACTCAACATTGGCAATGCTGCAGCAGCTGCACACACAGCAGAGGGCTATAAATGAGTACATCTGTGAGCATGGCAACAGGACAGGCTCAGGGGAGCTTGGCTTTTTTTCACCACGTCAGTGGCTAATGATCAACAATGCATGCACTGTCCTGTCACTATTTGAGGAGGCCACAAGGATGGTGAGCAGCGACAATGCATGCATCAGTGGCACTGTCCCACTAATATTCCTTCTGGAGCACATGCTTTGTGGAATCATGTACAGGGCACTTGAGGCAGAACAGAGGGAGGAAGAGGAGGACTTCCTTTCCTCTCAAGGCCCCTTTTATGCAAAGAGCATTCCTGCAGAGCCGACAACACAAAGGAGGAGGAGGAGGATTGTGTCAGCATGGATGTGGAGTATAATACACAGCAGTCTTCAAGGGATCATGGTTTTCAGGCCCCAGAAACCCAAGGAGTTGTACATGGTTGGGAGGAGGTAGTTCCTGATAATGTCATCCTCAGTGACCCAAAGGACACTCATGCCTCCTCAAACTTACGCTGCATGGGCTCTCTGATTCTCAAAAGCCTGCGAAAAGACCCTAGGATTTGTGGTATCAAGGAGAGGGATCATTACTGAGCAATGCTTTTAACATTTTTTTCAGTCCTCAGCACCCAGGCCTGATAGGTTCAAGCAACCATTGTCAGCATCTGCATTATATGGTGCAGGAATATATAGGGGCAAGAGCAGACTTGGACATCTTTCCAACTGAGCATCCACTTAGTTACTGAGGATGGACCACTGGCTGGAACTTGCTCAATATGCAATTGAGCTACTGGCCTGACCTGCATCCAGCGTGCTTTCTGAACGGACATTCAGTGCTGCCGGAGGGTTCATAACTGATCAAAGAGTGCGCCTGTCCACAGACTCGGTTGATAGGCTCACATTTATAAAAATGAATCAGTCCTGGATCAACAGCTACCAAACCCCTGATGCTGATGCAACTAATAAAACTGGTGATCTGGGATCCCTTGAAGACTGCCACTGCTCCTATTCCTCCTGTCGATAATCTAGAACAATATTTTATATTTAGGGCACCACCAACACCCAAGGCCCAATTTTTCTACACTTGGTTTACAGGGGCATGCCATAACAATTTTTAAACTAATTTAATTTAAAACAGCAGGGCCCATTTCTGCGTCCAACAAGAGTAACTGCAAGGAGTTGCAGTGTTGTGACACCACCAGCACCCAAGGTACAATTTTTGCCACCTGTTTGACTTACACAAGGAAGTTTAAAATACACATAAGCCGGTCGGAATCCCCTGGACGACGTCTTCTTATGACGAAACGTACGTCGGGAGAACACGCTGACGTCACCGCTGATACCTTGAACCTGTGAGACGTGGATTCCAACCGGCTTATGTGTATTTTAAACTTTCTTGTGTAAGTAGGATTTTATCTTTTTTGAATAAACAGTTTGATGTACTTCCCTATGAGAGTTTTATTCTCTGTGAGGCACTGTGACTAAAACCGCCACTGACCGAGATATCTTGTGAGGCTTCCTGGGTGCTGAGTCTTTGGAGGAGTTGATCCCATACCCCTGGCTGGGGAATATCCATAAGCGCCTTATTCATGTAATTCCGATAAGCCTTGGTGGTGGATTGCACTGGATTTTTACTCAGCACTTTGGGTGTCACTGTACCTCCTATGTGGTGTAAAAGACTATTGTGCGCCTTATGCCAATATAGACTGTGACTTATAGTGGTTCCCTACACATGTTGGAATCTGTTTGGACTTTTATCACAACCAGTCGTGTGAATATGTTATATGTTTAACCTACAGTTTTGCATTTAATGTGATTTGTTATATAATATACCTAGCGCAATCCTTTGTTTGGTTTTGCTGTAATACTATTCCCCAATTGTGTATATTGGCTGCAGCTTCGTTTAGAGGACCTTAGCGTGGTATTCCCTATTTAATTGATATACTAATAAGACAGAGGCTATAAATCTTCCCCTTCTTTGCTCTACTAAACATAGCATTATTATTTCAGTCTGTGTTTCTGTTGGAGAATTCCTCTCATTTCCTGTTTAGTAAAATGTTGTCACGGGACAGGAAGTGAGGGGAAATCACCGAAGCCCTGGATACAAGGAAAAACCTGACAGAGTTTCTAGTACTGACCCACCCCTACAAACTAAGAAAAACAGTCTGGGCTCTCTGATCACATTTTGTTCTTTCAGTGGTAAATCTCTAGATGTCTTCTTTATAGATTTCCTCTCCGATGGTTCCATTTATTTCCATCTCTTTGTAGTATAGAATGTATGGAGGAGTGGGGAGGGGCAGGGAGGAAAGGTGACCCCATCCTATCCCATCACAGTAACCACACCCCACCCTCTATGTCTGATCATGGCTGCCCCCCACACACACAGGTGGACCACATGTGAGGGAGGGGCAGAGATGAGGGGGGAGGGGCAGAGAGAAGAGGTGATCTCATCCCATCATAGTGACCTCACCCCACCCTCTATGTCTAATCATGGCTGCCCTCCACACACACAGGTGGACCACACACAAGGGAGGGGCAGAGATGAGGAAGGAGGGGCAAAGAGGAGGGCAAGGGGCAGAGAGGAGGAAGAGATGACTGCTGTTGCACACTGTGGCAATTTGCTTCTTAAATATATATAATGTATTATTTAGGATTGTTATGGGATGGATAGATAGGCCACACCCATCCTTACTGACCATTAGGAACATGTTACTGTTGCTCAAATAATCAGACCGATATTCTACCCAATCACAGCGATCAGTGAGTAACGGAGGGAGAAATTTTACATTTATTTATTGTAGAAAAACCTTGCAGGAAGCCACACCCACTGCTATATAATATTGGATGCATATTACATAAAACAAATTAATTCCAATTCTTTGTCTGACATCACCAGGCTGTGGGCGGAGTTCTCACATCTCCCGCCTCCCCCCACATATCTTTATACAACCAAATCCTACCCATAACCCAGCATGGAGGGGCTCAGTGAAGGTGGTGGTGAAGGTATGGAGGTGTCGGTCACACAGATCATAAAAGGAGATCCTCCCGGCCTCATAATCCAGATCTATCTTGACTCTGTTACTGGAGAGATTGGTGGGTAGGAGGATCTTATTACTGTCATGTGTCACCCAATACTGATAACCAGACCCGTCCATTCCCCAGGACTTATTATATCCAATCCTTGACTGCCCACCTCCCCTCTCTATACTGGGGTAACACATCCCGACTATCCAGCATAATGATCCCCCAACATCCACATCCCAGTAATGTCTCCCTGAGGAGAAACTCTGACTGCTCAACACCTGAAAACACCGGAATCTCTCTGGTGTTTTTGCCTGACAGAGGTATATATCTGATATGGATACAGTTTTCCTGTCTTCTGATATCTGTAGATCCTTATAAGCTGTGTTCTCATCCAGTAATATGTCTACAGCTCCCTGTATAGAGAAGTATACATTTACCTCTGTTATTATATCAGATAAACCTGTGTGTAAGACCCCCGCCACATCCAGACCCCCTCCATCATGGAGGAGTTTCTCATGTCTCTCTCTGTCCTCATTATCTCCATCCTCAGTATCACACAAGTCGCCTGTGTCTGATTCCTGTAAGACAGTCAGTGGATCCATCATGTTACACAGCTCCTCAATGTGACGCAACTTCCTGGACAGCTCCTCCTTCTTTATTTCCAGATCCCGGATGGAGATGGAGATCCGCTCTGCCCGCCTGGAGATTTCCCTCAGGATTCTCTTCTCCAGGTCTTCCAGACGTCTCCTGAGATCTCTAAACAGGGCAGTGACTCTCTCGGTGTCACCAGCTGCTTCTTCTTCTACTTTCCTCCGGTGTTCCTGCAGACTCTGGACTCTTTCCTCCGTCTCCTCTCTCTTTGTCAGAAGTTTCTGCAGAATGTTCCACAGTGTCTCCTTCTTCTTTTCAGAAGCCGCACCCAGTGACTCCGTCTTATGTCCTGTGTGTTCTCCAATCTGACAGCAGGACATACAGATACAGGTCTCATCCTCAGTGCAGTAATACTCCAAGATCTTTTTATGGACGGAAGATTTCCTGCTCTCCATGGACAAGATGGGGTCACAGAAGATGTGTTCTGGGGACTTTTTGTGGACTCTCAGGTGTTTATCACACATAGAAACCTCACAGTGTAGACAGGATCTAACAGCAGGTACAGGAGAGTCCACACAGTGAGTACAGAAGACCCCAGACTCCTCCTTATCTGGCTGAGCAGACAGGAAGGTTTCTGTTATGTTACGCAGTGTTATGTTCTTCTGCAATGAAGGACGACTCCTGAACCTTTTTCTACATACAGGACAGAAGAAATTTCCAGACCCCTCCTGTGAATAGACACAATATATAATCCTAGTTAGTCCCAGCTGAAGCTTTTACGCCTTACTTGCCAGGCCTGCCCTGGTCAGTTTATGTTTTGATGTGCATAGATTGTGTTATGCATAGTTCTGATTATACTATGCTTGCTCAGCTTTACCCTTTCTGTAATCTTTACTGTAAATTCTAATAAACCCCTTTTGAACAAGAAAAAATACCTCAACCCTCAATTTTCAAATGCAGCCTGCTAGAAGGCTTATATGGTGTGCAGTGTGTCTCAGTAGGATTTCTGCCTCTTGACTCTGATTTAATCCAATGCATTTTTTATTTCTGGATCAAAAATGCCTAATTTCTCCTTCTTCAAAAGAGGCCTACTACCAAGGCTTATAGGATGTGCAATGTGTCTTTTTTATTTCTGCCTTAAAAATGTCTCATTTTTCATTCTTCAATAGAGGATGACCATGAAATCTCACAGGATGTGCAATGTGTCTTTTATTATTTCTGCTTTAAAAATACCTCATTACTCCATCTTCAAAATAGGCCGACCACCAAGGCTTACATGATGGGCAATGTGTCTTTTTTAATTTCTGCCTTAAAAATAACTCATTACTCCTTCAAAAGAGGCCTACTACCAAGGCTTATATGATGTTTATCATGTACAATAATTCTTATTTGTATTTGTAACATAATCATAATTCTCTCCCTCTTCAAATTAAGCCAACTTAAAAGGCTTACCTGATTTGCAGCATGTCTCTGCAATATTTCGGCATAATCACTGTAATTATTATTTTAGATTTTTAAAAAACTTGCCTTGTCTCTCCTTCTTACATTGCTGCCAATCAAGCTCCTTACGTACTCTCCAGCCACTGTGTTATTTGTCTGACTATTGTGTCTGAAATAGGGCTGTGTCATTTTTATTTCTTCATAACAATCAAATTATCTCTGGAACGTGTGATTCTGTCTATCGAGGTGTTTTGTAAACTCTGTGATGACATTTGATTAAGGTCATCAGACAAAACAGTGTGATACTGCATTACAAGAATATCACACGCTGTGCTATGAAATATGTTTTGCCACTCTTTGGAAATTGTTGCAAAGTATTTAGCATTATTTTATTTAGAAATGTAATTGTATTCTATGCATTAAGATAAACAGCCTTCTGAGTGCAGCAGCCCCCCTAACACTTACGTCTCGCTCGTCCGGGACTTCTCATTGGCTGAGACAGCAGCGCGGTTCCATTGGCTCCCGCTGCTGTCAATCAAAGTAAGTCAGCCAATGAGGAGAGAAAGGGGCGGAATCAGGCTTTGGCTCCATGTCTGAATGGATACAGGAGGCTCTGGCTTGGCTCGGGTGCCCCCATAGCAAGCTGCTTGCTGTAGAGGCACTCAACAGGAGGGAGGGGACCAGGAGCACCGAAGAGAACCCAAGGATCTGGGATGCTCTGGGCAAAATCATTACACAGAGCGGGTAAGTATGACACCAATACTTCACATCTACAACTGAGAAAAACTTTATTCACATTAACATCTTTCCAAATTCCTCCTCCATCACCAGGACACATCTAGTGATTTTAAGATACACCATCACAATGATACATTATATTGGGGAGACAGTATAAAAGTGATCCCATAGAATTCTATTGGTGACCCATTGTATGGTACTACATTATATTAGGATCCATTATAAAAGTGATCCCATAGAATTCTATTGGTGATCCATTCTATGGGGACACAATATATTGGGGACACATTCCAGGTCTAGTAATCATACATTATTATAGAGATATCATTATATTAGTGATAAATCCCATTATTTCTTTCTCTAGTAAATCTCGATTTTCATATCTTTCTATCTATTTGTAGATCTATTATTCATTTCTATTTCTTCACGCAATAAAATAATCAATGGAATAATGTCATTGTGAACGTATTAATAATAAGGAATGAGACTCTCTACACATTATACTTAGGTAGGTAGATAGATAGATAGATAGATAGATAGATAGATAGATAGATAGATAGATAGATAGATAGATAGATAGATTTGTTCTTAAAGGGCCAGTGCACCTCATTCTGTACTTTCCACATTAGGTCCCTAGGCAGCCATTTCCCTACTATGACATCACAACTCGGACACAGACAATAAGTCATATTACACTCTGCACTCTGTCTCAGCTCCGGCACTCTATACAATTCTTCAGTGCCCCATCTCACTATACACAGTGCTCATGTACTGGGAGGAGTCATTAGAATTAGGGCCCCGCCTCCTTCTGTAGGTGACACAAAGAGCTGTACACACCCACTTACATTTTCCTTTGTTGTTCCTCCATCAAAGTCCTCACTAAGTCCCCAGTTTCCTGGGTATGAGGGGTCATGTGACCTTCTCCCAGCATACAATGTTTAGGTTTGAGTGGCCAATCACAGGACTTACATACTGTCACATGATGGAGGGGTTACTTCATCAGTCCTGTGTAAGCTCCGACATAACCCACCATGTATCTTACACGGGTGAGGACTCAGGGATCTGACATGGATTGATGGGGATGGATAGAAGCGGGGAGGCTGTGACCATTCTATGTACCACCCAATACAGCCTCGAATGTGTCCTGACTACTTCATTGGGGAGGTAGTACACTGTCATACATTCAGGACACTAACCGGTGAGTTTGGATTTGTAACATACGACCCTCTTCCAGTGTACTGGGGAGTATGGGTCCTTTGACCCCTGAATCACTCCTGAAACTACCTCCTTGTTGTTTCCTTTTACATTCACCCACACATGTCGAGAAACACAGTGGATGTCTTCCTCCGCCCCGGGATTAAGATTACTGAGGAGGGTCATGT
>BLSH010314625.1:129404-156165 GCA_018402905.1 Glandirana rugosa | reverse complement strand
ACTGACAAGCAACACTGACGGGCACTGATACGTGGCACTGATATGCGGCACTGATGGACACTCCTAGGCGGCACTGATAAGTGGCACTGGGCACTGATGGGCACTGATAGGTGGCACTTTTAGGTGGCACAGGTGGGCACTTTTAGGTGGCACAGGTGGGCACTGATAGGTGACACGGGTGGGCACTGATAGGTGACACGGGTGGGCACAGGTGGGCACTTATAGGTGGCAGTGGTGGGCACAGGTGCAACAAGCACTGTTAGGGATGGCACTGGCAGGCATCATACATGGGCACAGTGCCATCCCTACAGTGCACAATAATGCCCTTACCTGGTGGTCTAGTGGGGGCTCCCTGGTGGTCCTGGGCGGCCTCTGATTTCATTCCCTGGTGGTCCTGGGCGGCCAGTGTGCGATGTCCGGTGGGGGGGGGGGCTCCCTGGTGGCCCTGATCTGGCTCTCTGGTGGTCCAGTGGGGTGATCCTGAGGGTGGCTGCGCTGATAAATGTTCAGCGGGGCCCCCCCCCCTCTCAGGAGAGCAGCCGATCGGCTCTCCACTGCTCAGGTCTGCACACCTGAGCAGAGGAAAAGCCGATCAACGGCTCTTCCTATTTACACTGTGATCAGCCGTGATTGGTCACGGCTGATCACATGGTAAAAGGCTTCGGATCGAAAAGGCTTCGGATCGAAGCCTTTTACCTCGGTCGGTAATGCGGTGGGTCAACCTGACCCACGGCACCACCGATCGCCGCGATGCGCGCCCCCAGGGGCGCGCGATCGCGGATTATCCTGAGGACGTCAATAGACGATATCTTAACCACTTCCCGCTCGGCGTATAGACAATTGACGTCCGGGCGGGAAGTGGTTAAGATATCGTCTATGTACCTTCTGAATACTTTCAGGTGGGGCCACTTCCCAGTATGGATCACCTCACTTTCCCATTTATTGAGAAAGATGTTTGCAACACTGGGGGCATATTTAGCCCCCATAGATACCCCCTTGACCTGGTTATAAAACTGGTTCTGGTACCAAAAGAAGTTGTTTTCCATGGCTAATGTTAACCCTTGTAGAATGAACTGTTTTTGTTTCAATTTTAACTCTAATATTTACATACTTTAACTGTGGCTGAACGCTATTTCACCACTGCAGCTGGTCACAATTTAAAGACTTTTAATTTTATATAGACTGTATATTTTGTCTATTTTTGTTGTTTTCATTGTGACCTTTCACTGACCTTTTTTACCACTAGTGGTTGTCCAAGGAGCTGAAGTATTCCTTACACTCTTTGCATAGTAGATTGCGTTTAAATGGAGAGTTAAGGCCTTTAGCATTGATGACGTGATGGTAATAGACATTGCGAACAATCACAACTAGAGGGAGCTTGGAGCTTAAGAAATACACCTTCTAGGATCGCACACAGCTATGAAAAACAAAAAGAAAAAAAGGCAATAGCAAAGATTATTTAGAGATATAGAACGGGATAATATCAAACCACAATGGATTTTTCTTAAACTTATAATAAGCATAATATTATTCTTTTTAAACATAAACAAAATAAGGCAGTGAATGAGAAGAGGGTGCTTAGCACCTTTTATCAGGGGGAAAGAGGTACAATTGGTGTCACTCGTTTAAGACAATCGTTGAGTTATGGAAATGAAATGAGGAGTGCAACTGCACTGTTTTAGGACTAACAGGACTCATCCTGCAACTGGCAGGCATGTGAAGTGGCAAAAGTTACAGACGGGTTGGTGCAGATGTAGTGCACCTTGGATCTGCAGGTGGTGCAGGTGGCCGCTGCATCTGAGAATCAGGTGGAGGAGAGTTGAAAAGACTCCAATTCAGCAGGCATTTAATTCCTTCCTTAGATGTGAAAAAGGTGGTAGCTTGATTTTGGAAGGTGACTATGAGTTTATCAGGAAAGCCTCATCTGTATTGAATATTGTGGTTTTGAAGGGTCGTGGTGACTTGAGAGAATTCTCTGAATCTCTGGGCCATGATGGCAGAGATATCAGTGTACAGGGAGCAGGGCCGCCATCAGGGGGTACAGGCAGTACTGTTGTAAGGGGCCCCAGTTAGGGTTACCACATCATCCCTTTAATCCAGGACACATATGAATTACACAGGTTGTTCTGAAGCTAATTTAATGCAGATGAGGCACCAAGTGAGTTTAATTACCACCTTAATCAGCCACAGAATCTGTGTAATTCATATGTGTCCTGTATGAAAGGGATGATGTGGCAACCCTAGCCCCAGTGTCTCAAGGGGTCCTTACAACAAAGACTTTAGCAGTCTTTAGCATTGGAGTCTATGGGAGGGGGGCACCCAGTTTGGGGACACCTTTCTCCCGAAATATAGGCAATAAAAATACCAAACTTGGGTCACACAGAGAGGGCCCCATAGATCACAACTGGTCCAGGTTTGGGACCTTTAGCACCTATAATTCGGCCGTACCAGGTCCCCAAATTGACCAGTCATTGACTGGCAATTCTCAGGTGAGTTTCGGAATTAACATTGGAGTCTATGAGAGGGGGCACCCGGTTTGGGGACACCGTTCTCATGAACCATAGGCAATAAAAATACCAAACATGGGTCACATGGAAAGGACCCCCTGGACCACAACTGGTCCAAGTATGGGACCTCCAGCACCTATGGTTTGGCCGTACCAGGTCCCCAAATTGACCAGTCATTGACTGGCAATTCTCACGTGAGTTTCGGAATTAACATTGGAGTCTATGGTAGAGGGGCACCCGGTTTAGGGACACCATTCTCATGAACCATAGGCAATAAAAATACCAAACTTGGGTCACATGGAAAGGACCCCCTGGACCACAACTGGTCCAAGTATGGGACCTCCAGCGCCTATGTTTCAGCCGTACCAGGTCCCCAAATTGGCCAGTCATTGACCGGCAATTGTCGGGTGGATTTTGGACTTTACATTGGAGTCTATGGGAGGAGGGCACCTGATTTGGGGACACTGTTCTCCTGAACCATTGGTGATAAAAATACCAAACTTGGGTCACATGGAGAGGTCCCCCTGGACCACAACTGTTCCAAGTTTGGGACCTCCAGCACCTATGGTTTAGCACAAGGACTTATTGTAAGCATCGGGTGAGGCTGTGCTGCCTGTGCACTGTTTTTTTAACCCCTTGGATCCCACACTAGCATGCATTGCACACTTCACCTGAATGGGTCATGCTTGGCAGGCTACACCTGGTAAGTGTGGCAGGGTGTATAATTCCTACTACGGCTGCGACATGTATACACTAGAGCTGCACGATTCTGGGAAAAATGAGAATCACGATTTTTTTACTTAGAATAAAGATCACGATTCTCTCACGATTCTGAAAAACTTTTTTTTATTTTAAAGATTTACAACATCTGAACATTAGGTTATCAAACCAAATGGCAATAAAATAAGCCATAATACTCTGGTTCAAACAAATTTAAAGAAATGTAATGAACAACAATGTAATGTGAAATGAAGAAATTACATTTACATTCAAAAAGACATTCAGGCATTAGGTCAGATAATCTGATTTAAAGATTCTTAGCTAGAAACACAAGCCTATCAACATTTTGTGGCTTCAGTGCAGAACGGCGACAAGAGACAATGTTACCCCCTGTGCTAAAAACCCTTTCAGAAGGGGAACTGGTTGCAGTAATGCAAAGGTATTTTCTGGCTAGTGCAGACAATCTCGGGTACTGCTCCTTGTGAGCCTTCCACCAGACTAATGGATCATCTTCACTGTCCGTGTTGCCCAAAAACAGGTAAGACTGTAGCTCCAAGGCCAAGCTTGTGGATTGTTGCTGTGAGCCTGAGACTGGATCAGTTTGCCCTTCACTTCTTTGTGCTGCTTTGAAAAAGCTACCTAAGGTCTTTCGAGTCTTCTTTGCAGGACTTCTACTACTACTAGTAGCTGTAGGGAGGCTTTCCTGAACTGTTAGCTTTGACATCTCTTCTTTTAGTCTGTTCTGGACAGCAATTTTATTATCCTCTTTGATGTAGGTCATCTTAAACCTGGGATCGAGGATTGTGGCTATGTCGAGAAGGTCTTGTGTTTTTTGGTCATTATATTTTTCCTCCAGATACCCTATGATCTTTGATTTCATTGTGCGAATAAGATCAGAGTCCTCTTCCTTAACAGCCAAAACAGAAGACTGAAAAAGGTGGAGAGCAGGTTTCACTGAAGAGACACTGACATACTTCTCTCCTGAAAGAGCATCTGTGAAGTCTGCCAGTGGGGTCAGAGTCTTGTCCACAGCCTCCAGGACCTCTAGGTCTTGCCATGTTGGCAAGAGGTGTCTAGCCTTGCGGTCAGAAGAGAGGACATGGGTGATGGCAGCTTGCTGCTCAAGTATCTTCCTCACCATAGCCTGCCTAGATCCCCACCTTGTTGGGCACTCTGTCTTGAGCTTGTGGTCTGGTAAACACAGTTGTTTTTGTGCTTCAGAAAGCTCCCTCTTCTTCCTCCAACTGTAGCTGAAACACCCGACAAGCTTTTTGCATAAACCCATAGCACGCTCAATTTGTGGATCCTTCATTGCATTCTCTATTGCGAGATGAAGGCTATGGCCAAAACACTGCAGTCGTGTCCAGTGATTAATAGATATGGCCTTTACAATGTTGGTTCCGTTGTCTGTAGTGATGCATACCAGATTTTTCTCCTCCAATTCCCAGTTTATGAGAGCATCCTTTAATCCCTGTGCCAAAGCTTCACCAGTGTGGTCCTCAGGGAAAAACCCAGTTTGTAGGCACCGACTTTTCATCTCAAAATCATCCGTAATGAAATGTATCGTTATGCTCATGTATGGTTCCATTGCTCTGCTGGACCATAAATCTGAAGTTGCTGCAAAATTAAGTACATTTCGCAATTCCATTTCAACTGTTTCACGACATTTGTTGTACAGAGCAGGGATTGCAACATGTGAAAAATAATTACGAGAGGGCACGCGATAACGCTTATCAAGGGTTTGAATGAGTTTTTTAAACCCGTCTTTTTCAACAGTGGTCACAGGAGCCGTGTCTTTAGCCAGGTGAAATGTGATTGCGTCCGTTATTTCTTTGTGCCTATTAGAGGTTGTTGGGTATGATGTTGCATTGAATAATGCTGCTTTAATTGACATTTGTTTTGTCTGGCTGCTGGTACTTTGTGGTTGAGCGGTTTTGTTTTTCCATACCATCTCATACTGTTGTATGTGATTACGTTACAGGTGATTAAACAGATTGGTGGTGTTACCCTTTGGTGCACAAACAATGGCTGAACATTGCTTGCAGTAGATGGTTTGTTGAGTATCATCATCTGGTTTGAAACCGAAATAAGCCCAGACTTCAAAATAAGATCCTTTTTCGGTACTAACACAACGTCTGGGTTTTTATCAGACTCACTTGCGCATTGCTCTGCCTCACTCATTCTACTCCTGTTTAGTTTCTGTTTGTTTCAAACTTTTTGACCGTCGCATCTGCTGTTCTGATGCAGTTAACACAAGCACATCTGGCTCGTGCAATACCTTATGTGACATCAACTTTGTCAAGGCGTGATTGTGTTTATCGCAAGATCGTGAACAGACAAGACTATAGTTCTCAGTTGTCTCCTGTGACTGAGTGTCCTTTAAAATATAATTGGCTGAACTTAGATTAGAAAATCCAACTAAAACAACCACCAGGTAGGCAGACCAGGCACCAGCGATTGTGCTGATGCAGAAGACCCCAGCTGGGCTAAAGAGTCCTGTTATTCTCCAGTCACAAAGGTGCTGCTGCAGCTCTCGTTCACTTAAAATTCAACTGGGTGTGTGGACTGGACACATGTCTGTATGTACCTATAGAGAGAACAAAACGAGAGCGCACACTGTCATCCGCCTTAGTGTAAAGTAACAAATTGTGTGTTTTTTTTTTTTTTAATCACACAACCTGGTGCTGGAGAACTAAAGGGCTAAAACAGTGGGAATATTACAATTGCACGGTCATGGAACACTGTCTGTACTGTACCAAAATTACATTTTTATAATTTCTTGAGACAGCACTTTATTCTGGTGGTTTTTAATCACCACTAGGTTTATAAATGTGCAGTGATGGGGCTGCACTGCTGGGACACTGACGGGGCTGCACTGCTGGGAAACTGACGGGGCTGCACTGCTGGGAAACTGACGGGCTGCACTGCTGGGACACTGACGGGACTGCACTGCTGGGAAACTGACGGGGCTGCACTGCTGGGAAACTGACGGGGCTGCACTGCTGGGACACTGACGGGGCTGCACTGCTGGGAAACTGACGGGGCTGCACTGCTGGGACACTGACGGGGCTGCACTGCTGGGACACTGACGGGGCTGCACTGCTGGGACACTGATGGGGCTGCACTGCTGGGACACTGACGGGGCTGCACTGCTGGGAAACTGACGGGGCTGCACTGCTGGGACACTGACGGGGCTGCACTGCTGGGACACTGACGGGGCTGCACTGCTGGGACACTGAAGGGGCTGCACTGCTGGGACACTGAAGGGGCTGCCCCTCCTCAGCCTCCGCATCAGAAAATGGTCAGGACACCTGCCGGCCGCCTGGCAATATTGCGCTCACTTGCGCCACATTTTGTACTCACCATGGTGAGTACAAAGTGAGTTAAGCCCTGATATATATATATCCTAGGTAATCCTAGTCCTCCATATGTCACCATGCACCATCCACAGATCTACATTTTAAAATTAATTTACAATGAAAAATATATATAAAAAAAAAAAAAAAACTATATATATATTTCTTTAGTTTAAATTATATATAATATATATATTTTAAACTAAACTAAAGAAATATATATATCGTTTTTTTTTATTTTTATTTTATATATATTTTTAATTGTAAATGTAGATCTATGCATGGTGACAGAGGGAGGACTAGGGTTACCCTCCTTCTATGTCATGGGCACATATAATATATTAGGTGAACTGCATGGATTAAACAAGAAAAATGACCAGCTCACATTTCCGTTGTGAAAGCAGGGTTCGGGTGCAGTCGGTTTCTCCGGGGCCTCTCTGAAGAAGAAACGTGGTACCGCCCATCCGACCACATCACGTTCTCTGGCTCTGCTGCTGACATCATTTCCTGATATCGGCGCCATTAGCGTTCCACGCTGGCTCCACCGCGGTCGACAGCTTTTCAGGACATGTCAGCCAGCATCCTCGAGCACTCGAGCCGGGTAACAGACACATAGGCGACTTGTCAAGTCGCCTGACATGTCGCTTCCCTCCATCCCTGGGCGACTTGAAAGTCGCGCGGAGTCACCCCCAAGTCGGATCACAGTAGAGCCGGTTAACACAGGCGACAGACAAGTCGCCTCCATTCTATGCAATGGGCGACTTCAGGCTTGCAAGTCGCCCGCAAGTCGGATCACCAAGTGTCCCATTGACTGCACTGAAAATCGTGGAAATCTGTAATGGAGATCGTAGGGGGGTTGGATCGAGATCGTGCAGCTCTAGAATACACCCCTGGCCAGTGGGCTGATGTGGTGGGATGGCCAGTGGGCAGGCCCTGAGGAATGTTGGTGTTCAGATGGGGGGGCCCAGGTCTAAAGTGTAAGGGGCCCCAAAATTTCTGATGGCTGCCCTGACAGGGAGACTAAGGAGTACGGATCTGGTAGTGGAGAAACAGTGCGAGCGGTCACCATTATACATTCTTTAATTTGGAAGAAATGAATGCGAGTGTCACATACCAGGTTAGTGAGCCTGATTGTAGGGGGTTGCTTCTGCTATGACTCTGGTTTGAATGACCGCTGGGAGTGAGACAGCAGCCACAAGAGCACGGTGAGGTAAGAGGGCCTGTGGAATCCAGTAGCGTCTGCCAGCAGGTGGTCTGCAGGAGCGCTGGAGGTGTGTTCGTCCAGTAGGAGCTGAAGATGCAGCCGGGTAGGAAGTAGAAGCAGTCAGGGTGGACTGGGTGCTGGATTGCGGAGCTGGGCACTTGAGGAGGGTTGGATGGACACAGGCACAGAGTCAGGTACAGGCAGGTTCGGCAACAGGTTGGCAATGATATACAGTGAAGCAGGCAGAATAGTAGTCGGGACAAGCCGGGGTCGGGTGCAGGCAGATAGCGGAAGTGTCAAGGCAAGTCGGGTCGGATAAACACATCAGGAACAGATAGCAGACTTGCAGATATCACGGGAAACACTGTAGATCAGACTCAATCGTTGTGCACCAATTTGAATGGGAGTTCTTCCAACAGGCCTTTCCTGAGAAGTGTTGTGCTGGCAATCATCCTGACATTGCCCCACCCCCCTCCCCCTTATGGGCAGCCTCCGGATGCCCAGTTGGTTCTTCTTTTGTGGATGGCTGCAGAGATAGACCTTTATGAGATCCGTCCTGCGTACATTTTGTTCGGGCTCCCAGGAGTTTTAAACACGGCGGTTGCCCATTCTGACAGTGCGGGCATGGGTGATCTACTGATCCCTCATGCCCATGGTAGCCCCCTCCCCCCCCCACAGTTAGAACACACCCAGGGAATATAGTTAACCCCTTCACTACACCCTGCAGGTTAGCCCCTTCCCTGCCAATGACATTTACGCAGTAATCAGTGGACATTTAAAGTTCTGATCGCTGTATAAATGCCAATGGTCCCAAAAAAAGTGTCAAAAATGTCCGACATGTCCGCTGCAATATCCCAGTACCGCTAAAAATCGCAGATCGCCGCCATTACTAGTAAAAAAAAATCCCAGAAATGAATTCTCACCATCCGTAAACGCGGCCACTTTTGCGCAAACCAATCAATAAACGCAGATTGCGATTTTTTTAATCAAAAATATGAGGAAGAATATAAATCGGCCAAAACCGGTGAAAAAAAATGTTTTTTTATATTTTTTTTTGGATTTGTATTTTAGCAAAAAGTAAGAAATTTGGGTTTTTTTGCAAAATGGCTCTTCTTTTGTTTATAGCGGCGATCAGAAATTACGCAGCGGTGATCAAATACCACCAAAAGAAAGCTCTATATGTGGGGAAAAAAAGGACGCAAGAATTTTGTTTGGGTACAACGTCGCACGACCGCGCAATTGTCAGTTAAAGCGACGCAGCGCCGAATCGCAAAAAGTGCTCTGGTCCTAGAGTGTGAAATCCTTCCGGGGGTGAAGTGGTTATACAAAGAGCGCTGAATACCTTACTATCATTACAACGGGGTAATATTAAGATTTTCCCAACATTCAATGGCGAGCCAGGACAGTGTGCCGACGGTGGTTTAATTTACAGCGGAACCGAGAGGAGGGAGTGACTCCTTGTTCAGCGCATCAAAGGCCGGCCGTTTGGTAAGATAAACTTTTTTCAGTTTTTGAAAATTTTTGCTGTGCTGCAGCCGGGGTTTGGTTTTCTCTTTCCACTGTGTAAGTTAAACTCCACTTCCCAAACCTTCTTTTGCATTTATCTCTTTTTGTATAAAGAAGGGGTTGGCTAACTTGAGTTAGGTCTATTAATTGTGGAATAATCTATAGCAGCCTTTCTCCACCTTTTCAACACCGAGGAACCCTTGAAATTATTCTCCGGTCTCGGGGAACCCCTGCTAAAAATTACAAATCTACAACTCATGATACATTAGTGTGATGGTCAATGGGAAGAATTACCCCCTAAAGCCTCGTACACACGGTGCGACGGTCGTACGACTGAACGGACGAAATCGTATGTTGGCTCATGTATCTGACATGCACTAAACGATCGTACGACCAAGCCGAACGTAGTGACGTGTTATGAACGTATAAAGAGGAAGTTCAGGTGAATGTGATTTGTGAATTAGGAACGTAGGTTTACACGAACGGCCGTTCCTGACTTCTGAGCATGCGTGATTTGCACAGTACAACTTGTTGGACCAACTTCTCTGTACACACGATACAACGGTCATATAACCACTTGTTGGTACAACCAACATTTTCGAGTCTGTCCAACTGCTGTTGTACGACCGTTGTACGTCGGCTGTGCATCATACATACTAATGGTCGGATGAACGTACAACGAGCGGTCGTACGACCGTTTGCATACGACCATCGAACCGTGTGTACGAGGCTTTACAGATAGCTAAAAAGGTCAGTGATGTCATTGGGAATTTATCTGAGTGGTCAAAATTTACCATTGCTCAAGGAAACCCCTAGCAATCTCTGGAGGAACCCTGGATGAGAAACCCTGATCTATACTGTAGTCTTCTATAGATTCCCAGTTAATAAAACCTAAAGGTGTACGAGTGAATGTGCATTGAATGATCTGTGTACTGTGTGCTCTGAACGGTTGGTGTATGTATTGAGTGCTGTGTTATATGTGATTGACGATTTCAGTTTCTGTATGTATAGTAAGTTTTGCTAGGAGAACAATAGAATGTCTGTGTTAATTTCAGCAGCATAGTGTTTTACCAAGCGGGATTACTTTGTTGTTAGAAGGCTACTCATCTCTGTCTGAGCTATCATTGTAGTGTCATCGAGAGAGAGCGTGATCGAATAAGTCTTGTGCTGTGTTTACCGGCGGGTTGTGCCTTTTTGGTTTAGCGATAAGATTGTGTATTTGCTGAGCTTGTTTTTTTGTGGATTTAGAAACAGTGTTAGTGCTTGATGAGATTCTGGGCTTTTTTTTTGTCATTTTTATTGGAATTTTGCAACAATTGCAAGTGTATATGTTCAAAATGTCGTCATTATGACTAGGTACAAAAAAGGAGAAAGCAGGTGATCACATCTTTTACAGGTTATGCTCATGCACAGTACATCATCAGGTAGAGATTAAGACTTCAGAAAAACTAAAGAGGACAGGTTTAACATATTTGCATAATACATCTACGTTGATCACATAAGGTATAAAAGAGGTTCGACCCAACCTATCGAGTGCCAGTACACACGACTTGGTTAGTCAGCAGCATAATATGAAAATCAACTTGTAGAGCCTGGCAATGGGGTACCATATTCCGAGGTGCAGGGCTGGCCCCACCATGGGTCCCAGTGGGTCCATTGGACCCAGGCAGCACTTTGAGAGGGGCAGCAAATTGAACCATGGCCACCTCTCCTTCTCTTCTATTTACCCAGCAAATTGACGACCAAGATTTCTTTTTCCAGCAGTTTTGTGTGTTATGATGACAATTGCCCCCCCCCAGGCCTCTCCACCCACCCCTATACTACCCTAGCCTGTCTATATACTACCTTAGGTTGTCTATATACTACCCTAGCCAGCCCCTATACTGCCCTAGCCTGTCTATATACTACCCTAGCCTGTCTATATACTACCCTAGCCTGTCTATTAACTACCCCAGCATGCCCCTATACTGCCCTAGCCTGTCTATATACTACCCTAGCCTGTCTATATACTACCCCAGCCTGTCTATATACTACCCTAGCCTGTCCATATACTATCCTAGCCTGCCTCTCTACTGCCCTAGCCTGTCTATATACTCCCTTAGCCTGTCTATATACTACCCTAGCCTGTCTATATACTACCCCAGTCTGCCCCTATACTGCCCTAGCCTGTCTATATACTACCCTAGCCTGCCCATATACTATCCTAGCCTGCCCCTATACTGCCCTAGCCTGTACATATACTACCCCCTGTCTATATACTACCCTAGCCTGTCTATATACTACCCTAGCCTGTACATATGCTACCCTAACCTGTCTATATACTACCCTAACCTGTCTATTTACTACCCTAGCCTGTCCATATACTACCCTAGCCTGTCCATATACTACCCTAGCCTGTCTATATACTACCCTAGCCTGTCTATATACTACCCTAGCCTGCCCCTATACTGCCCTAGCCCACCCCTTGGAATTGAACATAATGGTATGTCATATAATTTTGCATATAGACAATGTGATGTTGCATGTAAATCTGACTTCCTGATAAATTAAATTTTAGTTTTAATTATCATGATATAAAATAATGGATGTGCGGGCCTTTTGGTGGGCGTGAATTTTTTTTGGAAGGGGTGGGATGGGCAGCATTTCATTCTTGGACCCAGGCAGCACAATGTCTTGGGTCAGCCCAGCCGAGGTGTCCCAACATTCCCAGATCCCGTTAAAGTGGTAGCATAGCATCATGTACTATGGCGGGTTAGGTATTCCATCCTTCTAATGTCTGCTATGATCTGAAGAAACCTGGACCACAAAGGAGGTGTGTTTTGTAACCAGTATAGTGGGATAGTTCTCTTGGCTGCTAGTATGTATGAGATCAGGCGTTTGGTAGCCTTGGAGATTCCTGGAAAGGGAAGGCCCAGTAAATAATGGGCTGGGTCAAGCTGGAAAGACATATCCAACACTCCCTGACCTGTCTCCAAAAAAGGCCGGATTAGGTCACATTGCCAAATAATATTATAAAGTGTGACTATCTGATGCCCGCATCTCCAGCAGAAGGTCAAACTAGTAGGCTTAAATCTGTGTATAACCTCTGGGGTCCGGTACCAAAACATTAATATTTTTAGAGCAGTTTCTTTTTGTGTGACACATTTGGACGCTTTGAATGTGGACGTCCAAATCCTGTCCCACATCTGCAGGGATAGTGGCCTATCAAGAATGCTGGACCACTTTTCCATGCATTGGTGAGGATGTTCCGTGAGGGGAAAAGCCTCATGGAGGATATGGTAGATAGCAGATATCAAGTGATTCTGTTTTTACATTGGTTTTAACTCCAGAGCTGTCGGTTTATAGCGCAACTCATTTTGATAGTGAAACTGGTGGTTGAAGACGCTGAAGTTTTTAAATTGAGCATTGACATCTCAGTTTTGTACTGAGTTTCGGTTTTAAGTCACGAATTACGCCGCACAACCGAGAATCAGTATTCACTGAAGATACTCAGTGTCTACGCCAGGGTTTCTCAACCAGGGTTCCGTGGAACTCTAGGGTTCCTCCATAGGTTGCTAGCGGTTCCTTGAGCAATGGAATTTCTGCCTCTCAGATAAATTCCCAATGACACCATTAATCTTTTTAGCTATCTGTAAGGGGGTAATTCTTCCCAATGACCACAAGTGTAAGGAGCATTCTTCCCATTGACCATCACACTAATGTATCATGAGTTGTAGATTTGTCATTTTTATCAGGGGTTCCCCAAAACCGGAGAATTATTTCAAGGGTTCCTCTGTGTTGCAAAGGTTGAGAAAGGCTGGTCTACGCTCTATTTCAAATCTAAATTCTTTTAACCACTTCAGCCCCGGAAGGATTTCCAGCTTTAGGACCGGAGCACTTTTTGCGATTCGGCGCTGCGTCGCTTTAACTGACAATTGCACGGTCGTGCGACATTGTACCCAAAACGGAATTTGCATCCTTTTTTTCCCCACAAATAGAGCTTTCTTTTGGTGGTATTTGATCACCTCTGCGTCATTTCTGATCGCCGCTATAAACAAAAGAAGAGCGACAATTTTGCAAAAAAACCCCAAATTTCTTACTTTTTGCTAAAATACAAATCCAAAAAAAAATATAAAAAAACATTTTTTTTCATCGGTTTTGGCCGATTTATATTCTTCCTCATATTTGTGATAAGAAAAATAGCAATTGGCATTTATTGATTGGTTTGCGCAAAAGTGGTTGCGTTTACGGATGATGAGAATTTATTTCTGGGGTTTTTATTATTTTTTACTAGTAATGGCGGCGATCTGCGATTTTTAGCGGTACTGCGATATTGGGGCGGACATGTCGGAACATTTTGACACTTTTTTGGGACCATTGGCATTTATACAGCGATCAGTGCTATAAAAATGCACTGATTACTGTGTAAATGCCATTGGCAGTGAAAGGGTTAACCTGCAGGGGGCGCTCTAAGAGTTAACTGTGTTCCCTGGGCGTGTTCTAACTGTGGGGGGACTGCCCTAACAGGAGAAGGGAAGTGATCACGGCTTCCATATAGAGGAAGGCTGTGATCACAGCCCTTCCCCCTCTCACAGAACGGAGGTCCGTGTTTACTTACACGGACCTCCGTTCTTTCACTCCGGGGGGGGGGGACATCGCGGGTGGCCGACGGAGATCGACTCCACCACACTCGCTCCCTGGCCCTCCCCGGACACAGTGAGCGTGCGGGCACGCCTCCGGCGGTGCGCGCTCACTGGGCTCGATCTCGCGGCCGCCGTCGTATGACGGCGTTTTGCGTTATCGAGCCACACTGTCGCCGTCAATTGCCGATCAGCGGTCGGCAAGCGGTTAAATTTGTTTTTTAGTGTTATATTTGTTCCTACACCAAAATCCACGTGTTTGGCGCCATTTTGTTCCCAACGCGTGTTTAGGTGCTATTCTCTCCATTAGCCAAGAGAGCCACGAGGTTGTAACAACTTGCCACCATTTTTGTACTGTGGTGTAGGAAACCCATGTGGTGTAGTCGCCATTTTGTTTCTAGTTGCCATCTTGGTTGTACTACAAAGAACCATGTGGCTGAGACACCATTTTGAATTCAGCCATCATCATTTTTACCTTTTTTTAGTTTTTAATTATTGACTGTTTTTACGTTTTTGTCTAAAAAGAACACTTTCTTTATAGTCTTTACGTGATTTATGTATTGAATTCCGGTTTTGAGAGGAGTCTCTCCATTTTTTAATTGAATTCCAGTATTCAGTGACGTTTTGCAGTTGTTTTTAGACATCCTCGCTTATATTTTTGTTCAGATTTAACGTTTTAATATAGTTCATCTGTTTTTCGCGTTTTGTCTACATTTTTGGATATACCGGTAGCTGTTTTGTATTTCTATCTTTTTCAGTTTTTCATGTAGGCAATTTGGTTTAAGCAGCTCTTTCATAGGATTCTGTCTCATTTTTGTTGTATAACCATTGTTTTTCAACGATAGACTTTCAGTGTGGAGTATAACTGATCCATTCTTGTATCGGAAAAAAAATCAGGTTTGTTTTGTGCTAATTTGTGGTTATTGTTATAGAGATAGTGTTTTCTGCATAGTTTGAGTTCCAGGTAGAGACATTATACTTTTCAGTGTGTAGTCGGTAACCGGCATCTCCATTCTTTAGTACAACATCAAGGGATAGGCTGAAGCCAATGTTTGTATAGTGAGGATTTCGCTGTGCCTTCGGGGTTGGTTGGCTGCATGGATTAGGTCAAAACGAACGTGTGCACTTTGGGCCGGTCTACGTGAAACGGGAAAAAGTGATACGCTTGTTTCAGCCTCCAACGTGTGAGGAGCAGATTCTGAAACCCAAAGGAAATAAGAAATTATGTGGTGTGGCGCTGCTCCCAATACAAGATAGATATATGTATATATATATATATATATATATATATATATATATATATATATATATATATATTTATGGCTGCTGCCCCCACAGAAAGCTAGGGAACCCTAGATATAAATATATAATAAAACCAGTGGGTTTGGCACTGCCAAGAAGGACCTAACCAGGTCACTTGTAGAAATATAAATATATAAATTATGAATTGGTGTTGATGTGTGTAGTGCTCAAAACACATCAATAAAAAATAATAATAAATAATACAATTATCAATATAAATAAATATAAATCCCACATAAGTTATATAAAAAATATACTATGACATTGCAATCCATGTGTGCTAAATGTATGTGTCACAAATTGGTGATGATAGGTGCTTAATCCATATATAAATATATATGTATATAAAAAATATAAAACTTAAATAGAAGAAATTCCGCATAAAAATTGCAAATAATTAGTACGGTGCATATGTATGTATCTATTAAGTAAATATAAAGTGCACTAGTGCAGAGTGCAAAGAAAAATATTATATGTGAAAATATCAGGTCCAAAAATATATATATATAAGTGCATATAATAAAGTTCAACAACTCAGCAGCAATTAGCAACAATAGATATGGTGTGGGGGAGTGAGGAGATGGAGCAAAGAACTAGCAGGCAGTTGTGCTCCCCTAGAACAAACACCCCACTCACCAAACCACACAGTCTTTCTGAGGTATGTAGATAATCCTAGGGATGTAGAACCCCTCACAGCGTAGTCCCTCTGATATCTGGTCAGCAGGTTCCCCCCCTCACCCAATCAGGGTTCCATCGGCAAGTGTTTGATCGTGTAGAGGATAAAACAGCAGTGTATAAGGTACAGACAATCCAACACCAGCTAAAAAGTAGCATACACGTACGTAGCGGTATGAGAAGTCAGACGTGGATGGCAGGAACTTCCTTGCGTTCCACCAAGGCCAAGACCGGAAGTGCGTATGACGCTGGCAAAGCTCCGGCTGACGCGTTTCGTTACATAGACGTCATCGGAGGCGGTGCATGCAGTTTGCAGTACATGAAGTCCGCGTTTGGGGCTCGGGCCATGAGACCCCTCAAAAAGGGAAATAACTGGTCCAAGGGTACTGGTTGGTGTATCCTGTTGGAAGGTACCTTTGAGGTCTGGAGATGGGAGAAGTTCATTACTGAATTAACCTCCTTAGCGGTATTCCCGAGTGTGGCTCGGGGTGGATTTTCAGAACCAAGAGCGGTAACCCCGAGCCACACTCAGGATTGCATCGCTGGATCCAGGCAGCGCTACTCACCTTGTCCCCTGGATCCAGCGATGTCCCCCGCCGTGTCTGCAGGCTGTGTCCATCGCTCCGATGCCTCTGTGTGCCAGGCTCCGTTCCCTGCGAGCGTCGCGTCGCACGGGGACGGAGACCGGCGGGAAATTCAAAAAGTGAAACACACAGTAAACATACAGTACACTGTAATCTTATAGATTACATTACTGTATGAAGTCATTACACATCCCCTTTGTCCCTAGTGGTTTGCCCAGTGCCCTGCATGCACTTTTATATAATAAATGTCATTCTTTCTGCCTGGAAACATGAGAATGTCCATGGCAACCAAAAAGTGTCCCTTTACGTCAAAAGTGGTTTTTGATCAGCTAGAAAACACCGATAGTAAATAAGAATGATTTGCAGAATTGAGTGATACTGATTTTTGAGGAAATTTATCATCAGAGACTGAAAGTGACGACAGCGACAATTCTGCAACTGAGCAAATTTCTTCGTTTTTGGTTTGATTACATTATTGAATACATTTTATTACTATTACATTATTATTTTTGATAATTATTTTTAGTTATTTATTATATTATAATTTATTATTTCATTTTTCAAACTTTTTCATACCCGGGATGTCTACTAGACTGTTGTTTGGGCAGATTTAAGTGAGTTATTCCTAAGAATTACAGGCCTACAATATAAAACCCCAAATTTTCATGCAAAATAATTGTACCGCTTTCAGCAATAAATTCCAGACTCAGTCATACCGCCAGGGAGGTTAAGGACCAGGCTCCAGACAACAAAGACATTAGATATAGCACAATTGTGGCTACAGAGATCTAACATGGTAAATCAACATGGTGTGCAGAAGGCGGTTTCTATCTGGAAGAACCGCATTATGTACACTTGGCCTGAAGAGTTAGCTGAGTCTAGAGATCCGGTTAGGGGAGTAGAGGAAGCTCTTTCTGGGCTAACTTTGCTAAGACGAGTCGGATATGCTAACTCTGAAAATGCTACGGTTTCTCCTGGTTATTCTGCTGTTGTTGATTCTGCTGTTTCTGTACCTCTCTCCCCAATTTCTCAGCGGAGCACAGACTTTGACTCTGTTAATACTCTCACACCTCCCATTGTCTCCATCCCTCAACCATCTGTTGAAATACCTCAAACCTCTCTTTTTAACTCCTTTCCTAACTATGAGCGTTTTTCCAAGGGTGACTTATATGCATTGTGTGAGGCAAGGGAAATTAACACGAGGGACAGGAGAGGTGTGGAGTGCAAAATTCCCTTAGGAAGTATGATTCAACTACACCTTCACTTTATCCTTCTTTGGGAAATCTTAGTTCAGAAGTAGCTATGGGTGAGACTGTGCACGTTAGTTCTCCAATGAAACAACAACCACCACAGTACACCCCTGCTTCTGACCCCGGTACATATCCAGTCCAAGTACAGCAATATGAAGGTGCCCCTAATGCTAATGGAGAAAGGATAAGGGGAGAAAGGGTAGTTTGGCATGTCCCTTTTATGTCCTCAGAAATCAGGAACATCCTGGCCAAACTGCCTGACTATAGGACGAATCCACGGGGGTTCGCAAGAATTTTTGGGCAAAATCAGTTCAGTTACAGCATGAGCGGAACGTATTCTGCTCAGATTTTGAGGGCTAAAATTGGAGATGAGATGGCAAACACAATCATATTTCGTTGCAGTATCCCCACCCACGGACAGACAACATCAGGGGGGAGGGAATTATGTGCAGCCCTCCTTGGAAAACTTCCAGACCTGTATGGTGCAACTTCCACTACTGATTTAATGAATCTGAGCCGAAATTCAGGGGAGGAATGTGCTTTTTCTGGCGTCGCCTGAAACAGGCTGCATTGGATGCAGCTCTGGAGGTTGGCCCAGACACACCAGCCGAGGGTAAAAGACTCCCTGCTATCCACCTTATGTTAAGGGCTAAATTCCTAGAGGGCATCAACACAAAAATTTGAGACCGGTTACTTTTAGCCAGACCAAGATCTCAGAGGCAAGGTCCCCCTCTTAGGGGAGACGACTCCAACCATAGGTCTCACGGGTCAGACAGTGTCTTTGCCAATGACTGAACCTCTCCATTACAGGCTAGGACAGCACACAGAAGCCATTAGGTCTGTACTGGTATCAGGTGATGTTCCCATTAATCTTTTAGGAGCTGATATTTTATCAGACATACAGGCGATCATCGAATACACCCCAACAGGTATTGTGGTAAGCAACGCCCTATTGGACGAACGCCTATGTACGTTGGTAGCATTACCATATCTAACGGAACCAGGTTGTTTCATTGAGTTGGATGTATTGGTGGAAGTGGACCCAAAGCTCTGGGATGATGTAGGGCTTCTTCCAGTTCCACCAATGACAATCAACATCAAACCGGGGAGCGTTTTTCCCCGATCACCACAGTACCCTTTGAGCATGGCTCAGATGGATAGTCTTAAGATCCAAATTGACCGATACCTACAGGTAAAGGTCCTCACCCCCATCAAATCACCTTGTAACACTCCCTAATTTTCAGTGGCTAAAAAAACAGCTAAAGGCCAGGAAACAATGTACCGGCTGGTACGTGACTTAAGGGCTCTGAACAAGATCATTCTCCGTGATGCTCTGTTGGTGCCTAACCCGCATACTTTACTATGCTCAATACCATCAAATGCAATGTTTTTCAGTGTCATTGATCTAACCAATGCTTTCTTCTCGGTGCCACTGGATCTCCAGTGCCAGTACCTATTTGCTTTCTCATTTCAGGGTCAACAACTAACTTGGGCACGTCTCCCACAGGGGTCAGTGACCAGTCTCTCGGAGTACAGTTGCAAACTTAAGATAGTTTTGGATCAATGGACCCCAATGTATTCAGAGGTTGCATTGCTACAGTATGTGGATGATCTAATGCTCTGTTGTCCCACATGGGAGGCCTGTTATCAGCATACTGTGCCACTGCTTAATCATCTGGCATCCATGGGCAATACGGCTAGTAAAGAGAAACTACAGTTTTGCAAAGAGAAGTTTATCTTCTTAGGTCATTGCATTGCTCAGGGTACCCGACATCTAACCACCCAAAGAATCCAGACATTGGAAAACATCCAGAGACCCCATAACACCCGACAACTTAGAGCCATTCTCGGACTTGTCAATTACTGCAGAGATTGGATCCCCAACATTTCATCCAGACTGGGACCCCTTTACGAATTAACCTCACCAACAGTGTCTAATGACAGCTGGGCAATCCTACAGGATCTGACCCAGGAACTCTCCAAAGCACCTGCTTTAGGTCTGCCCAACTATAACCTTCCCTTTTATCTTTTCTGTCATGAAAGTAAGGGCCATGCAACCAGAGTATTGACCCAATTACATGGGCCCAAGTACCGACCCATCATGTACCTGTCAACTGCTTTAGACCCAGTCATCCGAGGCTCCTGGGATGTGTAGGAGCTGTGGCCGCCTACGCTGTATTGTTACAGAAAGTAGGTGACATAGTCTTATACTCCCTGTTGACACTCTATACTCCCCATTCAGTGCTGGAGATTTTAAATCAGGTCCAGGCGAAACATCTCTCCGTTGCTAGATTGACTAAGTACAAAGCGGCTCTTCTAACACCTACTAATCTTATGCTTAAACAATGCACCATTTTGAACCCTGCATTTTTCTTGTAAAAGAGGAAGGGGGGGGGGGGGGGAGAAAGTGGTGTGGAAAATGACAATTTTCAAAACTTTACAACTAACAACACTAATCTCTCTACCTCTGATCAATTTTCCCACCTAATAGGACAACAAGAGGAGGAAAGACATGACTGCCTCTCTTTGATCGAGTGGGAATCAGCGGCTGTCAGTCCGGTGAAGGAGTCTCCCATCCCAGACGCTAAGAATAGAGTTGAGCGAACACCTGGGGGTTCGGAGGGTCCGAACGAACTTTGGGAAAAAGTCCAGTTTCGGCACCGAACGTTGCCCGAACATTATCCCGGACCCCGAACCCCATTGAAGTCAATGGGGACCCAAACTTTTAGGCACAAAAATGGCTGTAACAAAGTCCTGGCAAGTGCTAGAGGGCTGCAAAAGGAAGTAAAATGGGGGTAAGAGTGGGGCAAGTGCCCTACAAAAAAATGGGGATAGGGAAAATAAATGAAAATCAAATAAACTAGGAGATGATTTTTGAACAATAATGTGTCACTTACAGCTGCAGCTAGAACCTCTCCCTTTAGAACTAGGAGATGATTTTTGAACAATAATCTGTCCCTCTAAGCAGAAGCCTCTACCTAGTGCAGTCAGATCGCTCAAAGCAGCAGTATGTGAAATCTCCAATTACTCCCACAATCTGATCATTGTGTACGATCCCACAATCTGATCATTGTGTACGATCGTAACGATCGTTGTGTTAGGCAGGGTTTGATCTGCAATCTGTCACTCAAAGCAGCAGTATGTGAAATCTCAAGTTACTCCCACAATCTAATCGTTGTGCACGATCGTAGCGATTGTTGTGTTATGCAGAGTTTGATCTGCAATCTGTCACTCAAAGCAGCAGTATGTGAAATCTCAAATTTCTGCAATCTGTCCCTCAGAGCAACAGTAGTAGTAATCTCAGGATGCAGGATCAGATGTTAAAATGTCTGCAGTCTGTCCCTCACAAAAACGCCGGCAGCTTCCTCTCCCTACACTAACCCAAGAGCATGTGACATGCAGCACTGTGACTCCAGCCTCATATAGAGGCTGGGTCACATGATGCACTGGCCAATCACAGCCATGCCATTAGTAGGCATGGCTGTGATGGCTTCTATGGGCAAACTAGTGAAACGCTTGTTGATTGGCTGCCCTGCAGCTATTCAACATGCGTGATCAACTACCAGAACCCAGAACCCGAACCCGAACATTTTTTGAAATGTCCGTGTTTGGGTCCGGGTCCCGGACACCCCAAAGTTCGGTATGGATCCAAACGTTACAGTCCGGGTTCGCTCAACACTAGCTAAGAACCTTTTTGTAGATGGTTCCAGGTATTACACCCCAGATGGAAAACAACACATGGGCCCCTGGCTTTACCACCGCAGCTGCTAACTTTACCGCTACCTGCTTGGTTTGCTCATGATACAAAGTGGGTATAACAGTAACAGTACCAAAACGGCATTCACCCAGGCCAGTCTATCCCTTTCAGTGTATACAGATAGACTATATCACGTTGCCAAAGAGCAGAACGTACGAACATGTCAGGGTGTGCGTAGATATGTTATCCAGTTGGTCGGTCCACAGTGCCAATGCCACTACCACCGCAAAAATAATTCTGTTTGAAATAGTTTGCCGCTGGGGTCTACCTGAAACAATCAAATGGGATCGTGGCTCACACTTCACCGGTCAGATCTTCGCTGAGGTATGTAAGGAGCTTCAAATCAACCAAGGATTGTGCACACTTTACCATCTCCAAAGTAGCAGTAAGGTTGAACGGCTAAATGGTATCATCAAGAATAGGATCTCGAAAATCATGGCTGATACTAAAAAGCCATGGCCTGAATGTCTCCCCATTGCTCTATATTCCATCAGGAATGCTCCTAGATGACACCATGGATTATCACCCCATGAGGTATTGTTTGGGAGCCAACCAAAAACTGGACTGTAGTTTCCCCAGCAGCGGTCATCTTTACATTCTCAGCTGATGGGGTATGTGCAGTCCTTGCAAAGGGAGCTCCAGAAGGTCCATCACAAAGTTTGGGAGTCTCTCCCGGACCCTGACTCAATAACCGCTGTACATTCTATTCAACCAGGTGATTGGGTTATCGTGAGAAAACATCAGAGGATGGGACTGGAACGGAGCTATTTTGAGCCGTACCAGGTCCAGCTGACAACGCCAACTTCTTTGAAGCTTGAGGGGCACGATAACTGGGTCCACGCCAGCCACTGCAAGAAGCTGGTCAACTACATCCCAGAATGAGGAGTATTGTTTTTATTTATATGTTTAGCTTTGTGTATTTTAGGGTAACGATGAACAGCATCCCAACCTATTGTTCAAAATGCATCTCCAACTTGCTAAGGCGGCAAATAGGACCAATTGCTGGGTGTGCTCTAAATCCCCACCTAGCCATTACACCCCAGCAATGGCAGCAGTTCATGCTATATACGACGTGCGTATTGGTATGAAGAAATATGAGAAGCTTGCGAAGACGACCAGGAGACATTTGTCTATAGAATTCAATGACAAATTCCTAGAGGGTAACATCAGTTATAATTTTAACGTTAGCTCTGACTCTTGCGCTATGCTTTCCAATCCGATATGGGTATCAGGACAATTAGCTAGTCCACAGATGTGTTTTAACCTTAAGTTTGGCACAGAAAGCAGATTTGTAGGAGCCACGGTTTGTGAGACAGGTATAACGGTCAATCTGAAACCCCTAGCCTTTTTAATGACACCAATAGACCAGATTATATCTGCTGGAAGGAAAGTTTTGATGTACAGACCAAGGGAGCAATCCCACAGTCTATTATGTTACTACTCAGTGCCCGTGACCGTAAGGAAAACTCATCATGTACAGTTCTAACCGGTGCCTATTATTTATTATGTGGTTCTGCAGCCTATAAAGTAATTGCCCCTAATGCAAAGGGTTTGTGTGCTTTAGTGAAGTTGGTACCCACATCTTACCTTGCCGCTGATCATGAGGATCTGCTGTTGCGAAGAAAGACAAGGACACAAGGCAGAATTCGCAGGGAACTGTTTTGCTCTCATGATCAAGGCATGATTGTAATGGTATCATGCGTGAGACCCACGCAAGGTAATGATACCAGGCCTAAGCGACACTGACTCCATCTTGGAAGGGAAGCTAGGTAGATAGTTAAGTTTTTTTTCTTTCTTTCTCTCTCCTTCTGACCTGGCTGTTTGAAAGGCTTGTCAACCCCCTCTGAGTGAGTACAGGCTTAATTTAAAGGAGGCCTTTGATTACGGTTTATAGCGGGGCCAGGAAGAAGGTCTGTCCCCTTATCTTGAACAAATATACAGGGCCATGCTGTTGGCCCATAAATTACCCTGGCAGGTCTGCCCTGTGAGTGACTCTTTCTTGCTGCTTAAACTTACAGGAAAATATACATACAGTCATAATTTCTGCTATAGATACGCCAGAGTGATGAACATGACATATTTGAATGTAAAATTTTGGTCCGGATAATTCAAGTGTAAACGTCTACCCTTTGTCATCCACGGAAGGATAGAATTAGTCCATTCCCTTCCCAGGGTCCTATAAGGTTTTAGACTTCTCATGTTTGGAGTCAAATGAAAGCTTATTGCAAGCTGAGATTAAATTCCATTTTGCAAAATATGTAAAATAATCCGGTTCCAAGTTATGATCCATGCATGATCATGCAGCTGTATCTCCACGGTCCGCCCTGGACATTGTCTAAGGAAACTCCCTCTCTTCTATGAATGGCCAGGAGAGGTACGGCCCCACCCCTGGTGGTCCAGAGAAAAGAGACTGTGGCCATCAGACAGGAGTTCCACCTTAACATCAACCATCAGGGAACCAGGAGATCTTCAAACACTGATTAGGCAAAGACATTTAAAAGGCAAGGTATCTTTCAATCTGTTCTCTTTCGCTGTACATTTGTCTCACTTTTTACTTTTATTTTTCTGTAAATATTTTATTGCACCTAATGCTTGACCTTTTCATTTATTAAACCTTATTTTGAAAAGTGTTAATTTTGTCTCTAAAGCTCTTAACGCAACTATCACGAATCTGTTCCTTCGAAGAGCGCTACTGTCTTTTAGAATAACGCATCTGAATATCCCTGTCTGCAGGTGACAGTGTGTGCACAGGCGTTGCTCTAAAATACTGGTATTGTTATATCCGGGTCTTCTGGCCGGTAAAAGAAATTCCAGAAGTGGTGGCAGTGAAAGGGTTAATTGAATTAGCCCGGTAACAATCGCTCTCAGGCGGCTGACACTTAGACGGTGGCCCCGCAAACTGGGAAATCTTTGTGCTGAAAGCAGCTGAGAGTGGCATTGTTACGTTGGTGACAAGTGCGGTATTGGATCAGGGGGGTCCTCGGTCGCCGATCGGTGAGGAGGGCAGCGATCTGATACCCGCGTTCGTCACAATGATCTCATCTTGGACTGGGTGGGGAATCGAGCTGATGAAGCGATTTAATAATTTCTCGTCCATTGTGGATGAGATGTTCAATGAAACCGTAGAAGCAGTAAGGGAAATTACCCAGGAACAGAGATAGATAAAGACCCTTGAATTGCAGGAAAAGATTGTACTTGATTATCTTTTAGCATCCAAGGGGGGTTTCTGTGAATTCATAGTAGAGGACTGCTGTACCTGGATTGCAGATACCAGTGACAAGGTCAAGGCACATATGGATAAGGTAACTTCGCTTTAGGACAGAGCCAGAGCTATAGCTAGTGAGGGTTGGAATCCTTTCAAGGCTCTGGGTAGTTTTGGGAACTGTTTGTTTTCCATCGGATCGTGGCTGAAGAAAATAGGAGTATATATTCTTATGCTGTTTTTATTTCTATTCCTTCTATACGCTGTGGTGAAGTTCTCCTGTTGTCTGATCGACCGAGTCACCCAAGCCCGGGCAGATGACCACATCCTTATCGCGGAGCCAAGGTGTCTTGAAACTCGATGTAGCAGATGCCAAGGATCCCAACCAACAACTCCATCTCATCTCCCATCATCCCTCTAAAAGTCAGCCCCCCCGCAGAAAGGACGTCTAAAAGTCAACACACGCTATCGGAATTCGTTTTTGGAATTTGTTTTGAGTTTTACATTTGCTTTTGGAAAATTGCTTTTATGTTTTTTGAACCATCGAAGACCACATGAGTGATCTGATTTTTATGAATGAAGAAGACTCATGCTATCTCTAAGGAAGAAGGGAATCAGAATTCGTCAAGAGACGTACGGGAGTATATGACAAAGAGGGGGACTGTTGTGGAAATTCTAATGCGATCTATGGGGACATTTTTATTAGGATGTGTTTTCATTTAAATTGTCATTATAGCTCTCTTGGCCACTTTGCCGATATTCGCTGCGTATAGCTAATATGGTTTTAACCGACAAAGAGGAAAGACACCCAAACGGTTAAAACCTTCCATTAATTGGTAACCGCACACTACCCGCCTGATCATCCTGGCTGGCAGGCGCTCTGGGCGGTTAGCGCTGGAGCGAACGCCGGTCCGGATCTGTGGGGTGCGATGTACGTTCCACGGCACCGGCAGATGACCGTCAACCGGGAGGGCCCCTGTATTATGTGCAGATTAATCCATTTGGTGGAGATGTGCTTTTGCTGTGGAATCAGTATCGCTTTTTATGTAGGGAGAATGGTTTGTAAGCTTTCTGTCAGGTTTGATCCACATGACAGAAACCCGCAGCTATTTTTCTTGTGCATAATTCAACCTCTAATGGAACAGTAGTATAATCACTATTAAATATGGTCCAAAGAATCATATTTGATAGGATTCACGCTAATGGTGGCAAAAGCATGCATGTGAATTAGTAAAACAGCCATCACGAGTTAACATGCTGGTCTTTAGTGCGGAATTCACCACGTGTGGGATTCATTGTATAGGGTTTGGCGCAGTTTTCAGCTCCATTGTTAACTGGGGTGCGCGCATCTTTGCACCCCGTTCGGCAGGAACTCATGCATGCTGCCTTCGCTCGTTCATGAACATACATGCCCCTTTCTATTGTGTCTTTTAATTGTGTCATTGGTTGTTATTTGTGTTGAGCTTACGTCATGTGACTGCCTTGGAGGTCGATTGGCTGGTGTTGTATAGCCATCGCCTCCCACCCCTGTTTTGCAACTATAAAATAAAAGAGGAAGCCTGAGACTGGCAATTTTCACCATCGACCGTGAAACAGCCTCCGCCTGAATTACTGGTTGATAACTAACGCTTTTGGATTTCCTTATACAAAGAGAGCTGAATACCTTACTATCATTACAATGGGGTAATATTAAGATTTCCCCAACAATTTTCTATTCTATTCTTCTCTATTATTTTGGTTTCCATTGTTTTGGATTCTATTGCAATCCTTAGAATTTATACTATTCGAAATAGCTTAAGCCTTTGTTTAAGTTTTGTTTAATCTTTTTTTTGGGGTAACTCAAAGATTTTTTCTTATATTTTAATATTTCATTATATTATTTTTATTTTCTTATCATTTCTTGTCTTATATTAAATTATCTTATATTAATTTATTTTTTCTTATATATACTGGCAGAAAGTTTTAAGTTTAAAGCTTATCATATTTAAGATTCCTAACGTTATCTTAGGTTTTGTTACCTTTGGTTTTATTATCTCTTCTTATCTTATCTTTTAACAACCCCTTTAGAATTATAATGGG
>BLSH010314625.1:100099-121026 GCA_018402905.1 Glandirana rugosa | reverse complement strand
CCTGTGCCCGCATTGTGCCGCTCCCCACTATCCTCCTCGGCCTCCTCAGCTGTGGCCGCCTCATCTGGCTCCCCACTGTCCTCCTCCGCCTCCTCGGCTGTGCCCACCTCATCTGGCTCCACACTGTCCTCCTCCACCTCCTCAGATGTTCCCGCTTCGCCTGGCTCCCAACTGTCCTCCTCTGCCTCCTCAGCTGTGCCCGCCTCTTCTGGCTCCCCACTGTCCTTCTCCACCTCCTCAGCTGTGCCAGCCTCATGTAGCTTCCCAATGTCCTCCTCCCCTGCCCTCCTCAGCTGTGCCCACCTCATCCAGCTCCCCACTGTTTTCCTCCACCTCTTTAGCTGTGCCCACCTCATGCAGCTCCCCACTGCTCTTCTCCGCCTCCTTAGCTGTGCCCACCTCATCTAGCTCCACTCTGTCCTCCTCCACCTCCTCAGCTGCGCCCGTCTCGTCTGGCTCCCAACTGTCCTCCTCCACCTCCTCAGCTGTGCCCGCCTCGTCTGATTCCCCACTGTACACCTCCACCTCCTCAGCTGTGCCCGCCTCATCTGGCTACCTACTATCCTCCTCCACCTCCTCAGCTGGTGCCCACCTTATCTAGCTCCCCACTGTCCTCCTCTGCCTCCTCAGTTGTGCCCAACTCTTCTGTCTCCCCACTATACTCCTCTACCTCCTCAGCTGAGCCTGCCACATCCGGCTCCCCACTGACCTCCTCCACCTCCTTGCCTGTGCCCGCCTCGTGCCGCTCCCCACTATCCTCCTCAGATGTTCCCACCTTGTCTGGCTCCCAACTGTCCTCCTCTGCCTCCTCAGCTGTGCCCGTCTCGTCCGGCTCCCCACTGTCCTCCGCCTCCTCGGCTGTGCCCATCTCATCTGGCTCGGCACTGTACTCCACCTCCTCAGCTGTGCCCGCCTCATCTAGCTCCCCACTGTCCTCCTCCCCCTCCTCAGATGTTCCCACCTCATCTGGCTCCCAACTGTCCTCCTCTGCCTCCTCAGCTGTGCCCGCCTCATCCGGCTCCCCACTGTCCTTCTTCACCTCCTCAGCTGTGCCCGCCTTATTCGACTCCCCACTGTCCTCCTCTCCCACCTTAGCTGTGCCCACCTCATCCGGCTCAACACTGCTCTTCTCCGCCTCCTCAGCTGTTTCCGCCTCATCCGGCTCCCCACTGTCCTCCTCTGCCTCCTCGGCTGTGCCTGTCTCATCTGGCTCCGCACTCTCTTCCTCCACCTCCTCAGCTGTGCCCACCTCATCTGGCTCCCCACTGTACTCCTCCACCTCCTCAGCTGTCTCCGTCTCATCTGGCTCCCCACTATCCTCCTCCACCTCCTCTGCTGTGCCCACCTTGTCCAGCACCCCACTGTACTACTCTGCCTCCTCAGTTGTGCCTGCCTCATCTGGCTCCCCACTGTCCTCCTTCGCCTCCTCAGCTGTGCCCACCTCATCCGGCTCCCCACTGTCCTCCTCTGCCTCCTCGGCTGTGCCCGCCTCATCTGGTTCTGCACTGTCCTCATCCAGCTCCTCAGCTGTTCCCACCTCGCCTGTCTCTCAACTGTCCTCCTCCACCTCCTCAGCTGTGCCCGCCTCATCTGTCTCCCAACTGTCCTCCTCCACCCCCTCAGCTGTGCCCGCCTCGTCTGGCTCCCCACTGTACTCCTCCTCCTTCACAGTTGTGCCCGCCGGACATTCTTCAGCCCCTCATGTTACAAGGCCAGGCTACAAAGGAAGAGAGCAGCCGTGGCTGCGCCCCCTATAAAGCAGTGTGCCCTAGGCGCCTGCATAATTTGCCTAGCAGGAGTGCCAGCCCTGGTCACATTTACCCTAAATGCAAAACCTTTCCCTACCTTCTCACAGGGACAGAGCCTTGTTCTGTCACAAGGTGCTGAGCATTGCTCTGAGGGACATGAACCAATAAAAAAAAAATTGGGGAGCAGCTATTTTAATAATGCTTAAAAAGAAATATACGCCTAAGGAATGATTTACACCTACATTACCTGTGAAGCGGCTCACCAGTACAATACGTTCATTATTCAAAAACTGTACTTTATTGTCACAGCCAGGTTTTTGTTTCAAGATTTTGTTGTCAGAAATATAATTGTTGACTTCTGAACACCTCCTGGCCTACAGTATGTCCTATTTTCATACAAATTATAGAAACAGTTTGGACTTTGTTTTTCTGATGGTTGACTGCTCTTAAGTTGTGATGGACAAGGCTCACAAGAGACAACCATTCATAATGTTTTCAACTACCATCCTGTTTGTTTGCTATGCATGTATCTGATCTGCAATTTCCTGCAGAGGTTAACCAGACATTGAAGTTTCCTGTCATTCTTAACACCTCTCAAGACACAATCCAAAGATACATCCTGTATGATAGTATTTGGTACTTTATGGCTATAGAGATATGTCTTGAGTGGTTCACATTTTACAACTTAGATTACAGGGAGAGAGAGAGAGAGAGAGAGAGTAAAGATGGGCTGAACTCCACACGCCTCCTTAGCTTTGCCCGCCTTGTCTGGCTCCCAACTGCCCTCCTTCACCTCTTCAGCTGTGCACGGATCATCTGGCCACCCCCTGTCCTGCTCTGCCTCCTCAGTTGTGCCTGTCTCCCCACTGTCCTTTTCCATCTCCTTAACTGTGCCCAATTTGTGTGGCTCCCCACTGTCCTACTGCCCCTCCTCAGCTGTGCCCACCTTGCCTGGCTTCCCACTGTCCTTCTTTGCCTCCTTAGCTGTGCCCACCTTGTCTGGCTCCCCATTGTCCTCTTTCGCCTCCTCAGCTATGTCCACCTCGTCTGGCTTCCCACTGTCCTCCTCTGCCTCCTCAGCTGTGCCCGACTCATCCGGCTCCCCACTGTCCTCCTCCTCAGCTGTGCCCACCTCATCCAGCTCCCCACAGTCCTCCTTGGCCTCCTCAGTTGTGCTGCCATATCTGGCTTCACACTGTCCTTTATAACCCCCTCAGCTGTGCCTGCCTTGTCTGGCTCCCCACTGTCCTCCTCTGTCTCCTTAGCTTTCCCACCTTGTACGGCTCCCTTCTGCCCTCCTTGCTCAGCTGTGCCCACCTCATCTGGACCCCACTGTCCTGCTTCGCCTCCTCAGTTGTGCCTGCCTCACCCGGCTCCCACTGTCCTCCTCTGCCTCCTCAGCTGTGCCCGCCTCATCCAGCTCCCCACTGTCCTTCTCCGCCTTCTCAGCTGTGCCCACCTCATTCGGCTCCCCACTGTCCTCATCCGCCTCCTCAGCTGTGCCCACCTCATCCAGCTCCACACTGTTTTCCTCTGCCTCCTTAGCTGTGCCCGCCTCATCTGGCTCCCCACTGTCCTCCGCCTCCTCGCCTGTGCCCACCTCATCCGCCTCCCCACTGTCCTCCTCTGCCTCCTCGGCAGTGCCTGCCTCATCTGGCTCCACACTGTCTACCTCCACCTCCTCAGCTATGCCCGCCTCGTCTGGCTCCCAACTGTCCTCCTCCACCTCCTCAGCTGTGCCCACCTCATCTGGCTCCGCACATGTCCTCCACCACCTCCCCAGATGTTCTCGCCTCGTCTGGCTCCCAACTGTCCTCCACTGCTTCCCAACTGTCATCCTCTGCCTCCTCAGCTGTGCCCGCCTCAACCGGCTCCCCACTGTCCTTCTACGCCTCCTCAGCTTTGCCTGCCTAATTCGGCTCCCCACTGTCCTCCTCCACCTCCTCAGCTGTGCCCACCTCATCCAGCTCCCCACTGTTTCCCTCCGCCTCCTGTCTAGCAGGAGTCCCAGCCCTGGTCACATTTACCCTAAATGCAAAACCTTTCCCTATCTTCTCACAGGGACAGAGCCTCGTTCTGTCACAAGGTGCTGAGCATTGCTCTGAGGGACATTAAACAATTAAAAAAAAAGAAAATTGATCATTCAGGACAACCTACATAAATTTGAAATGGTCTGGGAGCCGTGGGCCAACTTTGTGGGTGTCTCGCTAACTCCTGGCCTCTAAAACACCTGGGTTGCTTATTGGCAGTATGGCGCTTCAACCACTCCTGTTTCCCTCACTCAATCTACCTATTTTCCCTTCATCTCTTCTCCTCTCTCTTCTCTTTTCTTTCCCCCTTTTTTTTTCCTTTTTTTCCATCTCTCTTGAACTTATACATTGGTGTTCTGCCCTAAGACTTACTATTATTAATGCATAGTGCCTTCTTGGGCTTTGGATTTGTGACTTTTTTAAGTGAAAGTATAAGTGTTGTGTACATTCTAAATGGGACACAACTAATACTTAAATCCTATCTTGACACTAATGTTTTGTTATATATGAGCTATTTTTGTCACTTATTCAATGTGACTGCTGATTTTCTATCGCTCTGTTTGAAAATTTAGAAAACCTTAATAAAAATCTAATGAAAATAAAACAGGAGGAGGGATGACTCTCTGGCACAGCTTGTTCCCTTCTGGGGTGCCGAGGATTTTCTCTCCCAAGATTAATATAGTTGTTTTGTCTCAGGATACAGTCATTAGTGTTTGGACAACTTTTTATGTTTTTACAAATAATAAGGTTCTTTGGACCTACTCAATATTTTGTATGCTTTCACTTTGATGTACTTACCGTTTGTTACTTTTTTGAAACATCCAATAAAAATTATTGAAAGGAAAAAAAAAAAAAAAAAAAAATTGGGGAGCAGCTATTTTAATAATGCTTAAAGAGAAACATTAAAAATGTCAAATTAATTTAAAATATACGCCTAAGGAATGATTTACACCTATAGTACCCGAGAAGTGGCTCACCACCACCCTGTCTGTTTGCTATGCATGTATCTGATCTGCAATTTCCTGCAGAGGTTAACCAGACATGGAAGTTTCCTATCATTCTTAACACCTCTCAAGACACAATACAAAGATACATCCTGTATGATAGTATTTGGTACTTTATGGCTATAGAGATATGTCTTGAGGGGTTCACATTTTACAACTTAGATTACAGATATATATATAGAGAGAGAGAGTAAAGATGGGCCGAACACCACACGGTTCACAGCAGAACTCCCAAACAGGGAAAATGTTCTAACCTGAATGGTGAACCCCATTGAGGTCTAATAGGAAAAATCAAAAGTGCCCATTTTGAAAGCTTATATGCAGTGGTGTAACTAGAACCTTCAGGGCCCCGATGCAAGAAACCATGAAGGGCCCCCTTGACCCCCGGACAGGGCCCTTTCCTCTAAAACTCAGTGGCAGAACGCCAGGGCCCAGTCTCAAATGTGTGGCTGCATATAAAGGAACTGATCTCTCCATTCCCCCCCCCACTTCTCGTCAACCTCCCACAGGCATTCAGGAGGAAAATGGAGAGATGGGTTCCCCTATGCCGGTGTTTCTCAATCTGTTGACAGTCAGGACACCCTTGAAGTATACCCCTAAGTGAATGAGACTGCACTGCAACCACTCTGCAACTGTGTGCACTGCACGCAGTTGCAGCATAGAGATGATGCATTTAGAGGGTTAAAACAGGCGGTCAGGAGGCAACAGATTGCCTCTTTACCAGCTCTCAAATGCCTCTGAATAGTGATCTGAGCATGGATCGCTTTTCAGAGGAACAGCAATTTTCTGCTGGTACTATGAACAAGCGGGAAAAAAATAGTTCTGATTGTACACATAGGGGGTCAGGATTAAAAGGGCATACATAGAATGTGCAAACATACATGTAAACACACATGTATATACACACACACATATATATATATAAAAACATACACATATACTGTATATATAAGTACACATATACAGTATCTCACAAAAGTAAGTACACCCCTCACATTTTTGTAAATATTTTATTCTATCTTTTCATGTGACAACACTGAAGAAATGACACTTTGCTACTATGTAAAGTAGTGAGTGTACAGCTTGTATAACAGTGTAAATTTGCTGTCCTCTCAAAATCACTCAACACACAGCCATTAATGTCTAAACTGCTGGCAACAAAAGGGAGTACAGCCCTAAGTGAAAATGTCCAAATTGGGCCCAGTTAGCCATTTTCCCTCCTCTGTGTCATGTGACTCGTTAGTGTTACAAGGTCTCAGGTGTGAATGGAGAGCAGGTGTGTTAAATTTGGTGTTATCACTCTCACTCTCTTATACTGGACACTGGAAGTTCAACATGGCACCTCATCGCAAAGAACTCACAGAGGATCTGGAAAAAAGAATTGTTGCTCTACATAAAGATGGCCTAGGCTATAGGAAGATTGCCAAGACCCTGAAACTGAGCTGCAGCACAGTGGCCAAGACCATACAGCAGTTTAACAGGACAGGTTCCACTCAGAACAGCGCCTCGCCATGGCCGACCAAAGAAGTTGAGTGCCGGGCTCAGCATCATATCCAGAGGTTGTCTTTGGGAAATAGACGTATGAGTGCTGCCAGCATTGCATAGAGCATTCAACCTCTATATATATATATTTTTTTTTTTTTATCTGAAAAAATGCATGTGTTCTGTAATTTATAAAATGTGGACTAGAAAAAAATTGCAATACTGTCTGTGCAATGTGTACAATATTCATTCTTTCTTTTAAGGCCTCATACACACGGACGTTTTTTGACGCCGGCGTTTTCTGGCGTTTTTTGCAGCTCTCCATGTTAGTCAATGGCCCCATAAAAACGTCGGCGTTTTTGAGCTGTAGATGACGTCGGCGTTAGTGAGCTGAAACTAGAACCCACAGCCAACGCGTTCTGAGGCTGTAACATTTTGGCATTTTTTGACGCCGACGCCACAATATGCCAACAAACGCCAACAAACGCCACCTATTATTATACCGGGGTTTTCCGGCGTTTTTTGACGCCGACGTTTTTAGGTTGAAAAATAGCAGAGGGATGATTTTTTTTTAAAAAACGCCCATTGACGCCGACGCTCACTAACGCTCAAAAACACCGATGCATAACGCCGAAAAACGCAGACTTTTTTTCCTTGACGTCGGGCCCCACGTTTTGTTTATTTTTTTAGAAACGTCCTTGTGTATGAGGCCTTAAAGTGAAAAAATGAAAAGTTTATTTTTTGTTCTTTGTCCTAAAATCTGCATAATATTTATGTAATCACAGGAGACTTCCCAGAAATGTATCATTACACATGCAGTATCTACCATATTTGGGACACTCTCTAAGCCAAATAGGCATGTAATTTATCCCATGAGGTTTAAAATTAATAGAAGAATTATTGTGTATGAAGTGTGTGTAAATCTTACTTCTACTGGCATCAGAAAAATACAAATGCTTCCATTTTTTTTGGGATTCTTCCGAAGATAAATGGGGATGCAGTTTAGCCAATGTGCTACATAGCCTAACATCATTTGTAAAAAGTGTCTGTTTTATTTCTGCCTCCTGTCTAGCAAACAATTTACTGTCATGTTTTATGTCTGGTTCAAAACTAACCCGAAAAGTGCCCCACCTCTCCCACCTCAAATGTGGCCTACTTCAAAGGACTACATAATGTGCAGTGCATGTCCTCATATTACTATTTTATAACATGACATAATCCAATCTAATTCTTATTTGCAGGTTTAAAAAAAAGTGCCTTGCCTCTCCATCTTCATCTGAGGAATAATAAAACATGCTAATGTGATGTGCAGAGGGTCTTTGTAAAATATCTGCCTCTTGTCTATTACATAGTTCAATGCAATCCTTATTTCTGGATAAAAGAATTGCCTCATGTCACCCTCTTTCTATAGAAGCCAGCTAAAAAAGATTAGAGGGTGTGCAGCATGTCTCTGGCATAGCACACTGATTTTTATTTCTGGGGAAAAATGCCTCATCTCTCTATATTCAAATGCAGCTTACTAGAAGGCTTATATAGTGTGCAGTGTGTCTCTGTAGGATTTCTGCCTCTTGACTCTTATTTAATCCAATGCATTTTTTACTTCTGGATAAAAAGGCCTCATTTCTCCTTTTTCAAAAGAGGCCTTCTACCAATGCTTACAGGATGTTCATCATGTCCCTGTAATACTTCTTATTTGTGCCTTTAACATAATCAATGTAATATTTCTTTCTTGCTAAAAAAAAACTCCTTGGTCCTCTCCCTCTTCAAATTAGGCCCATGTAAACGGCTTACCTGATTTGCAGCATGTCTCTGCAATATTTCGGCATGATCACTGTAATTTTTATTTTGGAGAAAACACTTTCATGAATTAAAAAAAAAAAAACAACAAAAAAGTTATCCCAATTTTTTTTATATAATGTGAAAGATGATGTTACACAAAGTAAATAGATTCCTAGCATTTCACACTTTAAAGTTACATCTGCCCGTGGAATGGTGGCAAAGTACGGTGCACAGGAGGTCTGGTGCTAGAGTTATTGCACTTGCTCTGACTTTTGTCACAATACCTCACATGTGTGGTGCGATCACAGTTTACATATGCATGTGGGAGTAAAGTATATGTTCTCATTTGCACGTAAGCATGGTGGGGCGGGGTGCTTTAAACATTTTTTTTACCCTTTTTAATTAGAACAACAACACGCTCTTTCTTCTTTCACCGCCACCGCTCTCTCCGCTGCTGCAGTCCGGCCCCTTACAGAATGGGCGGTCTTCACGATGAAAGTTTTTTTATAACAAGGGGCGGGACCACCCGGTGATGTAAATGGGTGACCCGCCCCCTCTGACATCACATGACGTCAGAAGGGGCGGGTTCACTCAGTTACGTCACTGGATGGTCCATTGTGGGAGATGCGCAGGGGGCGGACTGCACCAGCAGAGAGAGCGGCGGCGTTGAAAGAAGGAAGATGAAGATTGAAGATTGAAGATGAAGAGAGGAAGCAAGAAGACTAAAAGAAGAAGCAGAAAACCAGAAGAAGGAGCGGGCCAGGAGAAGATGGAGGAAGAAAGAAGAAAGAGCTATTTTACAAAATAAAGGACTTGTCAAAAACTGCCTCTTGTTTTTTTTTACACTACACTCCTTTTTTGGTGAATGGGTAGGGGTACAATGTGCCCCATACCTATTCACATAGGGGGTCGGGATCTGGGGGCCCCTTTCAAAGGGGGCTTCCAGATCCTGATAAGCCCCCCAATCGCAGACCCCCGCAACCACTGTAATCAGTTTTCATTATTATATCTGAATAGACAATGCTTATAGGGTGAGCAGTGTGTCTCTGACATAATAAGGCTTACATCATGTGCAGCAAATCTCTGTTATATTTCTGCCTCATGTGTTTGCCATAATCTGCTGTAATAATTGTTTCTAACTCTGTCAGGAACCATGAATCAGAATGGATCCCCCAACTAGCATCGAATGGGAGACAGGGGTGAATAACACAATAAGGAGCAAAACATTTGTATATAAGAAAAGAGGTAAAATAGGTGAGTTTGAAATGGGGTAGAGGTTTGAAACAGTGGTGGCTGGTGAAGTTTTAGGGTGGGAGGCGCCAGGCCCCGCTCTTCCTTTTTGACCCCTGCTACTTCTAATAAGCCCCACCCCTTAGAGAATCCACCCACTCCATCCCCTGTATTACACATTTTATGTCAGGAGTACACAGCTCAGCATCACAGGACACAGTATACAGCTCAGCATCACAGGACAGAGTGTACAGCTCAGCATCACAGGACACGGTATACAGCTCAGCATCACAGGACAGAGTATACAGCTCAGCATCACAAGACACAGTATACAGCTCAGCATCACACGTGGGGGTAAATTGCAGCCAATATCACAGGTGGGGGCACTTATGCAGCCAGTGACACAGGTGGGGGCAGTTATGCAGCCATTGACACAGGTGGGGTGTAGTTATGCAGCCAGTGACACAGGCGGGGACAGTTATGCAGCCAGTGTCACAGGTGGGGGCAGTTATGAGGCCAGTGACAGCCAAGGAGCCGAAAAAAAAAAAAGAAGGTCAATGTACCGACGCAACCTGCAGGGAGACGGGGCTGACTTTTTTATTTCTTCTTTAGCCGGCGGGGAGCTCCCCTCATACACCAGCCACCACTGGTTTGAAATAAGGGAGGGTGGGGAGAGTGAGAGGTGGAGGGGGGATGGAGGACAAGGGGAAGCCCCCCCATATTCTAGGGAAGAGGTTCAGAGCAGGCAACTAGGATCTGCTCTGGGATATCACAGCAGAGTGGTTACATTTTAGTTTTTTCTACCAGGTGGGAAAAGTTGGATGACGTATCGTAGTGAATTGTATAAGGGTAGTTGTTAAATGTTGGGGGAAAAAAACAAACTGATCTGCACGTCTGTATCTATTTTTAATGAATTTATAAATAAAAATTACACAAATTTTAAAAGAATAATGTGCAGCAAACCTCTGTTATATTTCTGCCTCGTGTGTTTGCCATAATCTATGGTAATACTAATCTCTATTACATACTCTCCAGCCACTGTGCTATTTGTCTGACTATTGTCTCTGAAACACAGCTGTGTCGTTTTTATTTCTTTATAACAATTGCCTCATCTCTGGAACATGTGATTCTGTCTATTGAGGTGTTTTGTACCCTCTGTGATGACATTGAAGGACTGCAGACAATACAGTGTGGTACTGCAATAAAAGAAGATTGCATGCCATGCTATGAAATATGTTTTGCCACTCTTTGGAAATTGTTGCAAATTATTTAGCATTATTTTATTTAGAAATGTAATTGTATTCTATGCATTAAGATGAAGAGCTTTCTGTATACAGCAGCTCCCCCAGCCCCCCCCCCAAATACTTACCCGAGGTCCCTCTAGATCCAGCGATGTTGCCGAAGTGTCTTGTCTGCCCGGGACTCCCCTCCTCATTGACTGAGACAGCAGCATGGCGCCATTGGCTCCTGTCAATCAAAGTCAGTCAGCCAATGAGGAGAGAAAGTGGGTGGGGTTTGGGCTTCGGCTGCATGTCTGAATGGACACAGGAAGCTCTGGCTCAGCTCAGGTGCCCCCACAGCAAGCTTCTTGCTGTGGGGGCACTCAACAGGAGGGAGGGGCCAAGATCACAGAATAGGCACCCCGAGAAGAGGAGGATCCGGGATGCTCTGTGCAAAACCATTACACAGAGCGGGTAAGTATGACACCAGCACTTCACATCTACAACCAAGAAAAACTTTATTCACATTAACATTTCTGTTCCTACTTCCTCCTCCATCACCAGGACACATCTAGGGATTATAAGATATACCATCACAATGATACATTGTATTTGGATCCATTATAAAAATGATCCCATAGAATTCTATTGGTGATCCATTCTGTGGGGACACATTATATTAAGATCCATTATAAAAGTGATCCCATAGAATTCTATTGGTGATCCATTCTATGGGGACACATTATATTAAGATCCATTATAAAAGTGATCCCATAGAATTCTATTGGTGATCCATTCTATGGGGGCACATTATATTAGGATCCATTATAAAAGTGATCCCATAGAATTCTATTGGCGATCCATGCTATGGGGACACATTATATTGGGATCCATTATAAAAGTGATCCCATAGATTTCTATTGGTGATCCATTCTATGAGGACACATTATATTAGGATCCATTATAAAAGTGATCCCATAGAATTCTATTGGTGATCAATTCTATGGGACACATTATATTGGGGACACATTCCAGGTCTAGTAATCATACATTATTATAGTGATATCATAATATTAGTGATACATCCCATTATTTCTGTCATTAGTAAATCTCTGGAACATTTCTTCATACGTTTCCTCTGAGATTTTTCCATCGATTTTCATCTCTTTCTATTTGTAGGTCTATTATTCATTTCTTTTTCTTCACACAATAAAATAATCAATAGAATAAAGTAATTGTAAATGTATTAATAATAAGGAATGACACCCTCTACACATTATAATCAGGTAGATAGATAGATAGATAGATAGATAGATAGATAGATAGACAGATAGATAGATAGATAGATAGATAGATAGATAGATAGATAGATAGATAGATAGATAGATAGATAGATAGATAGATAGATAGATAGATAGATAGACAGATAGATAGACAGATAGATAGATAGACAGATAGATAGACAGATGGACAGATAGATAGACAGATAGATAGATAGATGGATAGATAGATAGATAGACCGATAGACAGATAGATAGATAGACCGATAGACAGATAGATAGATAGATAGATAGATAGATAGATAGATAGATAGATAGATAGATAGATAGATAGATAGACCGATAGATAGATAGATAGATAGATAGATAGATAGATAGATAGATAGATAGATAGATAGATAGATAGATAGATAGATAGATAGATAGACTGATAGATAGATAGACAGATAGATAGATAGATAGATAGATAGATAGATAGATAGATAGATAGATAGATAGATAGATAGACTGATAGATAGATAGATAGATAGATAGACTGATAGATAGATAGACAGATAGATAGATAGATAGATAGATAGATAGATAGATAGATAGATAGATAGATAGATAGATAGATAGATAGATAGATAGATAGATAGATAGATAGATCTGCTCTTAAAGGGCCAGTACAACTCTATCTGTACTTTCCACATTGGGTCCCTCGGCAGCCATTTCCCTACTATGACCTCACAGCTGGGACACAGACAATAAGTGATATTACACTCTGCACTCTGTCTCAGCTCCGGCTCTCTATACAATTCTTCACCGTCCCATCTCACTATACACAATGTTTATAGACTGGGAGGAGCCATTAGAACGAATGCCCCGCCCCATTCTGTAGGTGACCCAAAAGCCATACACACCCACTTATACTTTCCTTTGTTGTTCCTCCATCAAAGTCCTCACTAAGTCCCCAGTTTCCCGGGTATGAGGGGTCATGTGATCTTCTACCAGCATACAGTGTTCAGGACCGAGCGGCCAATCACAGGACTTACATACTGTTACATGATGGAGGGGTGACATTATCAATCCTGTGTAAGCACCAACATAACCCACCATGTATCTTACACGGGTGAGGACTCAGGAATCTGACAGAAACAGAGATGGGTGGAGGAGCTATGAACGTGGAGACTCGTTTAGGTAATTTGGGACTCCAAAACACTGTGACACATATAGGCTCCCTTAGTGATGGGACATACTTGGGGCCCACAGGCAGTGCTGGGACAAGACAAAAAGGCCAACATTTGCCCACATGACCTGTGAACTACTTAAGCACCATAGATTGCAGGTCCCACCCATTTCTGTGCTCCCCTCCTTATGAAGCCCCCAAGGCGGCTGTCTCTTTTACCAAACCCTAAGCTTGGCCTCGCCCCCCAAACCTTACAAAATATGTGGGGCCCCCAAACAATGTTATATTATCCAGATTCCTGGTAACGTGACCTATTTGTGGTCCCCAGACAATGTCACCTACTATGGGTCCCACTCCCCAGGCTTGTGACATATGTGGCCCCTGGCTTCCCTCAGATACATTCAGAAAGATAAAGGTACAGATGAAACCCCGTGTTCTCCTCTCTCCCTTCTCCCCTCATACATCTCATCTTATTCACTGCAGAGTGTGAGACCCAGAGCAACCAATCAGAGGGCGCGACTGCAGGCAGCACTGTGATGTATATTACTGATCAGCATGTTCCCCGCTCTCATCCTCTTCCCCTTCACGTCTATTCTACATGTTACCAGACTAATGTATGACGTGTCTCTGCAGAATATCGTCTTCTCTGGTGGGGAAGATGAGGAAGGTGAGACCGGAGAACATACATCTCAGTGCTGCTTACACCGACACCACCAACATCGACACCATGGACACCAACACCGCTACCATTATATGTACGAGATCTTCTATTACTGTCTATGCCAAGCCACAGACTTTTTTTCTAGAGTTAGATGGGGTGGGGAAGGTCCGGCTCCATTCACACCAATGCCTTTTTCATGCATTTTGCAGAAACACAGGACATTTTTCTTTAACATGGGTTCCTATGGAACACGTTCACATCAATGCATTTTTGTGCCTCTGCATGTTTGGAAAGGGTCGGGGACTTTTTAAGTTCAAAAAGGTGCTTTTTTGATATTTTTTGGTTAACCACTTCGCCCCCAGGCCAATTCTGACACTTCTCTCCTACATGTAAAAATCATCATTTTTTTTGCTAAAAAATTACTCAGAACCCCCAAACATTATATATATATTTTTAGCAGAGATCTTAGGGAATAAAATGGTGGTCATTGCAACTTTTTATCTCACACAGTATTTGTGCAGCAAATTTTTAAACGCGTTTTTTTTTGGAAAAAAAAAAGTTTCATGAATTAAAAAAAAACAGAACAGTAAAGTTAGCCCAATTTTTTTTGTATAGTGTGAAAGATGACATTACACTGAGTAAATAGAAACCTAACATGTCACGCTTTAAAATTGCGCACGCTCGTGAAATGGCGCCAAACTTTGGTACTTAAAAATCTCCATAGGTGACGGTTTAAAAATTTTTACTGGTTACATGTTTAGAGTTACAGAGGAGGTCTAGCACTAGAATTATTGCTCTCGCTCTAACGCACGTGGCGATACCTTACATATGTGATTTGAACACCATTTACATATTTGGGCGTGACTTACGTGTGCGCTTGCTTCTGTGCGCGAAAGCGAATTTTTTTTGTATTATTTATTTTACCTTTATTTTTTTTATTTTTACACTTTCTCTTTAAATTTTTTTTTTGATCACTTTTATTCCTATTACAAGGAATGTAAACATCCCCTGCAATAGGAATACTGGGTGATAGGTACTCTTTATGGAGAGATATGGGGTCAACAAGACCCCACATCTCTCCTCTAGGCTGGAAAGACCGAGATCAGAAAAAAACAGCGATCTCTGTCTTATCAGCCCAGTTCACGGGCATTGTTTACATCACGTGACCCGGACGAGTCATACGTCGCGCCTGGACCTCCGAGGTGCATAGAGATGATTGGGGACCATCTGGCCATCAGTCATCTCTACGCTCAACTTCCGCCGGTGACGGATCTGTTCTCTGGGTCGCCGATGGCACGGGCGGCCCGGGAGAAGCACCAGAGGGTGACAGGAGGGGGGGTGTCCCCTCCCATTGCCGATAAGAACGATCAAGCGGCTGAACTGCTGCTATGATCATTCTTATGGTGCAAAGAATCGCTGGCGGAGTAAAATGATATCTGAATGATGCCTGTAGGTGCCGGCATCACTCAGATATCACCACTTGAAGACGAGGACATCTTTGGACGTCCGGCGGTCGGCAAGTGAATAGACTTCAATGGAGAAGCCGTAGAAAAGCATGTAGAGCGTTTTTTACGGCAATTTAGCCACAATTTGCATTTTGCATTTTTAAATCTGCCCAACATCAAGTTTTTCATACAAAAAAAAAACCTTAAAAACACAAAACGCAAATTCTAGTAAAAAACCTGCGGAAATCACAGCAGAAACGCTGAAAAGCAATCTGCATAGAGGTGAATGGAGCCTCGTATGAATTCGGCTTGGGTCACGCTTGTGGGATGCGGGAACCAGCGTGATTCCTATGAGGGTTCCCACATCTGTGAACCACTGCGGCTGTCAATGTAAAGTTAATGACACCCCCATATCGGTTCGCAGATCGCAGTGAGAGCGCTGAAATGGTGCAGGACAGATATTCTACCCAATCACAGCGATCAGTAAGAAATCTTACATTTATTTACAGTAAAAAAAACTTGCAGGAAACCACACCCACTGCTATATACCATTGGATGAATATTAAATGAATTCCGCTCCTGTTGTCTGACATCACCAGACTGGGCGGAAATCTCACATCTCCCATCTCCCCCCACAGATCTTTATACAACCTCTCCATACATATAACCCAGCATGGAGGGGCTCAGTGAAGGTGGTGGTGAAGGTGTGGAGGTGTCGGATCGGGGCACACAGATCATAAAAGGAGATCCTCCCGGCCTCATAATCCAGATATATCCTGACTCTGTTAATAAAGATGTCATCAAATAAGACGGTCATATCACTGTCATGTATCACCGAATACCGATTAAAAGACCTGACCAATCCCCAGGACTTCTTATTACATCCAATGAATGACTGCCCCCCTCTCCTCTCTATACTGGGGTAACAAATCCCAACTCTCCAGCTCCTTTCCCCCCCTACATCCACTTCCCAGTAATGTCTCCCTGAGGAGAAACTCTGACTGCTCAACACCTGATGATAATCCTGAAATCTCTCTGGTGTTTCTGGGTGATTGTGGTCTATATCTGACCCAGATACAGTTTTCCTGTCATCTGATATCTGTAGATAATTATTAGCTGTGTTCTCATCCAGTAATATGTCTGCAGCTCCCTGTCTATAGAAGTATACATTTACCTCTGTTATTATATCAGATAAACCTGTGTGTAAGACCCCCGCCACATCCAGACCCCCTCCATCATGGAGGAGCTTCTCAAGTCTTTCTCTGTCCTCATTATCTCCATCCTCTGTACCATACAAGTCATCTGTGTATGATTTCTCATTATCTCCATACTCAGTACCATACAAGTCATCTGTGTCTGATTTCTCACTATCTCCATCCTCACTATCATAAAAGTCACCTCTGTATGATTCCTGTAAGACAGTCAGTGGATCCGTCATATTACACAGCTCCTCAATGTCACGCATCTTCCTGGACAGCTTCTTCTTCTTTTTTTCCAGATCCCGGATGAAGATGAAGATCCGCTCTGCCTGCCCGGAGATGTCCCTCAGGATTCTCTTCTCAAGGTCTTTCAGACGTCTCCTGAGATCTCTAAACAGGGCAGTGACTCTCTTGGTGTCACCAACTGCTTCTTCTTCTACTTTCCTCCGGTGTTCCTGCAGACTCTGGACTCTTTCCTCTGTCTCCTCGCTCTTTGTCAGAAGTTTCTGCAGAACGTTCTTCAGTGTCTCCTTCTTCTTCTCAGAAGCCTCATCCAACATCTCCACCTGATGTCCCCGATGTTCTTCAGCCAAACTGCAGGACACACAGATACAAGTATCATCCTCAGTGCAGTAATACTTCAGGATCTTCTTATGGACGGAGCATTTCCTGCTCTCCATGGACAAGGTGGGGTCACATAAGATGTGTTCTGGGGACTTTTTGTGGACTCTCTGGTGTTCATCACACAGAGAGTCCACACAGTGAGTACAGAAGACCCCGGACTCCTCCTGATCTGGCTGAGTAGACATGAAATTCTCTGCTATGTTACGTAGTTTCATGTTCTTCTGCATTGCAGGACGATCCTGAAACTTCTCTCTGCATTCAGGACAGGAATATCCTCCAGACCCCTCCTGTGTATCCAGCACACGATCAATACAGACCCGGCAGAAGTTGTGTCCACATTTCAGGGTTACAGGATCTGTAGAAATGTCCAGACAGATGGAACATTCCAGCTCAGCTCTCAGATCAGCAGACGCCATCACTGACAGCAGAAGAGAAACAAAACTGAAAGTCTTTGACACCGGAGAAGAATGTAGATGGGGAGGGGTGACTTCCTCCTACACAAGGTAAGGCTGGATGAGTAATATAGGGCACAGAGATCAGAGTACAGAAGGAAGAATTTTGGTTTTGCAATAGTAATGATAATCATACCTCCCAATATTATAAGAGAGAGAAAGAGGGAAATATGAATGTGGAGAAGACATGAGGTGCACTAAGTCCATTGAGATGAAAAGTGGAGATGACTACATCATGATGAAAAGGAAATTGGTTATATACAGTTGTGCTAATAAGTTTACATACCCTGGCAGAATTTATGATTTTTTTGGCCATTTTTCAGAGAATATAAATTCAGAACACAGAACCTTTTCTTTCACTCATGGTTAGTGTTTGGCTGAAGCCATTTATTATCAATCAACTGTGTTTACTCTTTTCAAATCATAATGACAATAGAAACTACCCAAATGCCCCTGATTAAGGGGGGCGTGGCTTGGCGAGCACAGCGGGAGGACGTTCGAGAGAGGAGCTCCGAACACCGACTTCGAGATCCATGAGTATCCTCTCCCCACACTGTTGGAAAAGAGGTAAAAACACCTCAGCATCCTAGCGAAGCTCTCACGCTACCAGATGATATAATTTTGGGGCCGAAATTCTAATTTATCCCACGGCGGCGTAGGCCGCAACTCAAGCCCAGGACTAAATTTTCGGTCCCTCGGAGCTCCCACACACGTGGCGCCTTACCTTAAAGGCCTGCAGAGACACCCTATGACACCCAAGGTACCTATAAGCAGTATCCCACCCCTACACTTCGTTTCCAGGAGAAGGGGAGACTTATATATATAGATCCTAGCCCTCAATGCAAGCCTGATTCATACCCCGGACCACATAATACAGACTTCTGCTCATCAGCCGGAGTTTATAAACAGACATAAGGGAACGGCAAAAAAAACAAAATACTAATTGGCTTTATTAGCCTATTGCCACCCATGCATCTTGATTCACTTTGATTCAGTATTCGCAGAGGCCTAGCGAGAAAGTGCCTTTGGATTGAAGCGACAGTATCTGGCAGTGTTAACGCTAAAACATCTAAAGCTCTTCTGATTTAATTTGCACATTACCCAGCGAAATGCTCGATTAATTAACACCTACGTTGCAGGCTGGGAGCAAGAAAGCTTATAAGGGTCCTATTCTAAGCTACATATCTCCACAAACTATGGACACATTTTCTAACACAAATACACCAGGCAGCTCGCTCCATTCCTCTTCGGCTGTCAATAACAAACAATTACCATCTTATTTTCAGAAATATTCTTTTAAGGAAAGAAGAGAAGTGGATAAAATGGCTCCTGCTAAGAAAAATACCAGAGAGACGGAAGATGAAGACGATAACATCTCTCTTGCAACCTCAGAAGACTTGGTAAGACACAGCACTCACCAGGGCTCTCCATTAACATATGCTGACATGACTGAAATTGCAGCAGACATCAAAAACTCCTTCTTTACAACCATAACTGAGCTAAAAGCAGACATGTTAATGCTCACAGAACAAATTGCATCAAATGAGCGGGCAGGCAAGAGAAGGGATAAAGCCATTGCCAGATTAGACAATGTCACCAATATCCATTCACAACATCTGATCACAATGAATAGACAATTGGAGGACTTGGATAACCGAGGGAGGAGGAACAATATAAGAGTTTGAGGGATCCCTGAGTCTATTTCTGCAGATCAGATTAGACCTGCGCTCAGCTCAATTTTTAATAATCGAATTGATAGACCTGCAGAATCCCCTATTGAGTTTGATCGTGCACATAGGGCACTCAAACCGAGAGCACCAGATGATGCCCCCCCCCCAAGAGACATTATCTGTTGCTTAACTAGCTTTACCCTGAAGGACGAGATCCTCCAAAGAGCCAGACAAAATGTTGCCATTGTATTTAACGAAAAGGAGATCTTTCTTTTCCAGGATTTATCCCCTATCACACTAAAAAATAGGAGAGCGCTTAAACCTCTACTTGAGGTACTGAAAGAAGAAAATATTACCTACAGATGGAAATTTCCTTTTACTCTCCATGCAACATTTGAGGGTAAACAATTCTTCCTTCGTACCCCAGATGAACTCCCTTCTTTCTGTGAAAACCTACATCTGGATTACGTTGCACTCCCTGATTGGTATGCGGAATTTCTGGCGCCACCACCTTCTAACCAAGAATCCTCTTCCCCAAGTTCCTCACCTTTCTGCTCACCCCTCACAAAAGGCAGAGTAGAAAAATGAACCATTCTGGGAAATACTCCCCGATGGCCAAAACTCCTAAAACTAAGGATCTGCATTAAACAGACAGACTTTTAGCCTTCCCTGTTTCTTACTCTCCACCTCAAAGAAGTGCTATCGCTTGGAACAAAGCTTTATAAGAATTATACTTCTCCAAACACTTGAGGGTAATACTTTGTCAAATCACAATGTGTAACACCCGAGACTGTGCTGATAAGACAGCTACAAAGAAATGAAAAGCCCTTTTATTTCACAATCTAGAGTTGTAATATCATTATCCACTCCTCTTGTTCAATAATGACTATCTTGTTTTACAAAACTGTTATGCAAGAATTTAACTTTCTTTGAGGCAAAGAAAATTACATAGAAGAGATCATGCCCCCAGGCATCACTAAAAGAGACCCATTGATCATCCTGAACAGCCTCCAGTTTGTATACCCTGATCTGGATACGGTACGATATGACTTTTTAGTACTTTACAGGTTTTCTAATAGTTCGGAATTTCCTTACAATTAACTTTACACCACATTAAACTATTAGTCACATCTGCCAGTTATATTGTTTAGAAGATATATCGAATCTAAAAAGCAATATAAAGACAGACCAGCAGCTTACGTTTGTAAACAGGACCTGGATTGAATCTGTTACGGTTTTAGACATTGCTCTTCAGAACAATGACAGGATCATAAGTTTTTACTTTTACAGGTCACGTGATGGAAAATGGCAGCCTATGCCCCTGTAGATGTAACTATTCTCATCTTGCCGTACATAGGAGCTATTCTTATGTTTTGCACTTGACTCTTTCCGAACTATATCCTTGAGGGTTTGTTCTAACAAGGGATCTGCAGCCAGTCTTTTCGATTCTTCGTTTAGTGTTAACGGGATTATTTTGATTAGGCTAAGAAACTGTGTCTTCTTAAATGGAAAAGAGGGGCTCGCTCACCGGCACATGTCCCCCTTGGAATTACCCTGGTGGGGCATGTATGGCCCGTGAGTTGGCTCCTCACAACTAGTTGTCTTGTTTTAAAAATATGATTGTTTAATTTGAGTTAAAGGTTCTGTTGATCAACACTCCTCGGTTGAGTGCCCGGTATGTACGGGGTGGTCCCATTAAGGTTCCCCCTGTACACGGCCACTCGCTCGGGGAGAAAAGGTAAATTCTTCTGTGTCAAAGAATCGGATTAGTTTTATTAGGGCAATTGTGATTTGCTTCTTAGCTTTTCTGACCGACGTCTAGGGAACAATCTTGTTTGGGAGTTCCTATATCAAGCCTTTCTCAGTTCACGTTTTGTATTCTTATCGAGGATACATGCCGTTCTACTCTTATCAATGTAGATGTCCCCGTATCCG
>BLSH010314625.1:86393-100089 GCA_018402905.1 Glandirana rugosa | reverse complement strand
TTTTTTTTTTTTTTTTTTTTTTCCAAGAAAATTTTATTTAGTATAACATGAGTATACAATAAGACCATAGTCAAAACGCAAGGCATTGCAAGTACAGAACAAGAAAAGATAATAGCAAAGGGAAATCATAATGTGTGGCAAGACAAAGTCAGTTATAAGGTCAGTACGGTCTATTATAACAATATCACATAACAGATGTCTTAACAGCTGGGTGTGTTATAAGTATTGTAGAGCTTTAAAAAGTTAAGGGGGTAGCATGTAAGCATAGGGGATAGGGCTAATTGCTTCAGTTTTGTCTTATGACGTACCACTTCAAGTGTATAGGTCTGTGAGTTACATGTGACCCGCACATATGGACTCTGGAATACATGTATAGAGAGGAGGGGGGGGGGTGAGAGGGGTACGGAGGGGGAGGGCAAAGAGAGGACGAGAGGGAGAAAAAAAAAAAAGAAAAAAAAAGGGATGGAAAATGGGTGGATTGGGTGTGTTATGGCGGGGCTGGGTAGGAATAACTATCAGCAGATAGACTCTGTGGGTTGGGAAAACAATTGTTTATATAAAAGATTATGTTGTATTAGTTAGTGTTAATATTTGTCATGTATTCATTTGAGAGTTTAAACCTGTACCATTGTGCCCAGATATAGGCGTGTTTTGCAGGGGTGTCGTTGGATATGGCGATAAGTTCCTCCATTGCCGCAATTTTATCAATTTGTTTATACCAATCCTACGATTTTTCATTCTAACCGTTGTACACCCCGCCACCTACTACCTCCACAAAAATAAACAATTAAAGATATTCACAATACAAGGAATAAACATGCTTAATTGCCCGGATTTATCATTTAATTATTTATGAACTACTACCTTTGAGCTCTGAGAAGAGCTCAAGAGAGCCTAAAAAGGAGTAGTTCAAACTCTTTGAGTTTTTGAGAAGTCTATCCTTCTCCTCTCTCTTTCTCTCTTTCCCTCCTCTCTTTACTATCTCTATTTCCTACTCCTCATAAGAGAAATGACAAACATGACTTATTCATTGTTAAATAGATCTCCTGACATAATTTCACATAATCTGAACGGTCTTAATATTCCACAAAAAAGGTGCAAATTACTTACGGAATTAAAAAAAAAAAACAATCCAAATATTGTATTTCTTCAGGAAACACATTTTAACCACTTGCCGACCGCTGATCGGCAATTGACGGCGACAAGGTGGCTCGTGAGCGCAAATCGCCGTCGGCCGCGCTCACAAGCCTAGTGAGCGCGCGCACGCCGCCAGAGGCGCGCCCGCGCGCTCACTGTGTTTGGGGAGGGCCAGGGAGCGGGTGCGGCGGCTTTGATTGCCGCCGGCTACCCGCGATGGCCCCCCCGGAGCGAAGGAACGGAGGTCCGTGTAAGTAAACACGGACCTCCGCTCTGTGTGAGGGGGAAGGGCTGTGATCACAGCCTTCCTGTACGTGAAGGCTGTGGCCACTTCCCTTCCCCAGTCAGGGCAGTCCCCCCACAGCTAGAACACACCCAGGGAACACAGTTAACCCTTAGAGCGCCCCCTGCAGGTCAACCCCTTCACTGCCAATGGCATTTACACAGTAATCAGTGCATTTTTATAGCACTGATCGCTGTATAAATGCCAATGGTCCCAAAAAAGTGTCAAAATGGTCCGACATGTCCGCTGAAATATCGCAGTACCGCTAAAAATCGCAGATCGCCGCCATTACTAATAAAAAAAATAAATAAATAAAAACCCCAAAAATGAATTCTCATCATCCGTAAACGCGACCACTTTTGCGCAAACCAATCAATAAACGCCAAATGCGATTTTTTTTATCGCAAATATGAGGGAAAATATAAATCGGCCAAAAACGGTGAAAAAAAATGTTTTTTTATATTTTTTTTTTTTGGATTTGTATTTTAGCAAAAAGTAAGATATTTGGGTTTTTTTGCAAAATTGTCGCTCTTCTTTTGTTTATAGCGGCGATCAGAAATGACGCAGAGGTGATCAAATACCACCAAAAGAAAGCTCTATTTGTGGGAAAAAAAGGACGCAAATTTCATTTGGGTACAACGTCGCACGACCGCGCAATTGTCAGTTAAAGCGACGCAGCGCTGAATCGCAAAAAAGGGCTCCGGTCCTAAAGCTGGAAATCCTTCCGGGGCTGAAGTGGTTAAAGGCACATGGGCAGGTGATCCAATTACTTTGGCCAATGTTTACTTCCCGAATAAATCACATATTAACTTCTGCAATAAAATTGTAAATGAGCTGAAATGGTTCGCGAAAGGCTGCATTGTCATAGGTGGGGATTTCAATCTGCCCATGGACCCTAAACAAGATACATCTAATGGCCACACACTTGTCTCATACAAGATTCTTAAAAGAATTAAGATCCTCCTCCAATCTTTATCACTAATAAACACATGGCGTTTAATCCATCCCACAGAGAAAGATTTTACTTTTTACTCTAAACCGCATAAACGCTATTCCAGAATTGACATGATCTTTATCACCCAAAAAGACCTAAAATTTATCTCAAAAGCACAGATAGGAATAATCTCCCTTTCCGATCATGCGCCCTCCTCATTGACACTTGAAAGAAGGACTAGTCATAAATTGAATTTCAACTGGAAGTTGAATGCGGCATTGCTTACGGATAGGGAGATCCAGGCAGATATTCAAAGTAAACTTTTAAATTATTTTGAATTAAACAAAAATGAAGAAACTAGCCCCTTAAACAACTGGGAGGCACACAAGTGCGTAATCCGGTGGGAATTAATGAAATGGGGCTCCAGAAAGAAAAAAGACAAAGAACGTGAAATTAACAACCTGACAAACAAAATATCTAAACTTGAAGCCCAACACAAACAATCCCTTTCCGCGAGAGTAGAGACAGAACTAATTACTTGTAGAAAAGAACTACAGTCAATACTAGATTTAAATACCCAAAAAGCCCTTTTCTTTCGAAAGCATGTTTTCTATGAACAAGGAGATAAAACAGGTAAACTCTTGGCTAGGGCTCTTAACCACTTGCCGACCGCCGATCGGCATCTGACGGCGACAAGGTGGCTCTCCTGCGCAAAACGCCGTCATATGACGACGGCTATCAGATCGCGCACAGTGAGCGCACGCACGCCGCCGGGGAGGGCCAGGGAGCGGGTGTGGCGGATTCGATCTCCGTTGGCTACCCGTGATGCCCCCCCCCCGGAGTGAAAGAATGGAGGTCCGTGTAAGTAAACACGGACCTCCGTTCTGTGAGGGGGGAAGGGCTGTGATCACAGCCTTCCTCTACATGGAAGCTGTGATCGCTTCCCTTCCCCTGCTAGGGCAGTCCCCCCACAGTTAGAACACGCCCAGGGAACACAGTTAACCCTTAGAGCGCCCACAGCAGGTTAACCCCTTCACTGCCAATGGCATTTACACAGTAATCAGTGCATTTTTATAGCACTGATCGCTGTATAAATGCCAATGGTCCCAAAAAAGTGTCAAAATGTTCCGACATGTCCGCCACAATATTGCAGTACTGCTAAAAATCGCAGATTGCCGCCATTACTAGTAAAAAATAAAAAAAAAATAAAAACCCAGAAATTAATTCTCATCATTCGTAAACGCGACCACTTTTGCGCAAACCAATCAATAAACGCCGATTGAGATTTTTTTTATCACAAATATGAGGAAGAATATAAATCGGCCAAAACCGATGAACAAAATGTTTTTTTATATTTTTTTTTTGGATTTGTATTTTAGCAAAAAGTAAGAAATTTGTTTTTCTTTGCAAAATTGTCGCTCTTCTTTTGTTTATAGCGGCGATCAGAAATGACGCAGCGGTGATCAAATACCACCAAAAGAAAGCTCTGTTTGTGGGAAAAAAGGACGCAAATTTCGTTTGGGTACAACGTCGCACGACCGCGCAATTTTCAGTTAAAGCGGCGCAGTGCCGAATCGCAAAAAGGGCTCTGGTCCTAAAGGGGGAAATCCTTCCGGGGCTGAAGTGGTTAAAGAGACAAACACTAACAAACATATACACTCAATACGCGACGCAGAGGGTAATTTGATTCATACACCAGAGAAGATCGCAGAAATCTTTCATAATTACTACTCAAAACTTTATAATCTCCAAGTTCATAGAAAACCCTCTAATAGAGAGTAAACAACTCTGGATTTCTTAAAAAAACAGTAAAACCCCCTCCCTGTCCAAAGAAGACGCAGAAAGCCTAGAAAAAATGATCACCCAAGAAGAAGTACAGATGGCCATTAAAGATTTAAAACCAGGGAAAAATCCTGGTCCTGAAGGTTTCACCTCGCAGTATTACAAAATATACGCCCAAATACTAGCTACACACCTTGCCACAACTTTTAATTCCTTAACCTCAGCTAATTTTGACACTAGCTCCTTTCTTATGGCACACATCTCCGTTATCCCCAAGCCTGGTAAAGACCAACAAGACTGCTCGAACTACAGACCGATTTCTTTATTGAATGTTGACCTAAAACTTTTAACAAAAATATTGGCCAACAGACTAAAACCATTTCTTAGCAAAATAATAGGTCCGGACCAGGTGGGATTTATGCCAGAGAGGCCAGAGACGATATAATTAAAGCACTTAACCTAATCCATTTTGCACAACACTCAAACACTGAGGGCCTTCTCTTATCTACGGATGCGGAGAAGGCCTTTGACCTTGTATCCTTACGTACGTCTGGGTGAAAACATGTTAAACTGGATCAAAGCACTGTATGTAAACCCTCAAGCCAAAATTAAAATTAACAATATATATTCAAATCCTCTCAACATTAGTAATGGAACCAGACAATTACACAATATTGTTTATTCTCTCACTAGATCCCCTAATTAGATCGATTCAATTGGATGATACAATTCACGGCTTCCAAATCAATAGGAAAGAATACAAAATAGCTGCATACGCGGACGATCTCCTTTTCTTCCTTACACAGCTCCATATATCCATTCCAAATTTGAACAAGATGTTCAAGACCTTTAACTATATATCAAACTTCAAGATAGATCACAACAAATTAGAGGCCCTAAACATGTCAGTGAAACCAAAACAGCTGCAGCTCGCACAAGACAATTGTCCATATAAATGGGACTCAAAATCCCTACAATACTTGGGAATCAAACTGACACCAAGTTTAAACTCCATTTTTGAAACAAATTTTCGCCCCCTACTATGAAATATACAGTCAGATCTAAAAAAAAAATGGTCTAATAAACACTTTTCCTGATTCGGCAGAGCCTCAATCCTGAAAATGACCATCTTACCCAGACTTTTATACTATTTTAGTGCTCTCCCAATAAAAATACCCAACCCATTTTTTAAAACTTTAAACGATCTCCAAAGGAAATTTATCTGGGCACATAGAAAACCTAGACTGAATCTAAAACTGTTAACACTTCCCAAAGATAAAGGAATGCTAAATCAGAAATACTACCAAGCTACACACCTCACAAAAACTATTGATTGGTATTGCCATAAAAAGGAAAAGGATGGAAAGTGGACCGTGCTGGAACAGGATCCATTTGGGGATGTCGTCTGTGGGGAGGTATGGGTGGATCCCCAATTCCCAATGCCTTTGTGGGGCTTGATCGGGATACTTCGATGATGGGCCCCCTTGCGGCGCCTGGGCTGCTACCACTGTAACCGACTTAGTGCGTCGATTCGCATACAGGATCATATATTGAATAGGAAAGGAGCGCCCGAGACAAGGATGTAAAAGCTGCAAAAGTTGATTTCATTTGATATGAACGGTAAAACGTGCCAACGCATTTCGGGGGTCAAATGCCATCCCCCTTCCTCAGGGCTGTTGTTCAATACATTTAGAGGTCTGGATGTCGGTCCGTTTGGAGTGGAGATTTGTTGTGTACTCAAAACGGCATCCTTCTGTTTTGAGTACACAACAGGTCTCTACTCCAAACGGACCGACATCCAGACCTCTAAATCGATTGAACAACAGCCCTGAGGAAGGGAGATGGCATTTGACCCCCGAAACGCGTTGGCGCCTTTTACCGTTCTTCATATCAAATAAAATCAACTTTTTCAGCTTTTACATACTTGGCTCGGGCGCTCCTTTCCTATTAAATATAAAAAGGAAAAGGAATGGATTGAAATAGAATCCTTACGCAGCAACATGAATCTGCAATACCTTCCTTGGACATTTACACCCTTCCTTATCTCTGATAAAAGCTCCCACCCTCTGACAGGGACTACACTTGAAATAATACATAACTTAGTAAAAAAACGAATCCTGACCTCATGCCCTGGTCCCCTCACCCCAATGTCTTCTCAGTCCTCTTCACTTCGACCACTCCATTCTCAGGAGCAAGATAGGCTTTTAGCATACCACTGCCTTTTGGATAACAAAGTTAAGGGGTCCACTTTCTGGCTATTGGGAATACATGCAACTGCACGATCTCTTACAGAACATTAAAACCAAAAAACTGTTTATCAGACCACTTACTCCCCTGGAAGATATTTGCCTGCAAATGAGACAGACGAAAAATTCAATTACACTAACATATGCCTGGCTAATACGTGCAGATTGCAAGGCAACCGAGATAATCAGGGAAAAATGGGAAAAAAGATCTTGCATATCACATATCAGACGCACAATGGGAGAGAGCCTGCACATTTGCTCATAAATGCTCTCTAAGCACGAAAAAACAAGAAGTTTCCTACAAACTCATTTCCCATTGGTATGTCACACCTCAGAAAGCCAGAAGGTGGTCCCCTTTGAATTCAGACGTGTGTTGGAGATGTGGAATTGAAGTTGGCTCTCTCTTGCATATTTGGTGGTCATGCTCACTAATCCAGAAATATTGGCAATCCATTATCCGCTGGATAAAACTTATCACTGACACCAAGATTACTTTAGATGCTAAAGCGTGCCTTCTTCATATAAATCAGCTTCCCATTCATAGATACAAGAACTCACTTACAAGACACTTGCTGAATGCAGCCAAAATTCTAATTCCACTCCATTGGAAATCGACAAAATTGCCAACAATTAGAGATTGGATTGATAAAGTGAGCTTGACCTACAAGATGGAAGAAATTAGCGCAATGAAAAAAGAAAATACAATTAAATTTCATAATACATGGAGAAGCTGGTACCTGTTCACTCAGTCTGATGCATTCTCAGAGTTAATTGACCAACCTAACTATAGTTAAATACAGAAACTGCAATGAAAATATGTTTTTGTGGTTATACAGATTTTTATGTGATAAAACTTGGACACTCTCCCCACATTTGGATTCAACCGCTTAGTCTTTCTCTCTTCCTCCTTTACCTTCCCTCACTTTCTAAAGGATCCTTTCAGCCTTCTCCTTCCGCGATCACTCTATTTTCTTATTTTATATATATTAAAATTGTATATTTTCATTTCTAAACGATGAGAACATGATTACTTATGCACAAAAAATTTAATTTGGGAAACTACCAAATTTCAATTTCTGTAACACAAATTTGAATGATATGTGTGTTTCCATTCAGTAATTTCCAAATACGATATTATGCTGATTGTGATAATGTTTAACAACATGTTGAAGAGATATGATTGTGACACGGTAACTTGTAAATATCATACTTGTTCGCTTTATTTGTCTTTAATAAAATTTGATAAAAAAAATGACCCTGATCAAAAGTTTACATTCCCTGGCGATTTTGGCCTGATAACATGCACACAAGTTGACACAAAGGGGTTTGAATGACTATTAAAGGTAATCATCCTCACCTGTGATCTGTTTGCTTCTAATTAGTGTGTGTTTATAAAAGGTGTCACGTACCTGATAGACGAGTCTGACTTATGCAGGGATCACCTCTCTTGCGGCCCTGGTTCAAGAACCCCTGGTAGTGCAGACTGGGAGTTCTGGAGCACAAGGGGGCATGAGGGTTGGACTGGGTTACTGGTGGTATGTGAGGGTCCACTGAAGCTCATGCTAGGCAGAAGAATTGTGGTGCAATCTGGGTCAGTAACAGGCTGGCAGTGCGGTACAGATGGAGCAGGCAGGCGGGTAGTCAGGTACAAGCAAGGTCGGCAACGTGCGGGCAGCGGAGGTACAAAGGAGCAGGCAAAAGAGTAGTCATAGACAGGCCGGGGGTCAGGGCAGACAGAAAGCAACAAAGTCCAAGTAAAGCCGGGGTCATAGGTACAGGAAGATCTCTTCAGAGTAAACACAGGGGTTGCAGGTCACAGGAACGCTGTAGAACGGACAGCACCAATTGCAGGGTATTGACAGCTTAAATGGCCATTTTGGTGCCATTGCCCTCGCATACTCGCGCACATGTGCACAGGCGCATGTGCAAACACGCTACGTGCACCCGCACATAGGCATTCAGATGGCCCCGGATAGTTCCTTACATTGCCCCCCCAAGGGGCAGCCTCTGGATGCCCAAACGGGCTCTCTTGGCCAGGTGTCTTCTCCAGAAGGCCCTAATCAACTGTTCAGTGTGTAGGTTATCTTCTGGCTTCCAAGAGATCTCTATGGGCCATAGCCCTTCCACTTGACCAGGAATTGGGTGATGCCTCCTCTTTTCCTGCATTCGAGGATGGTTTCCACCTCAAACTCCTCCTCTCCGTCCACCAAGACCGGTTCTGGTGAGGCTGTACTATGCCCAGGGAAGAGATCCTTGACTGTTGGCTTGAGTAGATTCACATGGAAAACCAGGTGAATGTGCAAAGAAAAAGTAGGTCCAGCTCGTAAGCTACTCTGTTAATCTTCCTCGTAATGGGAAAAGGCCCGATGTATCTTGGCCCCAGTTTTTTAGAGGGGCAGGACAGTCTCAGATTCTTTGTGGACAACAAGACCCACTGACCAGATTGGAGTTCTAGTTCTCCTCATCTCCCTGGGAGAGTCTGGGAGAGAGTCTGGGAGAGAGTCTTCCGAAGGAGCTTGTTGTTCTTTTCCAGGAATTGCGTGATTTCCAGGACAGCAGGTACGGTACTTTATGTAAACAGGTTGGGTAAAAAGGTAGGATGGTAGCCGAGGTTCACCCAGAAGGGGGACTGTTTACTGGTGGAATGAACCGAGTTATTGTAGGCGAACTCGGCTACCAGCAGCAGAGAAACCCAGTCATCTTGGGAGTACGAGGAGTAAAACCGAAGGTTTTGTTCTAGGGTCTGGTTGGTCCTCTCCGTTTGACCATTAGACTGCAGATGATATGCCGAGGAGAAGGCCAGGTCAATTCCCAGAGAGGAGCATAGGGATCTCCAGAAACGGGATGTAAACTGCACCCTCCCGGTCCGATACTTTATTGATGGGAATCCCGTGTAGACAGATTGCCTTCTTTATGAAGACTTCTACAGTTTCAGCTGCCGAGTGGGTACCTTTCATCTTTGTGAGGTGGTCCACCACTACCAGAATCATGTTGACACCTGCAGATGGCGGCAGCTTGACTATAAAGTCCATTGAAATCTGGGACCATGGTCATTCTGGAATAGGTAGTGGGTTAAGTAGGCCCCATGCCTTGGATTTTTCTGTCTTGTTTTTAGCACAGACAGGACAAGCACTCACATAGTCCCTACAATCTTCATTTAAGCGAGCCCACCAAAATGAGTGGGAGAGTAATTCTGTTGTCTTGCGACCACCAAAGTGCCCAGCCAATTTAAGATCATGGCAGAGTCCGAGAGTTGTTAAGCGCAGCTGCTGTGGAACATACAGTCGGTTGTTGAACCACCACAGCCCATCCTGCAATGTGAGTCTGGGATCTGGCGGCACAGTGAGGCCAGCAAGGGATCTCCTGATCCGGGTCAGAAGGTCTTCCTGGGTGAGTAAAAAACTGTGACCCAGTAGGATTGTGTCTGGAGGGGAAGTGTCTTCTGAGACATGAAACATTCTAGACAGTGCATCCGGCTTTGCGTACTTAGCCCTTGGCCTGTAGGTGATGTGCAACTGGAAAGGAGAGAAAAACAGTGCCCATCCTGCCTGCCGAGTCTCTTGGCAGTCCACAGATACTCAAGATTTTTATGGTCTGTAAAAATCAAGATAGGATGTGAAGCTCCCTCCAGGAGGTACCGCCACTCCTCCAGAGCCGATCTGATTGCCAGCAGTTCTCTGTCACCGACATTGTAATTCTTCTCTGGTGGTGAGAAGAAAAGAAAGCAATGGGATGGAGTGAAGCCTTTGGACCTCACCTCTGTGAGAGGCCTGCTCCCACTGCCGTCTCAGAGGCGTCCACTTCTAAAATATAGGGCAATGCAGGATCAGGAAGTTTGAGGATGGGAGCAGACGTGAACAGCTTCTTGAGACAGGAGAAGGCCTTTTGGGCCTCGGGAGTCCAGCAGAAACGTGAGTCCTGTTTGGTAAGCTGGGTCATTGGGGTGATGACTGCCGAGAACCCCTTGATGAATTTCCGTAAAAAATTTGCAAACTCAACAAAGCGCTGGACTCCCTTCTTGTCGACTGGGGCTGGCCAGTCTAGGATTGCCGAGACCTTCTGCAGAAGCATGGTGATTCCAGAGGTGGAGATGTTGAATCCCAGGAAGGAAATGCTGGCGCACTGAAAGGCGCATTTTTCCGCTTTGGCATAGAGACCATGTTGTCTGAGGTGGGTAAGCACGCTTCTTACGTGCCTGCGGTGCTCTTCCAGTGAGAGGGAGAAGATCAGTATGTCATCCAGATAAACAACTACAAACTGATCCAGGTAGTCCCGAAAGACATCATTCACCAAGTGCTGAAATGTCGTGGGGATGTTGCACAATCCGAAGGGCATCACAAGATACTCGTAATGTCCGAACCGCGTTCGGAAAGCCGTCTTCCACTCATCCCCTTTTACGGATGCGAATAAGGTTATACGCCCCGCGGAGGTCCAACTTGGTGAAGACAGCTGCTTTCCCAAGCCTCTGGAAAAGCTCAGGGACCAAAGGCAGAGGATACCGGTTCTTGGCGGTGATCCGATTGAGATCCCGGTAATTAATGCAGGGTCTAAGGGAATGGTCCTTCTTCTCCACAAAGAAGATCCCTGCTCCTGCTGCTGAAGGAGATGTTCTGATGAAACCTTTCTCCAGGTTTTCATCCAGGTAAGCCTTGAGGGCTACCAGTTCCACCTCGGACAGAGGAAAGAACCGACTGAACGGAACCTTAGCCCCCCGGTAGGAGGTTGAACGGACAGTCGTAGGGCCTGTGTGGTGGGAGGACGTCAGCCCCCTTTTTACTAAAGACATCCAGGAAATCGTGATATGGAGCTGGGACGGCCAGGCGAGATTCCTGGTCATTGTCAGTGTCCAGACAGGGCACAGACGAGGGGTTTTCCTGGGGCTGTGGCAGGCAGTGGTGAAGACAATAGGAGGAAGTGAAGCACACTTCACCGGTTGCCCAGTTAATCTGGGGGTTGTGAGTCCGGAGCCATGGGATGCCTAGGATAACCGGGAATAGTGGGGACGCAGTGGCGTCCAGTAGCAGAAACTCAGAGTGTCCTCCCTCAGTCTTGGTAAGTATGGGGTGTTTTTTTGGGTAACAGTGCCAGACTTAATAGTTGACCTGTCAGGAAAAATAGACATTTTCAGCCATTCCGGACTGTCCGCGCATAACCGTGTGCACCCAGGCGCGTCAATGGTGCCAAACAGCTTATTTAGGCGTCCTGTTCCCTGTAGCAGGTGCTGTCTGTTCTACAGCAAATCTGTGTTCCTGAGCGACCTGTTTCCTGTGCACTTCCTGTTCCTGTGACCCCGGCTTGACCTGACCATCCGTTCTTCCTGCCTGAACCGACCTCTGCTTGTCCACGACCACTCTTCTGCCTGATCCCTCTGTACCTCGCTGCCTGCCTGCTGACGACCCTGCCTGTGTCTGACCATCCTTCCACCTGATCTCTCTGTACTGCTTTGCCTGAATGTTGCCAACCCGACCTAAACCACTACTCTCAGTCTTGCACAGACTTCTGGAAGACATCTTACCATCACCTGTGTCTGAATCCAGCCCTCATTCTCCCCTGTGCTCCAGCGCTCCCTGTCTGCTCTACCAGGGGTTCTGGAACCAGGGCCGTAAGAGAGGTTGTTCCCCGCATGAACCAGACTCCACCACCAAGATTGTGACAGTAACAGACAGCCATAACAGAGTCTGTGCGGGGACCCTCTCCTTTGGATGAACTATGCCAGCACTTGGCCAGCCTTACACAAACCATGAAGGGCCTACAAGAGGGCTACGTGCAGCTCGAGAAGCAAATACAAGAACTCTTTGTGCCCCCGGCTCTAGAGACTGTACCTGCTGCTGCCGCCCATACTGCTGTGGCCCCATCAACAACGGATCCCCATGCCTGAACGTGTCTCAGGGGATCGCAGGAAGTTTCGGGCGTTCAAGACTGCCTGTGAATTGGGCTTTGTGATTTCTCTTCTGCTCGGAGACACCCACACCTGGGCTCACCTTCTCCTGGAGCAAAAAGCCACGGCTGTGTCCAGCTTGGCCCAGTTCTTCCATGCCATGGCCCAGCTGTATGAGGACCTCCATCTAGCTGCTTCATGTTCTCCAGCAGGGCCAATGGACAGCAGAAGATTATGCCTCCTAGTTTCGGCGTTGGAGCGCGGAAACAAATTAGAATGATGCGGCTCTCTGTCACCAGTTTCGTTTGGGACTGTCTGAGACCTTAAAGGATGAATTGGCCCTAGGTGGGGTTCCCCTTCCTTTGGATGCCCTTGTTAACCTGGCCTTTCAGCTCGACCCATGCTGCCAGGAATGCAGGGCCGAACAACCCGGTTGCCAAGTTGCCCCAGTCCAAGACCCCCGCCTGCAGGTCTGCCTGACCCTGTGCAACGTGGACTCCTATGCCCCTCTCTTACTCACGAAGAGAGGCAATGCCACAGGAATGACAACCTGTGCCTCTACTGCGGTGAACCTAGACATTATGTCAGAACCTGCCCAGTTAAGCTGCGCAAGAGCCCTACAGTCACACCCAGTGCCTTGCCTGTGCCACCACAAAGGGTGACTCACTTGGCTTTACCTCTTTCCCTGTAGCTCGCAGATGGGAAAATTCCAGTCCAGGCCATCATAGACTCTGGAGCCTGCAGCTGTTTTCTGGATTAGACATTTGGTGCCCAGTACTGGATTCCTCTACAACCCAAAACACACAGAATGGTGGTGCACCTAGCTGATAGATCTACCATCAGCTCCGGACTTGTCACACATGAGACCACTCCGCTATCTGTCACCACACCCAGCGGGCACCAAGAACTTCTGCGATTGGATGTTATCTCATCTCTCTTTCCCATCATCTTGGGCCTCCCGTGGCTGCAGGCACACAACCCCGACATAAATTAGAGCACGGGTAAAGTCAGGTTCCAGTCATCTTATTGTGCACAACACTGCCTACAAATGGCCACTGAAACGGCCCCAATCCTGCTATGCCTGCCCAGTCTCAGGTCCGTATCGTCCTAACCCCGGCAAAGTCACCGGTAAACATCCGTCACAACACGTGTTATTCTACTGACCTTGGACTGAAATGGGCACGAGATTAAATACAGCCCCAACACACGGACGTCGGTGCCCTCCGGGTTCTACTACCCTTTCTCTCTACTCTATTGTAGGTTAGCGTCTTCAAGAACCACGGGCGACCCACACCACTGTCTATCGCCTCACCAGAGTACACACTGTTCAGGCCTCGACTACCATCTAGATAGTCGATCCACGTGGTGGTAAGACACACAAAACCCAACATCTCCTTAGGTCATGACCCGTGGTTTACAGATTAGGTCTTTTGTCG
>BLSH010314625.1:53967-65644 GCA_018402905.1 Glandirana rugosa | reverse complement strand
CCATATACCGGTGAAGGTTCTGTTGGCTACCCGAGGAAGGTGTTACCCTTGTGCGTGTAGCTGGCACACCTCGACCACGTCCTCTCCTTCCAACAGGAGGTTGACCAACACCACCAACACCAGTAGCACCAGCATCACCAGCAGCACCATGACCACGTCCCTTATTTGCTCTCCTCATTGGGCCCATAAATGTACTATGTAGCCCTATGTAAGTATTTATTAATACCAATTAATACTTTTTTTTGGAAAAAACCAACGTAGCCAGACTTTTTATTTTGGTGCAAGAAATGCACTGCTCACACCAACAGCTGGAAGCTCTCCCTTTAGAACTAGGAGATGATTTTTGAACAATAAATAATCTGTCACTTACAGCAACAGCTGGAACCTGGCCCTATAGGAGTAGGCAATGGTTTTTGAACAATAATCTGTCCCTCTAAGCAACACCTGGAAACTCTCCCTTTAGAACTAGGAGATGATTTTTGAACAATAATGTGTCACTTACAGATACAGCTGGAAGCTCTCCCTTTAGAACTAGGAGATGATTTTTGAACAATAATGTGTCATTACAGCAACAGCTATAACCTGGCCCTATAGGAGTAGGCAATGGTTTTTGAACAATAATCTGTCCCTCTAAGCAACAGCTGGAAACTCTCCCTTTAGAACTAGGAGATGATTTTTGAACAATAATGTGTCACTTACAGCAACAGCTGGCCCTATAGGAGTAGGCAATGATTTTTGAACAATAATCTGTCCCTCTAAGCAGAAGCCTCTACCTAATGCAGTTAGATCGTTGTGTTAGGCAGGGTTTGATCTGCAATCTGTCACTCAAAGCAGCAGTATGTGAAATCTCAAATTACTCCCACAATCTGATCGTTGTGTACGATCCCGCAATCTGATCATTGTCTACGATCGTAACGATTGTTGTGTTAGGCAGGGTTTGATCTGCAATCTGTCACTCAAAGCAGCAGTATGTGAAATCTCAAATTACTCTCACAATCTGATCGTTGTGCACAATCGTAGCGATCGTTGTGTTATGCAGAGTTTGATCTGCAATCTGTCACTCAAAGCAGCAGTATGTGAAATCTCAAATTTCTGCAATCTGTCCCTCAGAGCAACAGCAGTAGTAATCTCAGGATGCAGGATCAGGTGTTAAAATGTCTGCAATCTCTCCCTCACAAAAACGCCAGCAGCATCCTCTCCCTACACTAACCCAAGAGCATGTGACATGCAGCACTGTGACTGCAGCTTATAAAGAGGCTGGGTCACATGATGCACTGGCCAATCACAGCCATGCCATTAGTAGGCATGGCTGTGATGGCTTCTAAGGGCAAACTAGTGAAACGCTTGTTGATTGGCTGCCCTTAAACTATTCAACATGCGTGATCAACTACCAGAACCCAGAACCCGAACGTTTTTTGAAATGTCCGTGTTCGGGTCCGGGTCACGGACACCCGAAAGTTTGGTACGGACCCGAACGTTACAGTCCGGGTTCGCTCAACACTAGTCCCCATATGAGGGGCAGATGAGGGGTGGTGGAGTCCCCCCAACGCCCAGGGCCCAGCTATGGCGGGCGAGTGGCAGTAGGCCAAGAAGATCCCCGGGATGGGAGGCCAGTGAGCGCCCATGGAGAATGCCTGGAAGCTGGCTGGATTGTCAAGAGTGGGTTAGACTCCATGGCAGCTCTTGTGTGATTTACTTGCTGGTGCGGTCCTTGCCACTGTGTCCCCTTGTCTCCCAGGGTGCCCCAGATGGTGGGGCCGGCTCCAGGGTGTCTGGAACGCATTTGCTCCCCACAGGCAGGCTCCGGCGCAGGTGCGGCTATCCAGTGTAGGCTGGGTCTGCTCGCGCACGCGCGGTGCACCCGTTTGTTCGTGCGTGCGCGGTGCACCTGTTCATTTGGGCGGCGCGAGCGCGGTGTCTCTCGGCGGCCGGCGGGGAATTTAAACGGCCGTCAGCCCGATCGCAAGTGGGTTGTCTGCGGGTTTTGCGGTGGCTTCCCCAGGCCGGTTCTCTCCTCCTCCCAGGTAGGCTCCTAGTGGCCAGCCCCTACCTAACAGGTATGGTAGAGGGTTGGGTAGGGGAGGGGGCACCTGTAGGGATGTGTATGCTTTGTTCTGCACAATAACATATATATGTTTCATGTGCCCTCTCTCTCTCTTTCTTGTCTTGTCTTTTCTCTTTTAGCCCTCCCATGTCTGATCATCAAGGATCTTCACAGGACACCAAAGATCCAGCCAGGCGACACTCTTCGTCTAAATCTAGATACCATAGGTCCCAATCTCGGGGCAAACATCACGGAAAAAGTTCTCACTCTTCCTCCAGACGCCACTCTCACCGCCGCAGCGACCACCCCGGCCGCAAGTCATGTTGGGGTTGCGGCGCCAAAGTGCCGGAGGGAAAATCACTTTGTGAAGCTTGTTTTTCCCAGGCGGTGAAGGAGAGAGAAGCGGGATGACAACCTACCCCTAGCCTTGACATTGAGGCGTTGGTGAAACGGGCGGTCCAGCAGTCAATGAGAGACCTCGGGTCGCCTCGCACTCAAAGCCATACCTCCACTGGGGGTTCCCTGGAAGGCTTGACCCGGGATGAACCCGGCCCGTCCTGCCCAAGCTTTACCCCCCTGGACTCCTTTGACACTGAGACAGAGGGGGAAGACTTGGCGGGCTTCGACGCATCACTAATACCGCCACTGATTAAGGCTGTTAAGGAAGCCCTGAAGTGGGAAAAGCCGGTTACTTCTCCAGCAAAACAAAGGAAGTTCTTCAAGCAGCTGAGTTTTTTTGATACTTCTTTGTATACTCTATTATTTTGGGGGAATCCTGTGTTGCGGCAAATCCCTATGGGCCTTCCTTCTTCTAAATTTCGTAAATTGGGGAGGCAGCACAGTATTCCCGACTAATATAGTCTTGAGAGAATCCTAGGACCCCACTTTCTCCTATTTTCAAGCAGCTGAGTAAGGATCACCCCAACTTCCCGCTCCTCCCGGAGTTGAGGGATATCCTATGGGAAGAATAGGAAAAGGTGGACAAAAAGGCTTCTTTGTCCAACAAAGCGACCAGACTCTATCCTTTTAAGGAGGAGGAAGTCAAAGTACTGGAGTCCGACCCGTTGGTGGACGCAGAGGTAGTGAGGTTGGTGACGCATGTCACCCTCCCCTTGGAAGATGCCACCTCATTTAGAGAGCCTCTGGAGAGGAAGATTGATCTAGACCTCAAGAGGATCTATGTGACGGCGGGCATGGCCTGCAAACCAGCCTTTGCCCTAGCAGCCATGTCAAAGGCAATGGAGGTCTAAATCGAGGACACAGACACTGTGCTAATGGGCATCTCACCGGAAATGGCCAGGAGCTCACCCTTAGAGGAGCTGAAGTGGACATCTGCCTTTCTGGGGGAGGCCAGATCTTATTCGCCTGGTGGCATGGGTGATGCTATCCTCGGTTACGGCTATGCGGGGCCTGTGGCTTCGTCCCTGGCTCGCAGACCCATCCTCTAAACAGGCCTGGTGCAGGATTCCCTTTGTGGGATCCTCCCTATTCGGTAACCAGCTCGACAAGGCTATTACCAGGGTCACCGGGGGAAAATCTGGGTTCCTACCACAGGACAGGCGACTATTTGGTCAGAGGAAGCCCCAGTTAAGGAGGCAAGGATCAGATCGGGTCAGAGAGGCCCGCAGCTACAAACCAGGGCGAGACTTCAGGCGGAATTGGAGGAGGGGTCAACCCTCCACCCATCGAGCACAGAAGAGCTCAACAGCCGCAGGACATGAGCCCGCTAAGGCTTTTGAGATTGGGCCCGCTCAGGCAGGTCGGGTGGGGGCACGTTTGCTTCACTTCCAGCATGTCTGGGCGGCCTCGATCTCGGATGCCTGGGTCAACAGGACAGTTTCCACTGGGCACTCCTGGTCTTTCGTGAAGCCTCCAGTACTCAAAGTCACGCCTACACTATGCCGCATTCAGAAGAAAAGCGGGCAAGTCTTCTGGCTTATGTAGACTCGCTAGTGGCTCAAGGGGCAGCAGCTCCGGTCCCAGAAGAGGAAAGATTTCAGGGTCTGTACTCCCCGCTGTTCCTGGTCCAGAAAAGAAATGGCTCCTGGAGACCGATCATCGATCTTACACATCTAAACAGGTTCATCAAGGGAGAAAAGTTCAGGATGGAGACCATGGCGATTCAGCGCGCAGTTCAGACAGGCAATTGGATGGTGTCTATAAACCTGAAGGACGCTTATTTCCATGTACCAGTGGCGGAGGGGTTCCGCAAGTACCTCCGTTTCCTGGTAGATCAGAGGCATCTCCAGTTCACTTGTCTCCCCTTCGGGTTGTCGACGCCCCATGGGTGTTTTTGAAGGTCCTTCTGGCCATGGTGGCGCTGATCAGGACAAAGGAAATAAGGCTACACCATTATCTCGACGACCTGCTCATCCTGGCACAGGACAAAAGTCAGCTGCTGTCCCACAGGTCCCAGGTAATTGCCACACTACAGGCGTTTGGCTGGTTGCTGTACCAGGAAAAGAGCCATCTAGAGCCGACTCAGAGGCTTGTGTATCTGGGGGCGCAGTTTGATACGGCCAAAGACACTATCTCCCTAACAGCGCAAAAGGTCACGGTAATCCGGGACCGGCTACGTCCAGCCTTGTCAGCAATTCATCTCAGGGCGTCTCACTGTCTCAGGATAATTGGCACCATGGTCTCCGCCTCTCCCATGGTCAAGTGGGCCCTGTGGAGGATGCGCCCGTTTCAGACGGGTTTCCTGCAACAATGGAGACCGGACAAGGGCGACCACATTATCCACATAACCGCGGCCATGAGAAACAACCTGCCGTGGTGGCTACAAACCTGCAACCTCCTCAGGTGCCATTCTATATCTCCCCCTGCGTGGGTAACAGTCACGACGGACGCCAGCAACACAGGATGGGGGGCCCACTGCCGGTCGGAGGTAGCCCAAGGAGAATGGGGCCTACTCCCGCGAATGCCAGTCTCCAACGTCTTAGAGCTACGGGCAGCCCATCAGGCTCTCCGAGCCTTTCACCATCAGTTGGTTGGGAAGGCAGTCCTTCTGAGAATGGAAAACGTTACAGCAGTCGCATATGTGAGGAGGCAGGGCGGGACGCAGAGTCCCTCCCTGTTGCGGGAGATGGAACCTATCTTCTCCTGGGCCCAGCTTACATTCCGGGGAGTCAGAACTCCCAGGCGGACTTTCTCTCCAGAGTACAGTTGAACAACGGGGAATGGTCTCTACACCTAGAAGTGTTCTCCTGGATCCAGTCTCTGGGGGTCGACCCGGAGGTCGATCTCTTTGCCTCCCCTTTGAACTTCAAACTCGGCAAATATTACAAGCGGGGCCAGTGCCCCCAGGCAGTCGGAGTGGATGCCTTGACGGACTGCTGGAGGTTCAGCAGGGCTTAAGCCTTCCCTCCGATACCCATTATCCTGCGCTTCCTGCAGAGGCTCCGGTCCAAGGTGGCTGAAGTTGTAGCGGTACTACCCTTCTGGCCCAACAGGCCCTGGTTCATGCTCCTGACTCAGCTCAGCTACAGGGCCCCAGTTTCCCTCCCTCTCAGACTGGACGTTTTGTCTCAGGGGTCGATTTTGCACCCGTGTCCAGCTCGACTACGTCTGATGGTCTGGTTTTTGAGAGGGAGAGACTCGAGGCCTTGGGCTGCACCCCTCGGGTAATCTCGACATTAATGAGCTCCAGGAGGTCCAGTACTAATCAGGTATACGGGAGGATATTGTCTAAGTTCTCTGATTTTGTATCCTCTAGAGGAAGACACGTGAGAGATGCTGGGATTCAGGAAGTCCTAGAGTTCCTTCAGTCCGGACTCGACTTGCCTCTATCAGTCAGCTCGCTGAGGGTGCAGGCCTCAGCCCTCTCGGCATTCACAGGAGTGTCTTGGGCATCCAGCCCTCTGGTCAGCCAATTCTTCAGAAGGGCAACAAGGCTAAGACCGCAGAGGAGGGCGAGGTTCCCAAAATGGGATCTACCCCTAGTCCTTGATTTCTTGGCTGACCCAGCTCCTAGCGGGATCAACACAGGTTCTCTGAAGGACTTATCCATGAAGGCAGCCTTCCTGGTTTCAACAACCTCGACCAAGAGGGTCTCGGAAATTGGGGCCTAGGTCACAGGGAACCATTCCTGACGTTCCTTCTGGACCGAGTGGTACTAATCCTGAGGCTTGGGGCCAGACCTAAAGTGACTTCAGTGTTTCACGAGAACCAGGAGATCACCCTGCCCACTCTCAGGGCTCCAGAATCCACGGGGGCTCACCCACTGGACGTGGGAGAAACACTGAAAACCTACCTGCAAGCTAGAGTTAACTTCAGATGCTCTGCGAGCCTGTTTGTTTTGTTTTCCGGAAGGAACAAGGGACGAGAGGCCTCGGCCAGAACATTTGCAGCCTGGATCGTCCAGACTATTCAAAGGGCTTACAGGGCTAGGGGCTTTGTCCCCCCGGAGGCGGTGACAGCGCATTCCACCAGGGGCATTGCTACGTCTTGGGCAGCAGCACAACACGTGGCCCCGGAAGTCATATGTAGAGCGGCTTCATAGTCCTCGCTAAATACCTTCATGACACACTACTGTGTAGAGCCAGCATCGTTATCTTCTATTAGTTTTGGTTTAAGAGTGTTGTCAGCCGACAATGTGAATTAAAATTTTCCGTTCAGCATTCCTGGCCGTTTGTTTTTTTTGGCTAGTTAAGTCCAACGCGTAGGCTGCCATGGAGTCTGTCAGGAAAACGGAAAATTCTCCTTCAATACTTACCGTAATTTTCCTTTCCTGATGGACTCCATGGCAGCCAGAGTTCCCACCCTCGGGTCCAGAGGAGGGGTTATAAACGGAACACAGGTATGGGCCAGGAGTCTAAATTTATGGAAGAGGGGTCCCGTATTGACTGAGAATTTTCTGGGGGTTTTTTGTATATGTTGCAAAAAAAAAAAAAACCCAGAGGTGATTAAATACCACCAAAAGAAAGCTCTATTTGTGTGAAAAAAATGATAAAAACGTTGTTTGGGTAAAGTGTTGCATGACTGAGTAATTGGCATTCAAAGTGTGAGAGCGTCTTGAAGTGGATAAAGAAAAACAAAAATGCAGGCAGCCTGCCTAGTTTAAAAGTTGTTAGATTAAGCAGAGAACGCTGAATCTGAGACGCTGTTTTAAGATGGTGAGGGGAGAGAAGGATCGACTGCCACTTGCCAGGACGTGGTTTCTGGTCACCACAGCGACCCGGTACACAAGGATTGTCGCAGCCTTGCCTTTTGAAACCGAGAACTTTGTGTAAAAAAAAGATGTAATTTTCTTTCCGCATTTTTGAAAAGCTTGTGGCTAAAAATTAAGTTTTCAAAAGATTCATTTTGCCTTTCAGAAAATACCTTGATGTATTTTCTTTCCAAATTGTTGCCATTTTGTAGGAGTTTCTCCTGCCCTGGTACTTCAGGGACTCAAGGAATATGATAGGTAGTCAAAAAATGTACCCGAGTACCTGTCACCTGCCCATCTGAGTACCCGAGTACCTGTCACCTGCCCATCTGAGTACCCGGGTACCTGTCACCAACCCATCAAAGTACCCATCACCTGCCCATCTGAGTACCCGAGTACCTGTCACAACCCATCAAAGTACCTGAGTACCTGTCACCTGCCCATCAAAGTACCAGAGTACCTGTCACCTGCCCACCTGAGTACCCGACTACCTGTCACCAGCTCATCTGAGTACCCGAGTACCTGTCACCAGCCCATCAAAGTACCTGAGTATCTGTCACCTGCCCATCAAAGTACCCGAGTACCTGTCACCAGCCCATCAAAGTACCAGAGTACCTGTCACCTGCCCATCTGAGTACCCGACTACCTATCACCAGCTCAACTGAGTACCTGTCACCAGCCCATCAAAGTACCTGAGTATCTGTCACCAGCCCATCAAAGTACCAGAGTACCTGTCACCTGCCCACCTGAGTACCCGACTACCTATCACCAGCTCAACTGAGTACCTGTCACCAGCCCATCAAAGTACCTGAGTACCTGTCACCAGCCCATCAAAGCACCCGAGTACCTGTCACCAGCCCATCTGAGTACCCAAGTACAGTTCCCCATAAACGCTTGATTTACAAGCTGAGGTCTGCAGGCATGGACCATAAGGTTTGCTCTTGGGTAAAGAACTGGTTACAGGGGCGTGTCCAAAGGGTGGTGATAAATAAATGGTCTGGAGTGGCGAGTGAGGTACCCCAAGCATAGGCGTGCGCAGCCTATTGCATTAGGGTGTGCACCCCAACGCTCAAACACACATCTACATATACACATTATATAGACAAAAGTATTGGGACGCTGACCTTTACACACACATTAACATTAATGGCGTCCCAGTCTTAGTCCGTAGGGTTCAATATTGAGTTGGCCCACCCTTTTCAGCTATAACAGCTTCAACTCTTCTGGGAAGGCTGTCCACAAGGTTTAGGAGTGTATCTATGGCAGTGGTTCTCAACTCCGGTCCTCGGGACCCATCAACAGGCCAGATTTTAAGTATTACCTTGGGGAGATGCAGATTAGAATACTGCAATCACTGAGCAACAAATTATATCACCTGTGATGTATTTCAGTTATCCTGCAAACCTGGCCTGTTGGGGGGTCCTGAGGACCGGAGTTGAGAGCCACTGGTCTATAGGAATGTTTGACAGTTCTTCCAGAAGCACAGTTGTGAGGTCAGGCAGTGATGTTGGATGAGAAGTCCTGGCTCGCAGTCTCTGCTCTAATTTATCCCAAAGGTGTTCTATTGGGTTGAGGTCAGGACTCTGAGCAGGCCAGTCTAGTTCCTCTACCCCAAACTCGATCATGCTGAGCTATAATGGTCATTGATGGAAAATTGACACAAATATAAAATCCTCAGAGTGATTTCATTAAAAAAAAGTTTTTTTGTAGGTAAATGATCCAGCTAAGTGTGAGAAGGTCTGGGTCATATTTTTATAAGCGCTTCTAACATGCAGCACAGGACGGTCGGGATGGAGATAAAACAAAATATACATGCTAGGGATCAGCAGCGGGGATTGCCAGATCTGTGTAGCTACATGTAGGAAACTGAAACCAGACTATATATATATGGTACGTTTATTAATAGTTTAGCGCTACCCCCTTAAGAGCTGCTGGATTCTTGGGTTCTCCCTCACATGTACAGCCAGGTGACAGGAATTTTTGGCCATTCACTCAGTAGTCAAAAACCAGTCCAGGGTGCTTTGTTTTGTTTTTGGTTTATTAGGGGATAAAGTTGGATAGGAATGGGAAGGTATGGGATGCCGAAAACTGTAGTTTGCATGTAACTTGAGGACTTGTCTCTGGCTACCAAAAAGTCACAAAGGCCTCCTTCCTGTAGGGAAAAGGAATCATCTCAACTGGTAAAGAAAGGTCTCTAGCACTGTATACAGGTGCTCTATCTACATAGAAAATGCCAAGGCACCTGACTGCTCTTTAGGTTCCCCAAGCAAGAGGTGCAGTGTAGCTGTACTGGCTTCAACATCTTTAAAGCGGTAGTAAACCCATGCATTTAACAGGTTAAAAACCAGTCACATTTCCGGCATGTGCTGGAAATGTAACACTCCCATTGGTTGTGCTCTACACCATACTGTCAAACCATCCAATGGCTGGTGTCATAGCTGATCACATGTGAAGCATCATGGCAGTTGTAGATTAAACAGAGGCCAAGATGGCAGCTTCCTTAGCTGAAAATGATAGGAGGGTTTACTACCACTTTAAGCTTCCCCTTGTTAGAAGGCTAGCTGGGTATTGCACCTGGCTGCTTCCCCTCTATAGGTTCTGGGGAGTACTATTTGAAGCTACTAATTCACTCATTTAGGTGAAGCCTGTGGCACATATGATTGCTGAACAGGCCTCCAGCTGGATAGGTTCCCATGGCTCCTATGATGGCTTCAGCTAAGCCTAGCTGAGGTTGAAAGGGTGTGAAGCTTCCCCTGATGCTCATTCTTATTCCTTCCATCCACCCAGGGGCAGAACCCCTCAGCACTGGGGTCCCCTTCAAGCAACCAGACACTGGAATCTGCAGCCTAAATGGCCAGGCTCCAGAAAATGTATGGGCTATATCTCTACCTTGTGCATCACCCAGGGATTGGAGGAAACGCCATATATTTTCAGGTCTCATCTTTGCCCCTCCGCCCTCTAAGTTCTAGAACTCTCCAGCAGTTCTAGAAGCCAGGGGGAGACAACAGAGAGCTCTGCCAGCTAACTCTAAACAAATGAACCCCCAGCTCCTTTGGCTACAACAGGAGCCCAACTAAATGTTCCTACACGGTACACAGAGGGTGCTACAACAGTAAAAGAAACAATATGCAAACACCAGCAAACAGGAGACACAGCAAATGTGACGATACAAGTGAACCAGAACCATATAACAAAATACCCAACTAGCAACCTGACAAAGTAATAGAAAGTCTAACTAACAAACTAGCCACGCCCCCCATGTTGCAGTCCTTCCAAGTGCAATATTGCTGCTTCCAGTCTTGTGTAGTCCATGCGCTCCATAATTTCTGGTTTTGTGTCCTACACAGCAGCATCTGCTTCCTGGCTCCTGAAGACACACTGAGGCTCAACAGCAAACCGTTGGATCACAACCTCGTATCCAGTGGCGGCTGGTGATGACTTATTTTTGGGGGGAGGGGCGGCAAACATGCACCAACCACCCAACATGGTCCCCCCCCCCGGCGGCGCGGCACTGAGACAGCACAAAACCAAACCCCCCCCCCCCACCGCCAGGCGGCACGGCACTGACACCACCCACGATAATTAATTCGCTATTGTCACACAACTTGGTTGGATCAGGACGCAGGGCTCTGTGCCCCGAGCCCACCCTTTTTTAAAGCCTAATAGAGCCTCTGGCTCTAATTACATGCTTCAAAAAAACACCCTCCCCATTGGAATCCATAGTCCGGTGCCCTGATATGTGGATTAGGGGGCCAGACAAATAGATAGGGGAGGCGGCGCCCGTGCACCCTCTATGGACAGGCTGCCACTGCTCTTATCCTTATGTATCTTGTGAGTTGTCACTTGAGATTTCTCATAATTCTTTTTCTATAGCCACTTGCCGACGGAGATACATATATATATACGTTGCAAGTGGTTTACCTGAAGTTATCAGCTGAGATTAGCAAACCCGTGGATGTTCGGGTTCGGTGGGTTCGGCTGAACTTCAGAAAAAAGTCCGTGTTCGGTACCGAACTTGACCCGAACTTTACCCCGAACCCCCTTGAATTCAATGGGGACCCGAACTTTTTGGCACAAAAATGACTGTAAAAAAGAGTCCTGGAAAGTGCTAGAGGGCTGCAAAATGATTTTAGAACAATAATCTGTCCCTCTAAGCAGTAGACTCTACCTAGTCCAGTCAGATCGTTCTGTAATGCAGGAGAGATCGTGAAAGGTCCTGAGAAAAAATGTCAGTAAAAACACGGTTTTTCAAGCCCAGGGGTAACTTAAGTTCCCCCAAGCCCCATTTCAAGCCCAGTTCAAGCCATGGCTTGTGCCTGAAAAAAGACTTCAAGTCGGCTTGGGTGGCTTGGGCTTGTAGGTGCCCAAACGATTAGAGTCGACTATTGAAGTCCATTTGGTGAACGTTGCATATATATATACATAGAGGCAGCCGTTCACCGATATCTTTTTCTTAATACTCTTTAGAGTTCACTGTTGAGTGT
>BLSH010314599.1:111680-128120 GCA_018402905.1 Glandirana rugosa | reverse complement strand
ACCTGAAAGCGAAATGGTTTACAACAGGCAATAAGGCAGGCAAAACCATGGCTACATACATAAAAGGTAAAAGACTAAAAGCAAAAATAACACACCTCCACCACCCACATACCAAAGAACGCCTCCTCCAACCCCAAGCTATAGCTGAGGCATTTGCCACTTACTATAAAGATCTATATAACTTACATGCAAATCCAGACACCTCCCAACCTACTACCCAAGATATCAAAAACTTCCTAGACCAAATCAATCTCCCTTCACTGACTCCACAACAACTATCAACTCTCAACGAGCCATTTACAACACAAGAAATAGCATACACAATTTCACAATTACCTAACTCCAAATCACCAGGACCTGATGGGTACACAGGGGAATACTACAAACAATTCTCAGACATACTATCACCCCATCTAAGTACCGTATGCAATTCCATTGCCACGAAATCTGCGTTCCCCCATGAAATGTTGGAAGCCACTATTATTACTATCCCAAAATCAGGAAGAGACCCATCCACACCAACAAATTATCGCCCAATATCACTCCTAAATTTAGACTCAAAAATATACGCAAAAACAATAGCAAACAGAATAGCCAAAATCCTACCACACCTTATCCATGAAGACCAATCAGGATTCATAAAAGGACGTCAATCCTCAAGACGCCACCAGACGATTAATCAATCTGATTCACCATGCCAATTTGACCGGAACGCCTTCTCTGCTCCTCTCTCTGGATGCAGAGAAGGCGTTCGACAGGGTGAATTGGACATACATGCTACAAACCCTGGAGAAATTCGGTTTCCAGGGGAAAATATTACAAGCGATCTTAGCCCTATATTCCGCCCCATCAGCTAAAGTATATACCTCAGACGCCCTATCAATACCCTTCCGACTTTCCAACGGCACCAGACAGGGATGTCCCCTATCCCCTCTCATATTCAACTTGACTATAGAACCACTGGCCGAACACATTAGAACAAATACTAAAATCTCTGGCCTGACCATAAACTCCCACAAACATAAAATCAGTCTCTTCGCAGATGACGTGATCCTAATACTGAGTAACCCAACCTCATCATTACCCGAAACTCAAAAAATCCTAAAATGGTTTAGCGACACGTCATACTACAAAGTAAACGAAACAAAATCCTCCATTCTACCCCTAAATGTAGACGCAACCACACAACTCTACCTACAGCAAAAATACCCCTACAGCTGGGCTGAGGAAGCTATACCATATCTAGGCATACACTTGACCAACACAACAAAAAAAACTATTTCAGGCTAACTACATGCCACTTAAACACCAACTCCAAGACAACCTAGCTAATCTTTCCAAATTTGAATTATCCTGGGTAGGCAGATTAGCTGCCTTTAAAATGTTTCACCTACCACAACTACTATACTTTTTTAGGACCCTCCAAATACCCATCCCACAAAATTACTTTAACTCGATGCAATCCCTACTCACAAAATATATCTGGCTAGGAAAAAGACCTAGAAGGGCTCACAAAATACTAATCAAAAACAAGTCGGAGCGGGATATATCGACATTCAAGACTACTTCTACGCCTCGGTTCTGACCAATATGAAAGATTGGTTCCGCCATACACCCCTGACACCATGGGGCAAAATTGAAGCATCATATCTTAAAGGGAGCTCACTCACTAATTGGATCCTCTCCACATCAATAGGAGCTAAAACCCCCACCGCATTTCCACCCACTATGATAACATCAGTAACTGTCTGGAAAAAATTAATCCAACAAAAATTCCCACATACCGAAACCACCACCATCAACATCCCCATCCAAACCCTCCAACATCTCATCCTCTCGATACAAATCGCCCCCTGGACGACCAGAAATCTAACAAATTTACACGACCTGCTAGTAGACAACACTCCTAAATCATTCACCACACTACAGGAGCAATACCTCTTACCCAACAAAGAACTTTTTACTTACCTAAGGATTAAACATTGTGTAACAAAAATCCCCCACAATCTTATCAGAATACCCACACCAATGTGGACATATCTAAACTCTCCCGACACAAAACGCAGCGGTATATCCATATTCTACAACCTACTTCAACAGAAAACCACGCTACATAAAAACAAGCCCCTACTAGACTGGGAAAAGACACTAGGCACAACCTTCACAAACTCTCAGTGGACCAAAGCACTACAACTTACACACGCAGCCACCCATAACGCAAACCTAAGGGAAATGACGATCAAAATCACACAACAGTGGTATCTGACGTCACATAGAATTTCCCAGATATATCCAGCGACATCTAATCTCTGCTGGAGACAATGCGGAGACAAAGGAGACCTATACCATATCCTTTGGCAATGCCCTCAATTAAAAAGTTACTGGACTAAAGTCTTCAACCTACTTACTCAAATAACACAAACCAAAATCACACCCAGCCCACAACTAGCACTACTCTCCCTCGGAATAGACCAGCTCCCACCAAATACACGCAACATAGTGATAAACACTCTTTTAGCAGCTAGAATAAGTATCACGCGAAAATGGAAAACGCACAAAATACCTACAATCTCTGAAGTAATTGAAACAATAGATTTACATCATACATATGAACACCTAATGGCAATCAACTCCCACACCCTACAATCCTCCACCAAAAAATGGTACCTGTGGGTACAATGGCGCCAAACACTGTACAAGTAATACAAATGGAATCGAACTAATAATAAGACCACTGACTCCCCTCGACAGGCCTATCCTAGATGCCCCTTCCCGGTCACAAGGACCCCGAAAGGGTGGACCGGGAAGTCTGGAGGCACTGGGATGGCCCAAAGAGGCAGACAACTCAAACAAAATTGACCATAAACACGACCGGCTACAGCAACAATAATCGCCACACCCACACGACCTAACACCCACCAGTTGAAAACATTCACGCAAAGTATAAAACTAGTTAACTACGCAAAGGTCAGACACCCTGGACCCTTATCTAAACAAGATGTATACCAGAAATGTTGTGTATAATCTGTTATATCGTATTACAACTGAACTGTTTATGTATGTTTTTTCATAAATGTGAAAACTCAATAAACATTATTTGAAAAAAAAAAAAAAAGATCTCACCGGAGGCAAGAGCCCAGGAGGAGTTCGGACTCCTGTCGCCGTCAGGGGCCTTCCCTTCTGGCCTATAGACGGCCTTTTCGTCCCTCCTGCGCCTCGAGCAAGGGTCCACAGCCCGCCAAGGCCCCCGCGGGTGGACAGAAGCGTCCCTGGCCGCGTAAGCGCACCAAGCCAGAGGACAAAGTCTCCTCCGCATGAGGGGTTGCCCCTGCCTTGTGTTCGGGTGGGGGGACGTCTCCTGGGGTTCACGGACAGGTGGTCTTCCCGCATCTCGGACCGTTGGGTGCTCGAGGTGGTCTCCTCGGGGTACAGCATAGAATTCCATTCCCGCCCCCCAGACAGGTTCTTCGCCTCCAACCTGCAGCTGCCTGTGGGCCCTGTTCAGGACGGTGCAGGACCTGCTGGGTCATGGGGTGATTGTCCCCGTTCCTCGAGCGGAACATTCCCAAGGGTTCATCCCATTCTGGATCTGAGGGACCTCAACAGGTTTGTGCAGGTTTCGCACGGAGTCGGTCCGCTCGGTAGTAGTGGCCCTTCACCAGGGCGAATTCCTGGCCTCCCTCAACATCAAAGATGCGTACCTGCATGTTCCCATCTGCGCCCAGCACCAGCGCTTCCTGCGATTTGCGGTTGGAGAGGATCACTACCAGTTTGTAGCTCTTCTGTTTGGCCTGGCCTCTGGGCCTCGGGTCTTCACCAAACTGCTGGCCCCGGTCTGGCTCTGTTGAGACAGAGGGGTATCGCGGTGGTGGTGTATCTGGACGACCTTCTCCTGCGAGCAGAGTCGGCTCCAGCGCTCAGGGACAATGTGATGATTACCCTGCATACTCTGCAGGGATTCGGATGGTTGATCAACCCCCGGAAGTCGGTCTTGATTGCTTCTCACTGCCTGGAGTATCTGGGGCTGATCCTGGATGCGGCCCAGGCGATGGTTTTCCTTCCGCCAACCAATCGGCAGACGCTACAGTCGCTGGTTCGGTCCCTGCTCTCCCAGAAATGGGCCTCACCTCGATTTTGCATGCTGGTCCTAGGCCTAATGGTGGCCTCTTTCGAGGCGGTCCCCTATGCTCAGTACCACACCCGGGTTCTGCAATGGGAGATTCTCCTGAGATGGGACAGGTCCCCATCTTCCCTGGATCAGGTGATCAGAATGGTTCCCCCAGTGAGGGCCTTGCTGCTCTGGTGGCTGCGGTCCCCGGCTCTTCGGTCGGGGAAGTCCTTCCTCCCCCTTCACTGGACAGTGATCACGACGAATGCCAGCCTGACAGGCTGGGGTGGAATGCTGGGGTTGCTTTCAGCCCAGGGACGGTGGTCTCCGGAGGAGTCTCGTCTCCCGATCAATGTCCTGGAATTGCGGGCCCATTGGACGTTGAGGCTACACGGGTGCCCAGTCCGGATTCAGTCTGACAATGCCACGGCCGTAGCCTACGTGAACCACCAGGGCGGGATGAGAAGCACGGCTGCGGCCTCGGAGGTAGCCCCCATCCTGCGGTGGGCAGAAAGACATGTTCTGGCAATCTCTGCCGTCCACATACCGGGCGTAGAAAATTGGCAGGTGGACTATCTCAGTCATCAGCGCCTGGACCAGGGAGAGTGGTCCCTGCACCCGGATGTGTTTCAGCAGATTTGCTTGAGATGGGGAGTCCCGGACGTGGACCTGCTCGCGTCCCGTCTCAATCGGAAGGTGCAGACCTTAGTGAGCAGGACAAGGGATCCCTTGGCAAACGCGGCGGATGCTCTTGTGGCTCCGTGGGCTCGGTATCGACTCATCTATGCCTTTCCTTCTCTCAAGCTGCTTCTGCGCCTTGAATACACAAAAGGCTACTTCACATAAGCTTTATCACCGCACATGGAAGGCTTACATTGCCTGGTGCGAGGCCAGGCGGTGGAGCCCTCGCTCCTTCTCTGTGTCTTTCTCTTACGTTCACTGACAGATGCAGCCGTTCATTGACAAGTGGGGTTTATGCTCTTCCTACCAGGAGTAGACTAGAAAAATAGAAAAAAAGCAAGCTGACCCCTCCCAGGGGGCCATCCTCACTCAGCATATAACCTACTTGCTCTGTATAGCATATCAGTTTTATTATGCCTAGTGCAAGGAGTTTAGACCTGGTTCCCTGCTGGGACCTGCGGTTCCACAGATTGTTCTTTCTTTGGAAGCTTTCTGATTGAAGGCTGCTATCAAGTAGCCGGCTGGGGCATAGAGGATATCCCGAATCCTGAACTTTCCCCAGCGCGGCCGACCGATGCGAGCTACCCTTAGCCCTGGCGGGGTCCGCCGCATCGTATCCGTTCCGTGCGGGAGGCCAGTGGGTGACCCCCACTTGTGCCCAGTGACCGGGCTTGGCTCACGTCCAGGGGAGCTTGGCCTGCAGCATCCCTCTTAGCTAGATGTGAGGAAGGTCTGCAACCGGGTGGCTACCCGCTACGCCCGTTGGATTGGTGAGTGACCCCCCTCTCCCCCCCCCCCTGGGGTGCGGAGGGGGGGCTAGGCGTTTTTTTGTAGCGGACTAGTCCAGCCGGTGGAGGGTTCCTGGGGCTACAGATCACTGTGGGTGTCTTTGCTCGGGGTCGCCCCCCTCCTACACCCCCCTTCCCCCGTACCGCACCCGCACTCTCAAGCCGCCATGTTTGCCGTAGCCGTGGCCATTTTGTGGGCTATTTTGGCCTCTAGTGTCGGATCGGCGGCCACTTTGCCGTAGTCGTGGCCTGTGTAACAGGCTTTGGCCTCTTGTGACCGCTCGGCGGCCATGTTTGATGTGTCTGGATGAAAACGTGCGGCCGACGCCATTTCTTCCTCTTTCACCCTGGGGCAGCGTGGATGGCACATGGCGGCGCAGGCTCCTGACTGGCAGCAGGCACTCCTACTGGGACGCAGCGCTTAAAGGGCAATCACTAACAGAAAGTATAGCTGGGCTCTCCCTGGGGTGCTGGTAGCGGTGGGTGCAATCCTCCTGGGTGTCTCCCGTTTGATCTGTGGGGCTGCATTGTGGGGGTGTCAGGGCCTTTTTGGCCTGTCAGTGTCCGGTGGCGCAATGACGGCTGAACCTGTGGGTCCTTCCAAGGAGGAGTCGGTTGAAGCGCAACCTGCGCTGGGGCCTGTAGTTCCCCTGGATCAGCTAAGATCCCTATTGGGGGAATTTTTTCCCCGGGAGGTGCCGTGTAGTGCTAAGGGGGTGTCTAAAAAGCGTCCACCCTCCTCCTTCATCGGGGGGGGATTCTGAACCGGAAGGGGCCTCGGTGGTCACGGGGATCCCCGTTGAGCTCTCAGATGGTGAACGGGAGCCCTCGGATGGCGAGGAAGACCAGGGGGCCTCGGTAGAGCGCAAGCGGGCGCTGGTGGCCACCCTGATCGCCAATATCCATGCATCCCTGCGACTGGCCCAAGCCAGGGAGTGCCGGAGTCTGCATATGTTTGCGGGTCTTTTAAGCCACATAGGTCCCCTAGGGCTTATCCCTATGACCAATTTGTTGACCAGCTGGTCTATAAGGAATGGCAGCATCCACAGAATTCCTTTGTTTTGCCCAAACGTTTCGCTGTACGCTATCCCTTTGAGGATCGTATTGTGAAGAAGTGGGCATCCCCCGCAGTGGACCCTCCGGTGGCTCGCCTGAATAAGGCAACGACCATCCCCTTGGAGGGGTCTCCCTCTTTTAAGAATCCGGCCGATTGGCGGACGGAGGCGGTATCCAAGGCACTGTTCTTGTTAGCGGGGTCGGCCATGAGACCGGGGTCAGATCGGGAGACCTTGGGGGCCATTGATGGTGCACCACCACATTATGGGTGTCAGGTCCGAGCATTCCTAGATGAACAGTTTCCTGGAAAGTGGATTGGTTGTTGTGGGCCAGTTGAATGGCCTCCAAGGTCTCCCGATCTGTCCCCCTTAGACTTTTATCTTTGGGGTCATCTGAAGGCGATTGTCTATGCTGTGAAGATACGAGATGTGCAGCACCTGAAACTATGGATACTGGAAGCCTGTGCTAGCATTTCTCCTGCCGTGTTGCTATCAGCGTGTGAAGAGTGGGAGAAGAGGGTTGCCTTGACAATCCAACACAATGGGCAGCACATTGAACACATTTTATAAGTGGACAGAAACTTGTAAATAACTCATGAAAGAATAAAGTTTTTCTTGTGAAATTCCCAATAAGTTTGATGTGTCACATGACCCTCTTCCTATTGAAAAAACAAAAGTTCCATTCAAAATGGCCGACTTCAAAATGGCCGCCATGGTCACCACCCATCTTGAAAAGTTCCTCCCCCCCTCACATATACTAATGTGCCACAAACAGGAAGTTAATATCACCAACCATTCCCATTTTATTAAGGTGTATCCATATAAATGGCCCACCCTGTACATTCCGGGCGTAGAAAATTGGCAGGCGGACTTTCTCAGTCGCCAGGCGCTGGATCAGGTGGAATGGTCCCTACATCCAGAGGTGTTCCGCCAGATTTGCCACAAGTGGGGCACGCCAGACGTGGACCTCATGGCGTCCAGGTTCAATCACAAGGCACAGACATTCGTGTGCAGAACAAGGGACCCATTTGCGGCCGCCACGGACGCGTTGGTAGCGCCTTGGGGTCAGTATCGGCTCCTGTACGCCTTCCCTCCCATCAAGCTTCCACCGCAGCTACTCCGCAGGTTAGAAGCGGAAAGGGATTCCGACAATCCTGGTAGCTCCGGATTGGCCTCGGCGCCCTTGGTACACCGACGTGGTGCGTGGTGACAGATGTTCCCTGGCGTCTTCCACTGCGAGAAGATCTCCTGTCACAGGGACCCATCCTGCACCCTGCTTTACCCTCGCTGGCGTTGACGGCTTGGCTATTGAGTCCCAGGTGTTGAGGGATAGGGGTGTCGCTGACTCCGTGATCCCTACAATGCTTAAAGCGTGCAAGTGTACTTCACGCAAGATTTATCATCGTACCTGGAAGGCCTATATTGCCTGGTGTGAGGCGGGGGGTTGGAACCCTCGCTCTTACGTTGTGTCCCGGGTCCTGGCCTTTTTGCAGCAGGGCCTGGATAAGAAATTGGCATTGAGTACTCTCAAGGGTCAGATTTCGGCTCTGGCGATTCTCTTTCAACGGCCTTTTGGCCTCACATTCGTTGATTCGTACATTTGTACAGGGTGTACGCCATGTGGCTCCTCAACTACGGTTGCCTTTGGCGCCGTGGGATTTGAATTTGGTGCTTTCTGTACTGCAAAACCGCCATATGAGAAGATCAGGGATATTTCCTTACAATTGCTGTCACAGAAAGTGGCGTTCTTGGTGGCCATTACATCCGCTAGGCGGGTGTCTGAGTTGGCAGCGTTGTCCTGCAAGTCTCCCTATTTGGTCCTTCATAAGGACAAAGCGGTCTTGCGACCTTCTCCTTCGTTTCTACCGAAGGTGGTCTCTTCTTTCCACATTAATAAGGATATTGTTCTTCCTTCATTATGTCCGCACCCGTCGCAGATAAAGTCACATGACCCAGTGATGAAACGCGTCGGGGAGGAGCCTAAGGTGACGTACAGGCTACAGTACCCTGGCATCTACAGCAGTCGTGGATCGCCTTTTAAAAGTACATTGATCTATGAGAATGCAATACCCGAGTGTACCGGTGGTGGTACACAAACACATGTGAGTGTATCTCTATGCTTTTTAAATAAAATTTGGTTTTTAATGATTCAGCACTATGCCAGTTCCTCTCTCTGTTTTATGATATCATACTACTGCTGAGACCCACCTGTGGAGGAGGATTTTGCCCCAGTGGGGATTGTGTTACTTGACCCAGTGAGGGTCGCTCCTTGAGGTGAGCGCTTAGTGACACCGGGTGGTGGCGAGTGCCTGCACTATTTTGAAAGCACCTTATATACCACTTTGTTTACAGCCGCTGGCTTGGACGCTCATCATCCCTGCTCAGCAGGAGAGTTTATACTTGACGATTGGTTATAGCCAGCAGGAATGTCTGGCTTCGTCACTTGCACTTTTATGTGATTTATCTTATATATGTTGATGCACTTGTTTGATTATTATCTTATGTTTATATTTCACCATTTTTTCACTATATATATATAATTATACGTAGTTATTTCTTACTTTTGTTTATTTTTTATTTTGAGGTACCTAGTGTATAAATTGCGCTTCACTTATCTGTATAACAATTTGTATGTCAGTGAGGGTCACTGTTTGCAGTGATAGCAGCAATTTTCCATCTTCACAGTAATTTTATTTTGAGTCTTACCCTTATAACAACTTTCAGGAGTGGTAGCGCGGTATTATCAATTAGCTTCATTTCAGTTCTTCTTGAAAGCAAAAGTACGGCACCAGTTTCTGCACTTCAAAGTGTTCTTTCACGCCACAGTAACGTTTCTCCTATTTGTTTTGGTTGATTACAATGATGTATTGTTTATAGTCCCTCTACGAACGATAGCTGCTGAGTGGACCAGTGGACATGCCTTTTCTACTGTTTTATTTTTGTAATGTGCCTAAAGTTTTCAATAAAAACATTTTCAACTCTAAGGCCTCATACACACGGGCGTATCTAAAAAAATAAACAAAACGTCGGGTCCCACGTCAAGGAAAAAAAGTCGACGTTTTTCTGCGTTATGCATTGGCGTTTTTGAGCGTTAGTGAGCGTCGGCGTCAATAGGCGTTTTTTATATTTCAATCTGTTTTATTTTTAGTTGTTCAGGAAAAACAAATTATGGTACAACATCATTAACAATAACATTGGAACAACTTTTGGTCTGACATTAATATCCAAGTTCGTCCTGCAATCCCAAAGTCCATATCCGGAACCTTTACAATTCGCTCTTATCTGCTTTTCTATCCATTTATGGCTTTTCTGCGTATGGTCTTATTGCTTGTGTGTTAATAAAGCAAACATAAACATCTCTGATAACTAACTATTATTTCTAGGCTAGTTATGGGCTTACTTGACATTCATTAACCTTGTGTGGATCATTAGCTGCTGTCAGCCCTATGGATCCATTCCACTGTATGATATCCATAATAAATTCTGCCCTTATGGACGGTTGATATGTAAAGAAGAGGTAAAGAGTAAAGGAAGAAAGAAGATGAGTCAGAAACGTAAAAGGAGAAACAAAGAAAAAGAAGAGGGCGTTTAGGAGCCCCCCGGTGCCGCCACCCTACCCGCTATCAGTCTGAGATAGGGCGTGGATCTGAATCCAAATAGCGGATCCATGGATTCCACACCCTCTCAAATGCCTTAATTTTGTCCTGCAGGACCGCCGTCAGGCGCTCATTGATCATAAGCCACGAGAGTTTCCTTTTAAATTGATAAAATGGTATAGTCGCCTTCTTCCAATTTCTGGCTATGGTGATTTTGGCCAAAATAAAAATAAATGTTAGAAAACGGCGTTGTGACCTAGAGGCCTGTTCAACCTTTCGTCCCAACAACGCCTGTTCCGGAGACCTGGGTAAATTAATCTCTGTCAAAGAATAGATAATATTATATACTCTACTCCAAAATCTCCGGACCTTGGGGCATTGCCACCAAATGTGGTAGGCTGATCCCTCCTGCCCACAACCTCGAAAACACATTGGTGAGGCGCCAGGGACGAAGGTAGCCAGTCTGATCGGCACCATATACCACCTCATCAATACCTTATAGTTGGCCTCTATTATGGAAGTGTTGAGGAGGGATCTCGAGGCCGCGGCGGCCATCGAGTGCCACTCATCAAGCTCCATCTCTGTCTGTAAGTCCTGTTCCCATTTGGTCATATAGCTTAACTTGTTTGAAGAATAGGTTAACAGTTTATATATTTCAGAGATATAGCCACACAAGTTATCGAAGCGACGGCACAGATATTCCATAGGAGACATGGTGGTGATATCATTCTTGCGAGATAAGGTATATAGAAAATGGCGCACCTGAGCAAATCTATACAATTCTGAGTTAGGCATTTGAAAACGCTCCACCATCATCTGTTGTGATATCAAACCCCTCTGGTCACTAAGGTCTGCAATTCGTAGTAAGCCCTTGTTGGTCCACTAAGTGAATGCCAGGGGATCTAGACCCGGGGTGAATACTTTATTCCCTAGTATGGGAGCCATTGGGTTATGTGGAGAAATAAAGCCATGTGTTTTGGATAATTTGTCCCAGATAGAAAATGCTAGCGATAGCGAAGGACATAAAATTGGTGGTCTATCTCTCGCCGGCAACCACATTAATTGAGAAATAGGCCTTCCAGGGCAAACACAAGATTCCACTTGCATCCATATCGCCTGGGATTTTTGAGAATGAAATCTAATAAGCTGGGCCAATTGAGCCGCTTCAAAATATTGTTGTAGATTTGGAAAACCTAGGCCTCCCCTCAGTTTAGGTGTAAATAAAGTACTCTTATTCACCCTGGGTCTTTTATCACCCCACACAAATTTCATGATTCTAGATTGAAAAGCCTGTAAGTCAGCCCTAACTGGCCGTATAGGTAATGTGCGAAAGAAATACAAAATTCTGGGGAGTACATTAATTTTAATAGAGTACAGTCTGCCGAACCACGATGGGGGGTGTAGCTGCCACCTCGCTAGATCTGTATTTAAGCTTTTGTATAGAGCTATGTAGTTTTTGGCATATAGAGTTTGAATTGTTGGAGTCAGATGGACCCCCAAATAAGGGAGAGCATCTGTCTCCCACCGGAAGCTAAAAGATTGTTGTATATTAAGTTGCACCCTCTCTGGTAAATTTATATTTAGTGCCCTTGATTTCTCATGGTTAACCTTGAGTCCTGATATAAGTGAAAAGGGCTGTAGTATGGCGTATAAATTTGGCAAAGTGGTGATAGGTTGAGTAATGGTCAGTAAAATATCATCCGCGAAACATAGGCACTTATGCTCTCTGTCTCCACAGAAAATGCCCTTAACATCTTGATTCGTCCTAATCTTTATGGCTAGTGGTTCTAAAGCTAATATAAAAAGCAAAGGGGACAATGGGCACCCTTGCCGTGTTCCCCTTTGTATCGGGAATGATTTAGAGGAGTAGCCTTTAAGCCTCAGGGAAGCCCTCGGATCACTATATAGGCCCTTAAGTAATGTTAGAAATTTATCTCCAAACCCATACTGTTGTAATATAAAGAATAGGTAGTCCCAGGACAGGGAATCGAATGCCTTCTGTATATCCAATGAAAGCAACATTCCCCGCCTGGGACCCCCTCCATCCCATTCCGAGTGTGCTGCTGAAATCACATCGATCACTCTTCTAGTTTGGTCTGAGGCCTGACGATGTGGAACGAACCCTGCCTGGTCTGGATGAATGTAACGGGATATAAAAGAATTTAGTCTTGTGGCTAATATTTTTGTCATGATTTTCAAGTCCACATTTATCAACGAAATTGGGCGGTAATTTGCACAATCGCTGTGGTCTTTCCCTGGTTTTGGAATAACATGTATATAAGCAGTGTTTTCATGAACTGGGATCTGATTACCCCGTCTCAAATCGTTGAAATATAGGCATAATTGTGGAATCAAAATTTCTTGATATTTTCTATAATAGTGGCCAATAAATCCATCAGGGCCCGGTGCCTTTGAGGGGTGTAATGACTTGATGGCTTTCCTAACCTCTGCCTCTGTAAAATCCCCGTCCATACTTTCTATATGTTCCGGCTCTAGCCTAGGTAATGGGATATCCCGTATAAAATCGGATGCTGCTGTTAGTGAAAATTGTGTGGATTCGGAGTACAGTTTAGTGTAAAAGCTATGGAATTCCTGCATAATCAGTTCCGGATTTTGTGTCAGTTGTCCATTAGGGCCCCGTAGTTTTGGTAAGGCTGAGGTGAACGTCCTGGGCACTAGCTTCCTAGCCAATAAAGTGGAGGGTTTGTCACCCATAGTGTAGTATCTATGTTTGGACCATCTAATGCTTTTGTCTGCCTGGGTTGTTAAGCTGAGGTTAAGGGCTAGATGGGCTGCATCTATTTTATGTCTAATATCAATCCGCGGGTTTCGCCGCTGTTCGAGCATTAGGGCTTCAAGTTCTAACTCCTGTTCCCTAATAACCGTTTCCCGAACCCTTTTGGTCCGGGCCGCTAATTGCAAAAGCTTACCCCGAATTACTGATTTATGCGCTGCCCAGTTTGTCGTCGGCGATGTGTCCGCCGGTAAGTTTTCTCTAAAATATGTTTTTAACTCCGTTTCGATTTCGGCAAATATGATCGGATCATTCAGGAGCGATGCATTCAGTCTCCACGGGGATGGACCTGCTTTGATCCAAAGATCAGCCAGGGATAGTTTAATTAGGGAATGATCCGACCATGGAACCTGGCAAATTTTTGCCTTTTGTATATGGGGCAGCAACGACGAGTGGACAAAAAAGTGATCTATGCGTGAATACGTGGAGTGAGCTGAAGAGTAAAATGTATAGTCTCGCATTACGGGGTTTGCATCTCTCCACGCATCCACTAGGTCGTGAAGGCGCAATAAGTGGGCCAGCTTGGTGCTGTTCCTAGGGACATTTTTATAATTATCCCGGAGAGGGTCCGTTTTGTCTAAAACCCGGTCTAAAGAAATATTGCTGTCTCCTCCAAAGATCACCGGGCCCTGAACCTTAGGCATCAGTACTGTCAACATGTCCCTAAAAAACTCCACCTGGCCTATATTAGGGGCATAATAAGACACAAAAGAAGCTAATTTGTCGTGTATCTTCCCTGTAACCATCAGATACCTGCCTTCCTTTTCTTTCACTACCGCAGTTGGAGTGAACAGGGTCTTTTTGGAAAAGCATATGGCCACCCCCCCCCTTCTTTTCTGGGCCCGAGGCTATGTAAAACTGAGGGTATTTAGCAGAAGGGTATCTGGGGGTAGAGGACTTAGAAAAGTGTGTCTCCTGCAATAGTAAAATGTCCGCCCCCACCCTGTGATAGTGTTGGAATGCTTTAGTGCGTTTTGTGGGAGAGTTAAACCCATGTACATTATGTGTGACAGCTATATATTTTGAGGGGTATATGTTAGCCATCGCGGTCCGGCAGAGTGCACTCACCTTTAAAATTGTGTTCTACGTAAGCCCCATCCAGCTCCGGCTTCATAGTCCCTGACCCTGTCCTGCAGAACTGCACCTCGTCTAGGCAGGTTTGACGGCATCCGGGAAGCACCAAGAAAAAGGGGGAGAAGATCAGTAAGAGAAATAGAAAGTATGAGAGAAAAAACATTGGCCAATGGCCAAGTAAACGAAAATCAATACATTGAACCAATATACTTTTAATATGGGTCCAGACCCATACCCGAGGGAACCCTCGGGACCACCGTAGTGTGGGTGCTCCCACCAAACTTCTGAGAGCACTCACACTGACAGAGGCATGCTTGAACACCCCGGGCCCGAAGCTTGAACTATAACCTGGAGGTTATTAAGGAACATATTCAAAGAGGGCCCGTAGCCCTATAGGTAATTCTAGACGGAGGTTTCTGTAAAACTCCGAAACAATATACTATGTAACCCTTTGACTCTAGAAAATCTAGAGAAACTTAAGAGGTGCGTTCCAAGTCAGTTTTCAGTTCTCAACTACAGTCCTCCAAAAAAGGGGAAAAAGAAAAGAAAAAACAAGGAAAAACAAGAGAGAACATCAAACTGGAACAAGGAAAGTGTCTGAAGGGGGGGCGGCAGTTCAAAATCCCCAACGCCTGCGACCTTCTTTAAATAGGCCTTTTTTTAAAAAAATCATCCCTCTGCTATTTTTCAACATAAAAACGTCGGCGTCAAAAAACGCCGGAAAACGCTGGTACAATATTAGGTGGTGTTTGTTGGCGTTTTGTGGCGTCGGCGTCAAAACATTACAGCCTCAGAACGCGATGGCCATGGGTTCTACTTTCTGCTCACTAATGCCGACGCCACCTACAGCTCAAAAACGCCGACGTTTTTATGGGGCCATTGACTAACATGGAGAGCTGCAAAAAACGCTGGCGTCAAAAAACGTCCGTGTGTATGAGGCCTAAGAGTCGCTGTGCCTGTCGACGAACTCAGAGAAAGGGATTTTACGGTAAGTCAAAAAATCCAGTTTTTCTGTTCCCAATTCCTACTAGCAGGTGGAGCTTTGGGCCTCATCTTACATGATTTCCAGGGTGTGCAGAGCTCAAAATCTTAAGCTGAAATTTGCAAACATTTCAGAGAGAGAGTCTGAAAGTAATTAGCTTCTGCTTTACTCTCTTAGAAATCTCATAAAACCCTGTGAATCTCATGCCAAGGGTGACCCTGTATTAAATGTTTATTTAAGCAAAGATTTTACATACATACATAGGATTAAAATCTCTTGAGCCAGGCAGTAATTGGTACAAGAAGATTGGTGCAAAATTCATTGCTGGGTATTAATAAAAGTGCACCTTCCTGTCTCCACCCAGCAGCTCCAGGCTCAGAACTTGTCTTTTTATGCTTCCAATGAGAAACATTTAATACAATAACCTGTATTTTTATTTTTCTTACAGCCTTGATAGATCTGCTGAGACACAGATTGTGAAAGATTGCCGTCCTGTTAACCTCTGGAACAGAGAGCATCTACGGCGTGAGAAAAGTAAGTAACCTCTATACTTCTTACATGGCTGAAAAAGACTCACGTTTGTCTAGTTCAGTCTTTTCAAAGATAGTTTGGTCCAGAGGAAGGCAAAAAAAAAAATGCAGTCAGGGAGCTGGGGGGTTCTGTCTCAGAGATTCCTTTCTGAGCTCACATGGACAGTTGGAGCAATTCCCTGGATCAAACGAATTCCTCCTCAGCTTAATCCATCAATCAATGGGCAGACAATCAATCAAAAATCTCCAATTGCTTTAAGTGCTTTAAACTGAAGAACGTTAAATGATAGATCTGTCTTATGTCAACCTGAAGTTGCTCTGATCATGAATATAACTTTATATTATTTAACTGCAGCGCAAACAAAAAAATTTTTTACACATAAAAAAGTCCACATATGAGAAAGTCCTATATAAAGTAAATATTGGAGATCCTGGACAGGGTCCTATATGCTCAGTGAAAGAGCCCACCACCGAAGGCACCACCACACCAAACTCCTTACCAGATGTTGTTGACCCCCTATTACGGAGGGTCAAACAGCGCCTTGTTTTATTATACTCCCACACAGGACTTTAACTGCAATGCTCAGATGAAAAGCAAAACTTCCCGTCAGCACAATCCACACCCGAAGGGAGGAATTCCAGCTTGTTCATGTAAAGAGCAAAAGGCGCACAATAGTGTAGATGGTACAAAATGGTTTTTTTATTTTGTAGTTAAAAGCGAATGGTTACTCACATTTCAATAGAAAAACAAGCGCATGGGAACATAGGAAACTCTTCCTGGATATACCGCCCAAGTGGTCCGGCGTCAAGCGAAAATTGATGTTTTATTTTT
>BLSH010314599.1:63457-106484 GCA_018402905.1 Glandirana rugosa | reverse complement strand
TGCACTCGCCCCCCCCCCCCCCCAATAATAGTCACCAGTGAATCAATTATCTGAGATGGAGTCCTTTTGTTAATCAAAAGGTAAGTGTCTTTTTTAATTTTCATTTGTACAGTGTAACCTCATCAGTGATCATATGTACTCATGGTAAGATTAGGAACACCACTCCTCTTCCCCACCCTTCTCACCTGATTAGTCCTCCTTGGATAAGGTTTGCAGAATATTTCTCTATCATTGGTATCAGTGGGAGGAATAGTGCCCCATCGTTGGTTTTAGTTAGAAGAATATTGCCACATCATTGGTATTGGTTGGGGGAATAGCACCCCATCATTGGTATTAGTTGGAGGAATAGTGCCCCATCATTGGTATTAGTTGGAAGAACAGTGCCCCATCGTTGATATTAGTGGGAGTAATAGTGCCCCATCGTTGGTATTGATTGGAAGAATAGTGTCCCATCATTGGTATTAGTTGGAGGAACAGTGCCCCATCATTGGTATTAGTTGAAGGAATAGTCCCCCATCATTGGTATTAGTTGAAAGAATAGTGCCCCATTTTTGGTATAAGTTGACAGAATAGTGCCCTGTCATTGGTATTAGTTGGGGGAATAGTTCTCCATCGTTGGTATTAGTTGGAGGAATAGTTCTCCATCATTGGTATTAGTTGGAGGAATAATGCCCCATCATGGGTATTAGTTGAAAGAATAGTGCCCCATTTTTGGTATAAGTTGACAAAATAGTGCCCTGTCATTGGTATTAGTTGGGGGACTAGTTCTCCATCATTGGTATTAGTTGGAGGAATAGTTCCCCATCATTGGTATTAGTTGGAGGAATAATGCCCCATCGTTGGTATTAGTTGAAAGAATAGTGCCCCATTTTTGGTATAAGTTGACAGAATAGTGCCCTGTCATTGGTATTAGTTGGGGGAATAGTTCGCCATCGTTGGTATTAGTTGGAGGAATAGTTCCCCATCATTGGTATTAGTTGGAGGAATAGTTCCCCATCGTTGGTATTAGTTGGAGGAATAGGGGGAGAGATGCAGCGCTTGCAGGCCTCGCGGCTGAAGTTTATGAGAACAACCACAAGTGGAGGTGTACACCAGGGTGGGCTGGGCATCCAGGGGGAGAGGGGAAAGGGAGGCTAGGTGCTGGAAGAGATCCGTGGGGCAGCCAGCTGACAGAGCAGAAGTGACTCTGTAGGCAGCAAAACAGGAAAACAAGTGGCGCCCCACTAAGTGTAGCATATAGTTAAAATCATGACATTTATTAAAAATGCACTTACAGGACATAAGTGAATACAGGCATATACTATGTCAGGCCTGAGGAAGGAGCACGTATTGCTCCAAATGCGTACTTTTGACAGCTGCCATTCAGCCCACCAGCTCCCCAGGAGACCCGTGACGCCTGACCATAGCATCCCGCCCACCTGCTTGGAGCCCTGGAACCCACCGGTGCGTCCGGACACTAGTGTTGGCGGGATCCCCAGCGCTCGGATCACCCAGATGTGGAAGCTTGGACATCCTATATGACTTTATTCACTTATGTCCTGTAAGTGCATTTTTAATAAATGTTATTCTTTTAACTATATGCTACACTTAGTGGGGTGCCACATGTTTTCCTGTTTAGTTGGAGGAATAGTGTGCCATCGTTGGTCTCAGTTGGAGGAATAGTGCCCCATCGTCGGTCTTAGTTGGAGGAATAGTGCCCTATTGTTGGTCTTAGTTGGAGGAATAATTCCCCATCGTTGGTATTAATTGGAGGAATAGTTCCCCATTGTTGGTCTTAGTTGGAGGAATAATGCCCCATCGTCGGTCTTAGTTGGTGGAATAGTGCCCCATCATTGGTATTAGTTGAAGGAATAGTGCCCCATTTTTGACAGAATAGTGCCCTGTCATTGGTATTAGTTGGGGTAATAGTTCTCCATCTTTGGTATTAGTTGGAGGAATAGTTCCCCGTCATTGGCATTAGTTGGGGGACTAGTTCTCCATCGTTGGTATTAGTTGGAGGAATAGTTCCCCATCGTTGGTATTAGTTGGAGGAATAGTTCCCCATCGTTGGTATTAGTTGGAGGAATAGGGGGAGAGATGCAGCGCTTGCAGGCCTCGCGGCTGAAGTTTGTGAGAACAACCACAAGTGGAGGTGTACACCAGGGTGGGCTGGGCATCCAGGGGGAGAGGGGAAAGGGAGGCTAGGTGCTGGAAGAGATCCGTAGGGCAGCCAGCTGATGGAGCAGAAGTGACTCTGTAGGCAGCAAAACAGGAAAACAAGCGGCGCCCCACTAAGTGTAGCATATAGTTAAAAGCATGACATTTATTAAAAATGCACTTACAGGACATAAGTGAATACAGGCATATACTATGTCAGGCCTGAGGAAGGAGCACGTATTGCTCCAAATGCGTGCTTTTGACAGCTGCCATTCAGCCCACCAGCTCCCCAGGAGACCCGTGACGCCTGAACATCGCATCCCGCCCACCTGCTTGGAGCCCTGGAACCCACCGGTGCGTCCGGACACTAGTGTTGGCGGGATCCCCAGCGCTCGGATCACCCAGACGTGGAAGCTTGGACATCCTATATGACTTTATTCACTTATGTCCTGTAAGTGCATTTTTAATAAATGTTATGCTTTTAACTATATGCTACACTTACTGGGGCGCCGCTTGTTTTCCTGTTTAGTTGGAGGAATAGTGTGCCATCATCGGTCTTAGTTGGAGGAATAGTGCCCTATTGTTGGTCTTAGTTGGAGGAATAATTCCCCATCGTTGGTATTAGTTGGAGGAATAGTTCCCCATTGTTGGTCTTAGTTGGAGGAATAATGCCCCATCGTCGGTCTTAGTTGGTGGAATAGTGCCCCATCGTTGGTCTTAGTTGGTGGAATAGTGCATCATCATTGGTATAAATGGGATAGTGCCCTATAGTTGGTGTTAGTGGCAGGAATTATGCTGCTAGCAGTATGAGTCGCTGACTCTTCCCCCAAAATATCTCCTAAAATGTGCCTGGAGCTCAGTGGTACAGTGGTCATTACTTTGATGGTCCGTTAAGCACTTGTGCTTCCTACTTCCCATCTCAGGTAAAGGGTACACAGGCAAGAGAGCCAGGAACAGAGAAGGAGAGTGCGGAGTAATGTATGGTGGGGCAGAAAGAGATAATTGGGGCACTAAAAGTTGGGGGTTGGGCAATGCAGAGTAATAGGGAGTGAGTGAGCTTCCAGAGATGTGGTGAGGCCAAGCTGACAGATTGGTTGGGTATAACTCCATTCAGGGGACATGGGACTGCAGATAGTATCAGCGGAACGGGGGATGGAATCTGTAACTGAGCAAAAGGAGAGTGGGGTGTGGGAATGGAGCAGAGAAGGAAAGCATAGACTAGATCCCTGTATGTGCAATGTGGGCACTCCATCATGTCTATGGTGGGTTTCCTTATCTTCTGGCCATAAGGGGGAGGGGAGCTCCAAGACTGCAATATGCCAAAGAGACAACGGACGCTCTGGCTTCTCTTTTTGCCCATTTTAATCAAATACATGGCTCATTAATTCTTTGTTTTTTAAACTTTAATTGCAAAAAAGGACAATTATTCACATTTAAATTTCTCTTGTAGGCCATCTGAATAAAACCTAGAAGATTGGAATGTGAACCGATACACACCGTACCTGGCTTGGTTCAACAAGGAAGTCTGAGAACGGCCGGACCAAAACTCTAGGATAGAATATTATTATGGAGAGCTATAGGATAAGATAGAATAGTAATATGGATAGATATAGGATAAGATAGAATAGTAATATGGATAGATATAGGATAAGATAGAATAGTAATATGAATAGATATAGGATAGGATGGAATAGTAATATGAATAGATATAGGATAAGATAGAATAGTAATATGGATAGGTTACGATTAGGATTAAAACAAAACAAAAAACTATAGAATTGGGTATGACTAGAATAGGAATATGAATTGATATAGGATAGAATTAAAAAAGGACAGTGATGTGGGGTAGCTGGGGACTGTAATATGGTGGGGGGGATGTAAGAAGGGCCAGAGTACTCTCCACAGGAGGAGTGTGGAGCGATACTCAGAAGATAGGAAGTGATGTGCAGTGGGAGTGTGGAGCGATACTCAGAAGATAGGAAGTGATGTGCAGGGGGAGTGTGGAGCGATGCGCAGAAGATAGGAAGCGATGTACAGGAGGAGTGTGGAGTGATTCTCAGAAGATAGGAAGTGATGTACAGGAGGAGTGTGGAGCGATGCGCAGAAGATAGGAAGCGATGTACAGGAGGAGTGTTGAGCGATTCTCAGAAGATAGGAAGCGATGTACAGGAGAAGTGTGGAGTGATTCCCAGAAGATAGGAAGTGATGTACAGGAGGAGTGTGGAGCGATTCTCAGAAGATAGGAAGCGATGTACAGGAGGAGTGTGGAGCGATTCTCAATAGATAGGAAGTGATGTACAGGAGGAGTATGGAGCGATTCTCAGAATATAGGAAGTGATGTACAGGAGGAGTATGAAGCGATACTCAGAAGATAGGAAGTGATGTACAGGAGGAGTGTGGAGCGATACTCAGAAGATAGGAAGTGATGTACAGGAGGAGTGTGGAGCGATACTCAGAAGACAGGAAGTGATGTACAGGAGGAGGAGTATGAATCGATACTTAGAAGAAAGTGATGTACAGGAGGAGTATGGATCAATACTCAGATGAGATCCAATTGTCCTTCCCAGACCAATTTTCAGCATTCAGTGCTCTCACACTTTGAATGACAATTACTCAGTCATGCAACACTGTACCCAAGCAACATTTCTATCATTTTTTTCACACAAATAGAGCTTTCTCTTGGTGGTATTTAATCACCACTGGGTTCTTTATTTATCGTGACATAAGTGAAAAAAGAGTGTTTTTTTTTTTTTTTCTTAAAACACCTTTTTTTTATTTTCTATGATAACATTTTGCAAAAAAGTAATTTTTGTTCATTAAAGCGGAGTTCCACCCAAAAGTGGTTCTTCTGCTGGTTGGATTCCTCCCCCCCTCAGGTGTCACATTTGGCACCTTTCAGGGGGGAGGGGGAAGAGCACACCTGTCCGACATCGCTGGAATCCAGGACAGGTAAGTGTCCTATTATTAAAAGTCAGCAGCTACAGTATGTGTAGCTGCTTACTTTTAATTTTATTTTTCAGGCGGACCTCCACTTTAGTTTGGGCCAAAGCCTATACTGCTACCTATCTTTGGTAAAAATTACCCAAAAAAGTGTATATTATTTGGTCTGTGTGAAACTTATAAAGTCTACAAGCTATGGTGCCAATCATCGAAAATTGATCACACCTGATGTACTGACGGCCGATCTCATTTCTTGAGGCCCTGAAATGCCAGGATAGTACAAATACCCCCCAAATTACCCCTTTTTTGAAAAGTAGACATTCCAAGGTATTTAGTAAGAGGCATGGTGAGTTTTTTGAAGTTGTATTTTTTTCCCACAATTCTTTTGAATATAAAGAAATTATTTTTTTTTTTAAACAAAATTGTGTAACAAGTTATTTCTCACACACAGCATATGCATACTTCCAATTACACCCCAAAATACATTCTGCTACTCCTCCTGAGTATAGCGATACCACATGTGTGCAACTTTTTCACAGCCTGGCCACAAAGAGAGGTCCAACATGCAGGGAGCACCGTCAAGCGTTCTAGGAGCATAAATTACACATAAAATTTCCTAACCACCTATTACAATTTTGAAGGCCCTGCAGCACCAGGACAATGGAATTACCCACAAAATTACCCCATTTTGGAAAGCAAACACCCTAACGTATATTCTATGAGGCATTAGAAGTCTTTTGTACGGTTCATTTTTTTTCACAAGTCTTCGAACAAACGTGGAAAGAAAATGAAAACGCTTTTATTTTTACACAAAATGGTCAATTTATAAGATATTTCTAACACATAGCATGTACATAGCAAAAATTACCCCCCAAAATACATTCTGCTATTTGTTCTGAGTATGGCGATACCACATGTGTAAGACTTTTACACAGCCGGCCACATAGAGAGGTCCAGCATTGAAGTAGTACCTTCAGGCGTTCTAGGAGCATAAATTACACATCTAATTTCATTCCTACCTATCACACTTTTGAAGGTCCTGGAGCACCAAGACAGTGGAATTACCCACAAAATTACCCCATTTTGGTACTCTGATTGGCAGGTGACAGGTACTCGGGTACTCTAATGGGCAGGTGACAGGTACTCGGGTACTCTGATAGGCTGGTGACAGGTACTCGGGTGCTCTGATGGGCAGGTGACGGGTACTCGGGTACTCTGATGGTCTGATGACAGGTACTCGGGTACTCTGATGGGTTGGTGACAGATACTCGGGTACTCTGATGGGTTGGTGACAGGTACTTGGGTACTCAGATGGGTTGGTGACAGGTACTTGGGTAGGTACTCGGGTACTCAGATGGGATGGTGACAGGTACTCGGGTACTCAGATGGGATGGTGACAGGTACTCGGGTACTCTGATGGGCTGGTGACAGGTACTCGGGTATTCTGCTGGGCTGCAGATAGGTACTCTGATGAATTGGTGACAGGTACTCGGGTACTCTGATGATATGGTGACAGGTACTCTGGTACGCTGATCAGCAGGTGACAGGTACGTTGATGGGCAGGTGACAGGTACTCTGGTACTTTGATGGGCAGATGACCTGTACTTTGATGGGGTGGTAACAGGTCTTCTTTATTACTGGGGGGGGAGGAGAATCAGTGTGCTTGGTGTAGACTGTGAACGGTAACAAGCTTGTTACCTTAGTTTGTTTACATCATGTGACCGGCTGTGATTGGACACAGTCGGTCAAAAGGTAAAGAGCCAATTTCATTGGCTCTTTACCCTGATCAGGGCTGGGCTTTGTCCGTCCCATCTACCCCCACAGTACTCCATCCCATCTACTCCACAGTACACCATCCCATCTACCCCACAGTACTCCATCCCATCTACCCCACAGTACACCATTCCATCTACCCCTACAGTACTCCATCCCATCTACCTTCACAGTACTCCATCCCATCTACCCCACAGTACTCCATCCTATCTACCCCACAGTACTCCATCCCATCTACCCCATATTACTCCATCCCATCTACCCCACAGTACACCATCCCATCTACCCCTACAGTACTTCATCCCATCTACCTTCACAGTACTCCATCCCATCTACCCCACAGTACACCATCCCATCTACCCCACAGTACACCATCCCATCTACTGATTTGTTTGTTGAATAAATTATTGAAAATGCATTTCATGTTTCTTGTGTTTTTATTGAAATCTATCACCTTTATCTGTGGGCACCGTTCAAATAAAGGTTTAAGCTGGCCTTACATGAGTAGAATTTAGTTTTAAAAATATATATATTTTGGATTCTTTGTTCAATTCTCTGATAGTGGCGTCGACATTATGATTTGAAATTCTAAACAGTTCATAACATCAAACATTTCAACTTTAGGTGCAAGTAAGGTATAATAAATTCTATTAAACGTTCTTTGCAGAATGTAATAAATTCTTAGCAGTATCCTAAATTCCACTCAGACAGGTAAACAGATAGGAAGGTTATCGAAATATGGTTTAGTAGGTCTGCACAACCTGGTTATAAGCCCATCGTAAACTGCTGATGGCTATCATAAGCAGAACCCTGAATACCAGATACCTTTCAATGGCTGTCATAAGAAGAACCCTGAAAACCAGATACCTTTCAATGGCTATTGTAAGCAGAACCCTGAAAACCAAATACCTTTCAATGGCTGTCATAAGAAGAACCCTGAAAACCAGATACCTTTCAATGGCTGTCATAAGCAGAACCCTGAAAACCAGATACCTTTCATTGGCTGTCATAAACAGAACCCTATAAAACCAGATACCTTTCAATGGCTGTCATAAGCAGAACCCTGAAAAACCAGATACCTTTCAATGGCTATCGTAAGCAGAACCCTGAAACCAGAAACCTTTCAATGGCTATCTTAAAGAGTCCAACATCTCCCAAGCCTATTAACCGAGACTTTTTGACATGTTTGGCCAGCAGTTAAGTTACACATTGGTGACAAAGCTATGTTAACAACCATCTCATCTCAAATGTATGAATACATCACAATTAATCTGATACTAGACATGACAAGGCAATCATATACAGGAGGTCACAATTAAGTTTATGCAAATGGAAATTACATTCTAGACAATACATATTGGTTACCAGATTGTAACGTGTGGGCATATGAAAATTTGGATGCATTTAGAAAACTGTATCTAAATGAGTATCCAAAAATCGATCATAAGCATTTTGAAACCCCCACAGCCACTCCTCAGACCCTTTGATTGGTTTTGTCATTTTTTTTACAACTGCCCTCCTCAGGGGCCACAAAAAGTTGGTGCAACTGCTGCTTGTCAGCTCTCCATTTCCATCAAATTATGCACTCATGCTAAGAGTCATTCAGAAAGCCATTGATTCTGATACTTAATTCTACATGGAATTGGACTCTGCTGGCACCAAAGACCCAGAACCTTATTCATCAGTTCCCACCAGAGGTATGTATATATGCAGCCTCTCAGCATGTGAGCTTTGATGCCAAGAGACCGCATGTATGTGCTCCTATGTAAACATATTCCTGTGCTGAGATCCCAGCAGAGTCACTGGCGAGTACCAGAAAGCTCCCGATGCATACTTGCAATTGGGAGCTTTCTGATCATGTGACTGCCGTGCCTGGCAATCGAAGCGGTCACATGATGGGAATGCCAGCCTCCGCCTCCCTGCATTTAGAACCTCTTAAGGGGCCGGGAGGCAGTGGCGGGAAGTGGTTTAGCACTTTATCATTTCTAATCCCATATATTTTGCTACTGCCATAATTGTAGATTTTGTGTATTATCTTTTTTGTTGTTAAGCCTTGTCTCTAATGCATTAATCCAGAACATAACAAATTATTTTCCCATTGAGTGCAACTAGACTTTAATCTCTGCTATATGCCTGTCTGGTGTGTATTACAAACATTTTGTAAAACACAATTATTATAGTAAATACCGTGAATGGTTTGTGTCTCCATTAAAACATATAGTGGCAGCTGTTGTGTGTGTAACGGGTTAACTGTGGTGCTAACTGACCCCAGTGCCTATCATTCTCAGTCTGCTGCCACTGAGATTGTGATTCCATGTCCCATGGTTGTGTTCCATGCTGGTGATATCAGTGCCAGAGTTAAGGACACTGTTCTATTTTGTTCCTTTTTCATTTGCTTGTTTTTTTTGGGAAGTGTCCTCATTACACTGTGATCTTTAGGTCTGCCTTTATTACAGTTACTGAAGGTTATCAATTATCCAGGTCATGAAATATCTAGTAATAGTCACATTCAGCTGGGCATCTCCTGTAGTGTTGAAGACGTTTCATAGTTTAGCAAGCCACTTCTTTAGTTCTAACAAGTGTCTGGAACATACCTCAACTTTTATATCCACACAGGTATAGGTAGCACACAGCATAATCCAATCACGATGAAATGCATGGAGTGAAAGGATGGGAGGTGTAAAAATTGTGGTAAAATCCTTTTCGAGTTAAATAATCCCACTGGTATTAGCTATTGGATTGCTGGAAGGGTTTGGAGGGCAGGAGGCACAGTTTGCCGGAGGCGCCCAGGGGGGTGCCAAGGGGTCCATAAAATTTACTGGCAGCAGTGGAGCTGCTTTCTCTATATGGGCAGTCCTGTTTTACGCCACTGTGACCTGGGAAGAGTGTGTAGGCCGCTCAGGCTCGATAGGGATGGGTTATGTGGACAGTGCATGCATCCGCAACTGCTGCTAGAGTGCTGACAGGGGATGGAGTCCGTCCTGGCTCCTGCAAAGGTTCAAGGAAGGGTAGCCCCTGGAAGTTGCACATCTATGGTGTCCTACTGCAGTGAATGGAGTGGCAACCTCAGCCTGGACTCCGACGTGGCCTGGTCGGAGTCCAGGCTGAGGTTGCCACTCCATTCACTGCAGATATGCGACTTCCAGGGGCTACCCGTCCTTCCTGTTTTACTCCACATTGATTGTGTCTGATGCTTGGGGTAAAATTAATATATTCTTGTTCCAGAGGGGAGGAAGCTGTATCTTGGTGGAGATACCCAGTCGGGGTGTCAGGAGTCAGTCACAGCCTCCTTCAGTTCTATGTTCATGGTGTGGTTCCACGTTTCACAAATATTCCTTTGAGATTCTGTACCATGTTGATAGGATTGCATCTTGTAATTTCTGCAGATTTATCAGCTGCACATTCATGTTGCAAATCTCCCATTCTACCACAGCCATTGGATTCCAGTAGTTGGTTTACCAAGTTCATGCCTCAGCAGAAATTGAGATTCATAATCCTTCATTAATCTCTCTAACATAACCCCAACGAGCTGTACAAACATAACAGGGGTTCTAACCTATCCTTACTGCATCGACATATAGAAATATACACAGTATTTTTATTATATACAGTATACTATACTGCCAAAAGTATTGGGACACCCCTCCAAATCATTGGATTCCGGTCTTCCAATCACCTCCATGGCCACATGTGTATAAAATCAAGTATCTAGGCATGCAGATGGCTTCTACAAACATTTGTGAAAGAATGGGCCGCTCTCAGGAGCTCAGTGAATTAAATTGTGGTACAGTGATAGGTTGTCACCTGTGCAATAAGTCCATCCGTGAAATTTCCTTGCTACTAAATATTCCACAGTCAATTGTTAATGGTACTATAACAAAGTGAAAGCAGGTGGGAACAAGAGTAACTCAGCCACAAAAAATGACAGAGCGGGTTCAGCACATGCTGAAGTGCACAGTGCATAAGAAGTCGCCAACTGTCTGCAAAAGTCAATAGCTACCAATCTCCAAACTTTGTGTGGCCTTCAGATAAGCAGAACAGTGCCTAGAGAACTTCATGGGAAAGGTTTCAATGGCTGAGCAGCTGCATCCAAGCATTACATCACCAAGTGCAATGCAAAGATGCAGTGGTATAAAGCAGCCACCACTGGACTCTAGAGCAACGTGGAAACATCTCTGTCTGGCAATCCGATGGACATGTCTGGGTTTGGTGGTTGCCAGAAGAATAGTACTTGCCTGCATTGTGCCAAGTGTACAGTTTGGTGGAGGGTGGATTATGGTGTGGGGTTGTTTTTCAGGGGTTGGGCTTGGCCCCTTAGTTCCAGTGAAGGGAACTCTTAAGGCGTCAGCATACCAAGACATTTTGGACAATTTCATGCTCCCAACTTTGTGGGAACAGTTTGGGGATGGCCCCTTCCTGTTCCAACATGACTGTGCAACAGTGCACAAAGCAAGGTGCATAAAGACATAAATGAACAAGTTTGGGGTGGAGGAACCTGACTGGCCTGTGCAGAGTCCTGACCTCAACCTGATAGAACACCTTTGGGATGAATTAGAGTGGAGACTGTGAGCCAGGCCGTCTCGTCCAACATCAGTGCCTGACCTCACAAATGCTCTTCTGGAAGAATGGTCAAACCTTCCCATAGACCCTCCTAAACCTTGTGGACAGCCTTCCCAGATGAGTCGAAGCTGTTATAGCTGCAAAGGATGGGCCAACTCAATATTGAACCCTACAGACTAAGATTGGGAAAGCATTAAAGTTCATGTGCGTGTAAAGGCAGGGGTTCCAATAGTTTTGGTAATATAGTGTGTGTGTGTGGATATATATATATATATATATATATATATATATATACACACACACACAGTACATACAGATACACTTTTTTGATGCAACCTTGATGAATCGGACATACTGAACATAATAGATATTAAAAAGAAATTCCTTTATTGCCACATCATAAAACCACAGATAAATAAATCAAAATTGATGCTCATCCACCTAGTTAAGAAATGACAAGAATATGCGTCCATCCATCCCTAACCTTTATATAACCCCACCAGTCAGCCTTCCATAGACATCATTTATAGCACAGTATCCTCACAATAGACATGATTTTTCTGATGGGGTATGGTGATATCTACGCGTTTCTCATGGGGTATGGAGAGCCTATGGTTGTGACAAGAAGATTCTGATAGCACTTGACAAACATAAATATTACACAGAAAAGTCTAAGTATCCAGTTCAGTCTCTGCACATCAGGAAATATATCTATTGCTGGTTCAATAAGTACTGATCTGTCAGAGCTGCACAGACATTGAGAAATAACAATGACAGGAGATACTTACTATTAGTTGTCCCACAGTGTTTGAACAATCCCACTTCCATAGAAGCTCACGACAGTCCTCAAGTTAAAGATCAAAGAAATAGCAGTGAAGTTAGTTGGAAGAAAAGTATTGAAGCCAGTCTGAGTGACATCACTGTAAGCCCCAGGGTAAACACTGACGCGTTTCAATTGCAGCAGCAATCTTTGTCAAGGATTATCCTGGGTACAGGGAGTGCTCCTCCTATATAGCACTTGTAGGGAGCTGCTTTCCGAGTTGAGGAAAGTGAGAAAAGTTGAGGAAAGTGGAAAGATAGCACTGGACCCATAGGTTTATTTTACTGTTATTGTTACCCTAAGGTATTAATGTTGGTGATAAGATCTGGTTCCTCAGTAGGCAGCTTCTACGCCCCAGAGGATCTTCGCAATCTCCTTGGCTTGTAGTTTAATGTAAATGGGTTGAATGTAAGTGCCACATCACCGCTAAGAGGTCCAGATGCAGCTTTATTCCATTAAAGGTCAGGAGTACAGATCAAGAAATAGCCAACGCATTTCGGGGGTCTAACTAAAAGCAAAACTTGTTTTTTCTTAGTTTTGGACAAAGTAGAGAGGTATTTGACCCTCTGTCATGTTTTATTGCTAGAAGGGTTGAAATTTTAGCGCCACACTATTGCTAAGGGGTCCAGATACAAGTTATTCCATCAAAGGTCAGGAGTACAGATCAAGAAATAGCCAATGTGTTTAGGGGATCTACATGCCCCCTTCATCAGGGCTTGACTGGTACCCAAGTGAGCAAACCAGTAGTGAACTATTCCTACAATGGTATTTATTCCAGTGTGAGTTGAATGCACAGTCCTAATCAGCAGCTTGTTTGGCAGCCTAACAAGCTGCTGATTAGGGCTGTGTATTCAACTCACACTGGAATAAATACCATTGTAGGTCCAGTTCCCTACTGGTTTGCTCATTTGGTTGCCAGTCAAGCCCTGATGAAGGGGGCATGTAGATCCCCAAAACGCATTTGATATTTCTTGATCTGTACTCCTGACCTTTAATGGAATAAAGTTGTATCTGGACCTCTTAGCAGTAGCATGGAGCTAACATTTCAACCCTTATAGCAATAAAAACATGACAGAGGGTCTAATACCTTTCTACTTTTTTCCAAAAAAAAAAAAACCTTTCGCTTTTAATTATACTTTAATCACTAGTAAAGCATATAATAGCTTTTCCTTATCAGCTTCCAAAACTAACATGAGAAAAAACTTTAAAAGAAAAAAAAAAAAATTTTGTCCATTGTCCTGTAAAAGAAAAAAATTCAGCTTGCGAAAGAAATATTGAAATTCACACCCTCAGCAAACACAGTTCTTGCTCCGATATTCTTATCTGAAGGGTTTTCTGAATGTTTGTTCTGGTCAAATTATCAAAAGACGTAGGAGAAGGCAACAAGAGGATTTTTCTTCTGAATTCCTCTAAAAAAAGAAAAAAGTTTCATTGTCGTCTATGTGTGTCTTGAAATGAAGATGTATGCTGTATGTAGGTGTCTTTGATATGCACTTAAATAAAACTTTTTGAAATAAAAAAAAAAAGTTTAAAATCTGTAAGGTTGGAGACGTGGTGACGTTTCGTAACGTCACCACTTTGTAGAGAAAAAGGGCTGACTCAGGCAAGTGGCCAGTAAATGTCAGGTGACTTCCAACATCAGCCGTGAGCTTGTTATAACCCCTCAGATACCAGGATGTTTATAAACCTGATAGACAAGGGGTTAAAGAGACCCTGTCACCTGACCATTCATTTAAAAAAACAAATCTACCCATAAGATTATATATTATTTTTATTATTATACAGGATGTATATAACACCAATTAAGCTATGTAATTAGGATCATTGGGTCAATGCAGATAACTCTTCTAAGTGTAGTTGGTCACGGAACGATGCCAGTGCCATCAGATGGAAGGTCAATGAACCACAGCTCAAGTAAACCCTAGGAACCCTGGTTGAGAATGGAAGATCTATACAGTATTCTCCTTCTCTCCTCCTCCAGTAGTTACATAGAAGGTTACTGGGGCTCATTGAGAAGAATGCCCCCTTACTGACAGCTAAAAAGATAATTGGGTCCATGCAGATAATAACTCCAAGTGGCGTTGGTCATGGAACCATGCTGTTATCATCAGATGAAAGATCCACAAACCACAGCTCAAGGAACCCCTAGAAACCTCTGGAGGAACCCTGGTTGAGAATGGCAGTTCTATACAGTATTCTCCTTCTCTCCTCCTCCAGTAGCTACATAAAAGGTTACTGGGGCTCATTGAGAAGAATGCCCCCTTACTGACAGCTTAAAAGATCATTTTTGTCCATGCAGATAATAACTCCAAGTGGTGTTGGTCATGAAACCATGCTGTTACCATCAGATGGAACATCCATAAACCACAGCTCAAGGAACCCCTAGAAACCTCTGAAGGAACCCTGGTTGAGAATGGCAGTTCTATACAGTATTCTCCTTCTCTCCTCCTCCAGTAGTTACATAAAAGGTTACTGGGACTCATTCAGAAGAATTCTCCCTTACTGACAGCTAAAAAGATAATTGGATCCATGCAGATAATAACTCCAAGTGGCGTTGGTCCTGAAACCATGCTGTTACCATCAGATGAAAGATCCATAAACCACAGCTCAAGGAACCCCTAGAAACCTCTGGAGGAACCCTGGTTGAGAATGGCAGTTCTATACAGTATTCTCCTTCTCTCCTCCTCCAGTAGCTACATAAAAGGTTACTGGGGCTCATTGAGAAGAATGCCCCCTTACTGACAGCTTAAAAGATCATTTTTGTCCATGCAGATAATAACTCCAAGTGGTGTTGGTCATGAAACCATGCTGTTACCATCAGATGGAACATCCAAAAACCACAGCTCAAGGAACCCCTAGAAACCTCTGGAGGAACCCTGGTTGAGAATGGCAGTTCTATACAGTATTCTCCTTCTCTCCTCCAGTAGCTACATACTGTAAAAGGTTACTGGGACTCATTCAGTAGAATTCTCCCTTACTGACAGCTAAAAAGATAATTGGATCCATGCAGATAATAACTCCAAGTGGCGTTGGTCCTGAAACCATGCTGTTACCATCAGATGGAAGATCCATAAACCACAGTTCAAGGAACCCCCAGAAAGCTCCGGAGGAACCCAGAACATTATAAGCTAATTTAAGTGGGTCTTTTACCTTTTTATGATTAATTAGAGGAGTAAAGGCATCATCATGGGTCAATCACCTGGTATTATAATTATAATATACTGTTTGTAATGATATTATTAAAGATTATATGAGACAAAAAAAAAAAAAGACTAGACCCTCTGTGTGTGCTCGGTATATCTTTTAAGGCAGTGTGCACCAAACACATCCAGGCATGTGAACCCCTATGTAATATGGCATCCCTCCCCCAGCCTGTGAGAGGTGAAGCAGCACATAGATGGGTCCATCTCTCTGTCACCCTGCTCTCTCCTCCTATCAGCATGTTCCCTGTAAGCACCTGATTGGCTCCATGAGCTGCTTTTCCCCAGTCTAAGCTCTGCTGTACAGGGACTTCAATAGGCTGATAACAAATCAAATTCAAGTACTTACACCGCTTTTGTTTTATATATATATATATTGTGGGAGATTAGCTTGTGTGGATCGCCTTTCCTGGGAAAAAGGCAGCTGGTAGGCAAACTTTCTTAAAATCTGGCCGGTTGCCAGATTTATTTGGTAAAGGTTGCAGATCATAAACAAACAAAAATAGCCAAAACAAAACCTTGCCGGCGCTAAACTAATACAGCAGGATACCTCTCTATATGATGTCGAGCTTGTCCCTGACACCTCCAAACAAACAATAGGGATGGGTGAACGGTTCGGCCCGAGCATACGTTCGGGCCGAACTTCCGTTGTTTGCCCGATCCCCAAATTTAGAACATTATGGGGTGTTCGGTGCAACTTCGGCTCTGCCGAACGCCTCATAATGTATAGTGCCAGAGGCGTAACTAGAACCTTCAGGGTGCTGGTGCAAGAAATTATAAAGGGCCCTTCCCTCTTCCCACTGATCCTGGGGACCTTTACTTCTGTCGCGGGTCCCTTTATTACGGTCTCACTGAATAAACAAATAGTTGTGTACCGAGCCTCCCATTCATTCAGAAACGGAAGTATAGTAAAAATGGTTTACTATGCTTCAGTTATGAGTGAACCAATTGGTACCAATCACTGACTCTGTCCATTCAGAAAAGGAAGGAGCCGGTAAATGACAAATTTACCGACCCGTTCCCATCTCTCCATCATAGCACATCTTCTACAGCAGCTGGCAGGAGAGAGGAGAGGGGAAAGACAGCAGCTCTGTGGGGGGGACCAGGGAAGCACACAGGGGCCCTGGGAACAGCAGAAGACAAGTAAACTGGTTAGGAGGGGCGACGGGGGCAGCATATAGAGGAACGCTCCAATGAAGGGTGACCTCTCCTTCCCATGTTTCTTTGGTGAAATTTAACAATCCCCGGGGATGTCTACCATACAAGAGTTCAAATGGGGAGTACCCCGTAGACGCCTACGGAACCTCTCGAATGGCAAACATGAGATACAGCAGTAACATATCCCAATCTCTCCCATCTTTTTCCACTGCTTTTTTCAACATTCCTTTGAGCGTTTTATTAAACCCCTCCACAAGTCCATCCATTTGGGGGTGGTAGACCGAGGTACAGAGATTTTATACAACTTGCACAATTCCCTGGTTACGCGGGACATAAACGGGGTGCCCTGATCTATCAAGACTTCTTTAGGGATCCCCACCCGACTAAATACCTGGACCAACTCCTTGGCGATAGTCTTAGCAGAGGTATTCCGCAAGGGTATGGATTCCGGATAGCAGGTCACATAATCTAGTAGACTTTACTATGGGTCCCACGAGATCCATGCCAATTCTTTCAAAAGGCACTTCAATTATGGGCAGTGGAACAAGTGGACTATGAAAATGGGATGTGGGCGCAGAAAGTTGACACTCAGGGCAGGATTCACAATACTCTCTGACATCTGCATGCAACCCGGGCCAGAAGAACCTTTGGGTTATTCTCTCCCTGGTCTTATCCATACCCAGATGTCCCCCCATTACATGTCCATGGGCTAGATCTAGCACCATCCTGCGAATGGGTTTGGGCACCACTAGCTGTTACACCTCATCCTCCCCTTGTTTCACCACCTGATACAACAAATTATTTTTAAGAGCCATGTAGGGAAAAGACACCCCCCAATTTTGGTCCACAGGTTCCCCATCCATCGCCTTCATGTTTTCTCTGGCTCTAAGGAGAGGGACATCCCATAGTTGCTCTGTACAGAAGCCCTCTCTCTGGACCTCTAAGTCAGGCACTACATTGTGTTCACTCTCACAGTCAGGGTCAGACATTTTCTGGGTCATTAGCCTCCAGCTCCTCTGGCTCCCCAGCTAGTACAGGAAAAACAAGAGGGTCGCCTCCTTCCTCGGCCCTGCCACCAGTCTCCCCTTCCATTTGGCAAAAAGGGTCTGGTGAGAACTCCTGTGCTTCCTCAGCAGGAGGAGCTCTTTCCTCCAGACTCTCTGTGCCTTCCCATAACCTCCAAAAATAGGGAAAATCCCTCCCCACTAGGGCCTCATGAATGTGTCGCACTGCCGCAAGGGGTGTCAATCGCAACCACATCTGGTAGTGCCGAATGTCCCCATGGATGCAAATGACCCCGCTAGTGCTAGGGTGTAACTTTGCAGGATTTATACAATTGCTTTTGACCAACGTCACCAAACTACCCAAGTCAGCAAGTGCAGTGACTGGTTTCCCATCAATAGAAATCACACACATCTGCTTCTCAATGCGACCTGAACATGATGCTGTATATGCGACCTGTGCAAAAAGAGAAAGGCGTCTATTCACAAAATTATAATCGCATTGCATGGGTTCATCATTCAGGGGACAATTGGCAGCAATATTGCCCAATGCATGGCATTGGTACCACTGTATGTGCTCTATACCCAGTCATCTCAAGGGTCCCCAAGACCTCCCTGGCTTCTTTGACCAGTCTCCAGGTCTAAAGCCCATAGTCTCATTAGTCATTTACAACAGTTTTATTAGTCTTCCCGATGCCCTTGAGCGCTGGGACAGTCTTACCAGATCCACGGGGGGCCCTTTCACCCCTAGGCACACCGAAGTGGGGCGCAGATGGTTTCAACAAGTCCTCAGCTGGCACGTATCTCTCCACGAGGTCTACAAGTTAGTTGGCAGTTTTGGGGTCCCCATGACCGATCCATTTCCTCAAAGCAGCAGGGAGCGCACGTAGATAGCGGTCCATGACCACGCGCTCCACAATCTGGGGACCTGGCAAAGTCTCCGGCTGTAGCCACTTCCTGGTGAGGTGGACCAGGTCGAACATCTGCGAGCGGGGGGGCTTGTCGGTGTGGTAGGTCCACTGATGCACCCGGTGGGCCCGGACTGCCATGGTGAACCCTAGGCGTGCAAGTATCTCTGCTTTTAGAGTTTCATAGTCCTGGGCCTTATCTGTTTCCAGATCAAAATAGGCTTTTTGGGGTTCACCGGTCAAGAATGGTGCTAACAGTCCCAACCACTGTTCTTTTTGCCATTCTTCGCGAAGAGCGACTCTATCAAAAATTGTGATACGCCTCCACGTCATCCGCAGATGTCATCTTCTGCATGTGGTAAGAGGCGGGTACCAACTTTGTTTCCACTGCCACGGGAGGTGCAGACCCCTTCTTTAATTTGCGCAGGGCCTCCACAAACTGTCAGCTCATCTCCTGCTGAGCAGCCTGTTGTGCTGCAGTGGCCTGGCAACTCTCCTCTCACTGAGCTGCAGCGGCCTGGCGACTTTCCCCTCGCTGAGCTGCAGTGGCCTCTGTGACCTGGCGGTTGGTTTCCCACTGAGCTGCATTGGCTTGCAGCAGGGTCTTCACCAATTCCTCCATTTTGGAAAGATGCCCGCTGAGTTCACTACCTGTGGGAGATTAGTTTGTGTGGATTGCCTTTCTTGGGAAGAAGGCAGCTCGTAGGCAAACTTTCTTAAAATCCGGCGGGTTGTTAGGTTTATTTGGTAAAGGTTGCAGGTCATAAACAAACAGAAATAGCCAAAACAAAACCTTGTCGTCCGGCGCTAAACTAATACAGCAGTATACCTCTCTATACAATGTCAGGCTTGTCCCTGACACCTTCAAACAAACAAACACAAACCTCTGTCTTTTGCAGTCCTTAGAGTAACCAACAACTCTAGGTCTTAGCTCTCTCAGTCTAAGCATACTGAGTCCCAGGGTGAGCCCCACTGAGAGTTCTTCCTGGTTATTTCAAGCAGCTGGAGAGGGACTTGAGTGGACCAGAAACTCCGGGCCGGAACCAGCTCTGTCACGGTGACAAGGTCGTTGGTGACAGATGGGCTGGTTTTAGTATTTCTGGGATTTTCACACACAACCATCTCTCAGGTTTACAGAGAATGGTAGGAAAAAGAAAAAATATCCAGTGAGCGGCAGTTGTGTGGAGGAAAATGCCCTGTTGACGTCAGAAGAGAATGAGCAGACTGGTTCCAGATGATAGAAAGGCGACAGTAACTCAAATAACCACTTGTTACACTCAAGGTATGCAGAATACCATCTCTGAACGCACAACACATCCAACCTTAGAGCCCCATCTGGGCTACACCAGCTGAAGACCACACCGTGTGCCACCCCTGTCAGCTAAGAACAGGAAACTGAGGCTACAATTGGCACAGATCACCAACATTGGACGATAGAAGATTGGAAAAACGTTGCCTGGTCTGAGGAGTCTCGATTTCAGCTGCGACATTCAGATGGTAGGGTCAGAATTTGGCGCATGGATCCATCCTGCCTTGTATCACCGGTTCAGGCTGGTGGTGTAATGGTGTGGGGTATGGGCACACTTTGGGCCCCTTAGTACCAATTGAGCATGGTTTAAACTCCACGACCTACCTGAGTATTGTTGCTGACCATGTCCATCCCTTTATGACTGCAGTGTCCCCATCTTCTGATGTCCATGTCACAAAGCTCCAATCATCTCACCACTGGACAATGAGGTCACTGTACTCCAATGGCCTCCTCAGTCACCAGATGTGGTGGAATGGGAGATTGGCATCATGGATGTGCAGCCTACAAATCTGCAGCCAGCAACTGTGTAATGCTATCATGTCACTATGGAGTAAAATCTCTGAGGAACGTTTTCAACACCTTGTGGGGTTCCAACCCGGTACTAACAAGGTGTACCTAATAAAGCGGCCGGTGAGTGATCCTTAACCACTTCCCGACCGCCGTATGCAAAATGACTGCCGGGAAGTGGCTCAGTTATCCTGACTGGATGTCATATGACGTCCTCAGGATAACAAGCCGCCGCGCGCCCGGGGGGGTGCGCATCACGGCGATCGGTGGTGTGGGAGGTCAGTCTGACCCCCCGCAATACCGATCTTGGTAAAGCGCTTCGATCCAAAGCACTTTACCATGTGACCAGCCGTGACCAATCACGGCTGGTCACAGTGTAATACAGGAAAGCCGTTTATCGGCTTTCCTGTACTCAGGTCTGCAGACCTGAGGAGGGGAGAGCTGATCGGCTGCATCCCTGACAGGGAGGGTTTGTGCTGATGATTTATTAGCACAGCCCTCCCTCGGATCGCCACCCTAGACCACCAGGGAGCCTGCCCAGGGACCACCAGGGATGTGCCCACCCAGGACCACCAGGGAGCCGATCTGGACCACCAGGGAGACCCCCCTAGACCACCAGGTAAGTGACATACTGCCCAATGTGGATGGCACTCAGTGCCACCTTCAGATGCCACCCTAGACCACCAGGGAATGAGCCCCTATCAATGTATATGCCCACCAGTGCCCCTATCAGTGCCCACCAGTGCCCCTAACAATGCATACCAGTGCCACATATCAGTGCCCACCATTGCCACCTACCAGTGCCCACCTATCAGTGCCACCTATCAGTGCCCAGTGCCGCCTATGAGTGCCAATCAGTGCTGTCTATTAGTGCCCATCAGTGCCGCTTAGCAGTGTCCGTCAGTGCTGCATATCAGTGCCCATCAGTGCTTTATATCTGTGCCACCTCTCAGTACCCATCAGTGCTGCTTATCAGTGCCGCCTAACAGTGCTCATCATCGCTGCATATAAGTGCCTCATCATCAGTGCCACCTCATCAGTGCCAATCAGTACTGCCACATCAGTGCCCGTCAGTGTAGCCTCATCAGTGCCCACCAGTGATGGAGAAAATTTACTTATTTACAAAGTTTTGTGACAAAAATAGAAAAATTTTTTTTTTCAACATTTTCGGTCTTTTTTTATTTGTAGCGCAAAAAATAAAAACCGCAGGGGTGATCAAATATCACCAAAAGAAAGCTCTATTTGTGGGAACAAAATGATAAAAAAACTGTTTGGGTGCAGCGTCGCACGACCGTGCAATTGTCATTCAAAGCGCAACAGCACTGAAAACAGAAAATTGGTCTGGTAGTAAAGTGTTCTAAGTGCATCGTATTGAAGTGGTTAATGAATACAGAGCTGCATTTATTTGCATATTTTATATCTGCCTGGAGTTCAGCTTCAAATGTAAAGTGAAACAGATTGACAGCCAGATAATTAGTATTTTCAAAGGCAGCCTCCATGTTTCTCTCCTGCCAGTGTTTCTTTAACCCCTGGTCTACAAAGGTACATTTGCGTCCTTTTTTTCCCACAAATAGAGCTTTCTTTTGGTGGTATTTGATCACCGCTGCGTCATTTCTGATCGCCGCTATAAACAAAAGAAGATCGACAATTTTGCACAAAAACCCAAATTTCTTACTTTTTCCTAAAATACAAATCAAAAAAAAAAAAATATAAAAAAACATTTTTTTTCGCCGTTTTTGGCCGATTTATATTCTTCCTCATATTTGCGATAAAAAAAATCGCAATCGGCATTTATTGATTGGTTTGCGCAAAAGTTGCCGCGTTTACGGATGATGAGAATTCATTTTTGGGGTTTTTATTTTTTTTTTATTTTTTATTAGTAATGGCGGCGATCTGCGATTTTTTGCGGTACTGCGATATTTCAGCGGACATGTCGGACCATTTTGACACTTTTTTGGGACCATTGGCATTTATACAGCGATCAGTGCTATAAAAATGCACTGATTACTGTGTAAATGCCATTGGCAGGGAAGGGGTTAACCTGCAGGGGACGCTCTAAGGGTTAACTATGTTCCCTGGGCGTTCTAACTGTGGGGGGACTGCCCTAACAGGGGAAGGGAAGTGATCACAGCCCTTCCCCCTCACACAGAGCGGAGGTCCGTGTTTACATACACAGACCTCCGCTCCTTCGCTCCGGGGGGGCCATCGCGGGTAGCCGGCGGCAATCGAAGCCGCCGCACACGCTCCCTGGCCCTCCCCGAACACAGTGGGCGGCGCCCGCGCGCTCACTAAACTCGTTCCCGCAGCCGCCGTCGTATGACGGCGTTTTGCGGGAACGAGCCACTTTTCCGCCGTCAGATGCCGATCGGCGGTCGGCAAGTGGTTAAAGACATAAAATGCAATAAAAAAGTAAAAATAATAAAAAGAAAATGTTAAAGCACCTCGTCCCCCCCCCATACGCACCCCAATGCAAATGTGCGCGATTTCACGGGCACGCCAAATTTTAAAGCTTGCCATTGTTGGTATTTATTTTCTTGACACAACCTCATCTTTTATATTTTACCAAAACGAGGTATTATTTTGTGTTTGCACTAAAATTCTTTTCAGTGTACTATTTTCCTGAAAATATGCGTTTGACAAACAGTTGCGCAAATATCGTGCAACATAAAAAACTGCAACTGCCACCATTTTATTCTACAGGGCCTCTGCTTTCAGAAAATATTTTTTTGTTTGGGGGTTTAATGTAATTTCCACTAAAAAAAAATGCAGATTTGAATGTGCGTGTGAAAGATGATATATTACCCTGGTAGAAAAATGGTTAAAAGAAGGCGGCGCCCAAGAGCCTCACTGTGTGGAATAAAAAAAAAAAAAAAGTGTTTCTGAGTGTTTTTAGTTTCGCTTCCGATTTCCTCAGCCGGGGCGCTTGTGCTCCTCTGGGAGAGCTGGACTTTTCCATCTGCCTGAACATTTCTATGGATCTGTAAACCCCAGTGGTGGACCAAGCCCAGGTCTGCAGCCATCAGGTACTGGATGCACGGGGAGGGGGGTATTCTTGTCCTGAGTTTAGCAGGTGATTTGCACTATAGAGAAATTTTGCTTGAAGAAATTTTGCAAAGGATTTCCTGGTTCAGAACTTAGGAGAGCGTTATCTCTTATGCTAACTACTTGACTCTACGTGGGGTTACCTCCTCTTTACTGAAACTTCTCATCTTTTATCACAGGGAGCCCCCAAATATTATGTGATCCCCCACATGAGTGGAGAACAGAACATTTAGAAGGAGATCCTCAGATATCACTGCCCTGAGGAGGCAACAGAGGGATATGGAAAGTAGAATACCGCGCTACCTAATAGAAATCTGTATCATAAGCAGCCAGCGCGATCAGCCTTAACATAAACTGAACACAAAATATACTCCAAAAAGTGCAGCGCTAATAAACCATAAATATAACCCACTAATTAAAGTGACATATAGAAGAAAAAGTTGAAATAAACATCAATATTCAATTATATAAACAAATATTGACCAATGTGCAGTATAGGCATGGAAACCTTGTGTACAACATGATGTGAAAAACTCATAAATACATTAAATTAGTCCATAGAGGTGCATAGTCTTTGAAATGAATCCATATATGTTAAATCATGAACCATGATCTCAAAATCCACCACCATGCAAAGTGAACCTCCACCAGGTATGAATAAGGTACCCTTACCAGATAGTTCTGGTTATGTGAGCAGAAATCAGACTAGGTGTGAACATCCAAGTCATCAACCGGACTCCGCTATACGACCCTCACAGCGTGGAATCACGGGAGAGTCACTCAACCGGAACACCTCAGACCAGAATCCAGGAAAAGAGGGGGGATCCAGGATGTATCACCATAGACCTTGTAAAGGCAGCAGTGACATCATCATCACTGTGCTGTTCCAGACCCTACAAGGCAGTGGTGTATCATCCATGGGTGCAGGGTGTTCAGTGACCACGGGCGCTGAGGGGTGGGGGGCCCACTGTGCTCTGACCCACACTGCACCCATGGATGATCTCTCCCTGGTTCACAGCCGGGGATAATCGGTGCGGTGTGGGCTTGCACACAGGCCCACTAATTTCATGAAACGCCCCTGCTACAAGGGACCGGTCTTTTAGTAAAGGACGCTCCGGCACAGAGGAAAATTGCAGTTGTTTTTCGTGGAGGATTACCACCCAAATCTGCTGCCCTGGTCTTCGGGGTCTCATCTGGTCACTTCCGAGCAGAGACTTCAGAATTACTTCCCACCTGCGGCGACCATACAATCAGCCTGTGAGCGGTCCTCCTCTCCCCCAGCACGCAACAGAGGGATACCTGGAGAACAGAAGATCCAGAAGGAGATCCTGGGGTACCAATGCTTTGAGGAAGCACTAGATGGAGTCCCTGGAGAGTTAGAGATCCAGAATGTGGTCCTAAGGTATCAATGCCCTGAGGTGGAACCAGAGGCCACCAGAGAACAGAAGATCTAGAAGCAGATCCTAGGGTAACCCTGTTCTAATTAAAGTTTTTGTCAACTCATGACAACCACTTTAACCTACAGGTAAGCCTATAATAAGTCTTACCTGTAGGCTCCCTGCATATCTCCTAAACCTGCACGTCATGGGGTCTCCGTGCCGTTCCTTCACTGTCATTGTGCCACGATTGGCGGCTCCCGCGCGCACACGTGGGAGTGACGTCACGTGGCCTTGGCAAATCACAGAGCTGGAGTCCGCGGCCCCGGAAGGAAGAGCGGCACTTCCTACTGCGGCGACAGCGCGGGCATCCAATGCAGGTAAGTGTCACATAATAGGCTAGTATGCAATGCATACTAGCCTATTATGCTTTTACATTGCAGGGTAATGCAGAACAACGAAGAGAAACTAAAACCCATCAGGGTTTACTTCCTCTTTAAGCACCCAAAGGAATCCCTGGAGAACAAAAGATCTAGAAAGAGGTCCTGTGGTATTACAACCCAGAGGAAACCAGAGAAGGGATGCTTGAAGAACAGAAGATCCAGAAATAGACCCTGAGGTGTAACTACATCAAGGAAGCACCAGAGGGGATCCCTGGAGAACAGAAGATTCATAAGGAGATCCTGAGGTATCATTGCCCTCAGGGAGCACCAGATGCCCCTGGAGAACAGAAGATCCATAAGGAGATCCTGAGGTATCATTGCCCTCAGGGAGCACCAGATGCCCCTGGAGAACAGAAGATCCATAAGGAGATCCTGAGGTATCATTGCCCTCTGGGAGCACCAGAGGCCCCTGGAGAACAGAAGATCCATAAGGAGATCCTGAGGTATCATTGCCCTCAGTGAGCACCAGAGGCCCCTGGAGAACAGAAGATTCATAAGGAGATCCTGAGGTATCATTGCCCTCAGGGAGCACCAGATGCCCCTGGAGAACAGAAGATCCATAAGGAGATCCTGAGGTATCATTGCCCTCAGGGAGCACCAGATGCCCCTGGAGAACAGAAGATCCATAAGGAGATCCTGAGGTATCATTGCCCTCTGGGAGCACCAGAGGCCCCTGGAGAACAGAAGATCCATAAGGAGATCCTGAGGTATCATTGCCCTCAGTGAGCACCAGAGGCCCCTGGAGAACAGAAGATTCATAAGGAGATCCTGAGGTATCATTGCCCTCAGGGAGCACCAGATGCCCCTGGAGAACAGAAGATCCATAAGGAGATCCTGAGGTATCATTGCCCTCAGGGAGCACCAGATGCCCCTGGAGAACAGAAGATCCATAAGGAGATCCTGAGGTATCATTGCCCTCTGGGAGCACCATAGGCCCCTGGAGAACAGAAGATCCATAAGGAGATCCTGAGGTATCATTGCCCTCAGTGAGCACCAGAGGCCCCTGGAGAACAGAAGATCCATAAGGAGATCCTGAGGTATCATTACCCTCAGGGAGCACCAGAGGCCCCTGGAGAACAGAAGATCCAGAAGGAGATTCTGGAGTATAACCACCCTGAGGAAACACTAAAGGGGATCCTTGGTGAACAGAAGATCCAGAAGGTGATCCTGGGGTGTCACTGCCCTGACAAAACACCAGAGGCCTTTTGTGAACAGAAGATCCAGCAGGAGATCCTAGGGTATCACTGCCCTGAGGGAGCACCAAAAGGGGTCCCTAAATAAAACCTGCAAAATCTTAAAAGAGGAAACTGTCAAATGTTACTATAAAACCTGAAGAAACCAGAAACTGATCTAAGAATTCAACATCTGCTGGACACGGTGCTGTCAAACAGTCCTTGAGTTGTTCCTAAACCAGTTCTTCTGCCTTCATGACAACAAAGGTGACGGAGGTCTTGTTTGTTAAAGGCAAATATATTGTCCAAGATTTTTACATGACCTAGAAATGGGTCATTTCTAGATGCCGTCGAAAACTTCTGCAATTTCTAAATTAAAATAGTCAACTAAACTTAATCCTAAAATTATAATGGTTTTCGTTCATTGTGTTTTCATACTCTCTTAAAGTTTCTATCAATAAATCTGTAGGCCCCAAATCAACTTCTTAGTCTGTTTGGTATCATCGACCCTATATACCAGTGATGGCGAACCTTGGCACCCCAGATGTTTTGGAACTACATTTCCCATGATGCTCAACTACACTGCAAAGTGCATGAGCATCATGGGAAATGTAGTTCCAAAACATCTGGAGTGCCAAGGTTAGCCATCACTGCTATATACCATCTTCTGAAAGTGGCCCTGGCAGCACAAGGTGACTTTATATAATGGCATAACTGTAATAAAAGGGGCTATATACAGACCTTTCCGGAGGCTCGTATATTGAAGTGCTGTTTTCCAGCTGTTATGTGCATTCCACCAATCAGATGGGTTGAATACCACTCAGTGGTTCCTCCGACCAGCTCTACTCCTATAGTGAAACCACAGATTTGTTTTCAGTTTTTACATACAAGTTGAAATGCGCATGTTAGGCCTGACGAGTAGGTAACACCCCAAAATATTATATATTTCTGAAAGCAGAGATCCTGAGGAATAAAATGGTGGTAGTTGCAATTTTCTATGTCACACGATATTAGCAAAATTGTTTATCAAACACATATTTTCAGTAAGAAAAGGAGAATAAAGTTAATTTTAGTGCACACAGGCATAAATATAAAAGATGAGGTTGTGTCAAATACATAGATATCTTTTAATAGATAATAAATAGATACCTATTAATAAATAATGGATAATAAATAGATACCTATTAATAAATAATAGATAATAAATAGATACCCATTAATAAAAAATTCATAATAAATAGATACCTATTAATAAATAATGGATAATAAATAGATACATTTTAATAAATAATAGATAATAAATAGATACCTATTAATAAATAATTTATATAGTTACATAGTTATTCAGGTAGAAAAATGATATATAACCATACAATCCCATATACAATCCTTCACCCACAGTTCATCCAGAGGAAGGCAAAACCCCCAGCAAAGCCAATGATCCAATTTGCTATAACGGGATCGGATTTTCCCCCCATCAACTTTACCTATCAATGTTATTACCCAGTTATATTATTTACATTAAGGAAAGAATCCAGTCCTTTTTTAAAGCAATCTACATGTAAAGCAATTAATAATGCCTATTATTAACAATACTATATTAAAAAATAGATACCTTTTAATAAATAATAGATAATAAATAGATACCTATTAATAAAAAATTGATAATAAATAGATACCTATTAATAAATAATGGATAATAAATAGATACCTGTTAGTAAATAATGGATAATAAATAGACACCTATTAATAAATAATAGTCAAAAAATAGATACCTTTTAGTAAATATTAGATAATAACTAGATATCTGTTGTTTGGTAAAATATAAAAGAGGACAGTACCCAACTACAGTACCCATAATAGTTCATAGGTGGCTCTTTAAAAGCCTCATCATTTGTGAGTTGCCTGTGATTGATGGCCCTAGGATGATTGCTCTCCCTCCGGCGTGCACTGCAATAGATAATATAGGGAATGCAATTGTAATTTTTTTTATACGTAGCTTTTTTTTTTTCAATTTACTTTATTTAAAGTGAAAATCCAACCTCAACCTAACTAGCCTTAAAAATGCCCCCCCTCTCTCTTAACACTTATGCTGACTAACCTGTGTAAAAAATGATGTATATACTGACCTATTTTCAGCCTGCTCCAGTCCAGCCATGTGATCCGACTACCAGGTGCCCGCCAGCGGCAGCTGCATGGGAGAGGAAGGATCGCCGACCGTGGCTGGGACATGGGAGTCTATGGGTGACGTCACCATTCACAGGTATTTCCAGCCGTTGTCGGAGTGCTCTCTCCTCTCCACTGCAGCTGCCGCTGGCTGGCACAGGAGATCACATAACTACACCAGAGCGGGCTGAGGATAGCTAAGTCCATACATTTTTTTTCTACACAAGTTTGTCAGCATTGTGTTAGGTGGGGGGAGGGAGCATTTTTAAGACTAGTTAGCTTGAGACCTGAAATTCTACATTTTTTTTTTTTTTACTTAACCACTTCAGCCCCGGAAGGATTTCCAGCTTTAGGACCGGAGCCCTTTTTGCGATTCGGTGCTGCGTCGCTTTAACTGACAATTGCGCGGTCGTGCGGCATTGTACCCAAACGAAATTTGCGTCCTTTTTTTCCCACAAATAGAGCTTTCTTTTGGTGGTATTTGATCACCGCTGCGTCATTTCTGATCGCCGCTATAAACAAAAGAAAAGCGACAATTTTGCAAAAAAACCCAAATTTCTTACTTTTTGCTAAAATACAAATCCAAAACAAAAAATATAAAAAAACATTTTTTTTCATCGGTTTTGGCCGATTTATATTCTTCCTCATATTTGTGATAAAAAAAGTCGCAATTGGCGCTTATTGATTGGTTTGCGCAAAAGTGGTCGCGTTTACGGATGATGAGAATTAATTTCTGGAGTTTTTATTTTTTTTTTATTTTTTACTAGTAATGGCGGCGATCTGCGATTTTTAGCGGTACTGCGATATTTCAGCGGACATGTCGGACTATTTTGACACTTTTTTGGGACCATTGGCATTTATACAGCGATCAGTGCTATAAAAATGCACTGATTACTGTGTAAATGCCATTGGCAGTGAAGGGGTTAACCTGCAGGGGGCGCTCTAAGGGTTAACTGTGTTCCCTGGGCGTTCTAATTGTATGTGGGCTGCCCTAGCTGGGGAAGGGAAGTGGTCACAGCTTCCATGTAGAGGAAGGCTGTGATCACAGCCCTTCCCCCTTCACAGAACGGAGGTCCGTGTTCACTTACATGGACCTCCGTTCTTTCACTCCAGGGGGGGGCATCGCGGGTGGCCGGCGGAGATCGACTCCGCCGCACCCGCTCCCTGGCCCTCCCCGAACACAGTGAGCGCGCGGGCGAGCCTCCGGCGGCGCGCGCGCGCTCACTAGGCTCGATCCCGCAGCCGCCGTCAGATGACGGCGATTTGCGGGAAAGAGCCACCTTGTCGCCGTCAATTGCCGACCAGCGGTCGGCAAGCGGTTAAGCTTATTGCTATCACATCAGTATCATAGATGTTCAGGGTAACCTGATTTGTACAGATAGATCTTTCTATATTTTCTCTTGCATTACCTTGTAGATATTTCTTGCACTGTTTCCTTTTTCTTTAATACAAAAGTTAAAAAAAATCTACCCTAGAGCACAATCTGTTACATTCCTGTCTGGGTGTGACAGGGAGTGACACAGATATTATTAAAGGCCAATCTGTTACATTCCTGTCTAAAATTACTATACCCAATAGGTAATATAAAGGTACATTGAAAAGAGAAGTAGTGGGTTTTCGTTTTATTTAATAATCATACTTACTTAGGTGGATGCTGTATCTGTCCCCCCGGCGCCTCCAAGACTGAGAACCGAGCGGTCTAACACCGCCGATCACTCGGTTCTCACAGTTCCCTGAGCAGAGAGCTGGTAACTGTCATTCACGGCTCTCTGCTCTGCCCCTCCCCTCCTCCTCTCTCACTGGAGTGCTGGGCTATGGAGGAGATGGGAGCAGCCGGCTCAGGCTCTCTGTGACTCGCTGAGAGGCTGAGCCAGGTGCCGGTCCAGGCATGTGGGCGGATCCCGACTCCATTGTTGCGATCTTGCCCAAGCCTGGACCGGCTCTGTGACGTCGGCAGACAGCAGAATTCAGCCTGCTGTCTACTGAAAATGGGTCACAGGACTGCAGAACCAACTGCACTCCTGTGATCCATAGGAGAAGTACAGCCAAACGAGCTTTTCCCGTACTTCCCGAGTATGATAGATGTTCAGAGTAGCCTGACTTTATTATCCTCCAATCACTAGGTGGCCACGAAGTCAAATGGTCCTCTCACCAGTATTGCAGTGGGCACAATCAGAATGATGCAGTCTGTCAATAACATAGTTTTATTACCTGTTGATTCTGCCAGTAGATCCCTCATTCTTCCACTTCCTGTAAACATTGGTCACAGAGTTGTCCGTTCTGCAGTGAAATCACACAGCAGCGTTGTCACCCTGTAGACAAGGGAGTCTCAGATGGCCATGTGGTTTTAAAGACAAAAAATAAAGCCCAAATCCAGCTAACACTTCTGTAAGCTAATACAGTAATACGTTTTTGGAAAAAATTTAAAAATGGCCCTTGTAAGCATCTCCTGGAATGTTATATGGTTTGCCCCGACCCTCGTGAAGTTTGGGACCCCGTACGCGGCACTGGGTGGATCTGGGAGGAGTATGGATTTTGAGGATCAGTTTCCTATGGTTGGGGGATTAGTATATAAAAATATAGTTTTCCTTCAAAGGTGTATTTTGCAATGTATAGCTACTTCTTTTTTTTTTTAGAAGACCTCATGATGTTGCTTGCATGTGTGGATTTTTTGCTCTGCATTGTACATTTTGTTTTGATGAATTCAATACTTGAGTAACAATTTTTTTTTTATTTCCACAGAAATCTCAAGCGAGCCATGGAGGAGGGAGTCCTGTGTAGGCTCCCCAGCCGGGATGAGGGTCCACTCTCAGCCGGTGATCTGATCCAACAGTTGTCCGGGAAGACATCCCACGTTGAGGAATTATGTAACGTGATGGATCCCACAAATGTCTCAGAGGAATCAGACTTAGAAGATGTATGTGATACGGAAGAGGGACTGTCAGAGATTACAGATCTACAACTGGACGTCAATACTGCAAGCAACCTTCTAGATATATCAGATGACCAGACAATAGCATCCAGGTCTGAAATACACCAAAATCGCCCAGAGACACCAGAAAGATTCCAGTGGCCTCAAGTGCTAAGTATTCAGAGTTTCTCCTCTGGGCAACACTTATGGGAAGTTGTTAGTGGGGAATCCCATAGCTGGAACATCGGGATGTGTTACCCCAGCATAGACCGGACACAATGGCAGTCGGTCATCGGAAATAACCCCAAATCCTGGTGTTTGGTCAGGTCCGGTAACCGGTATTCAGTGATACATGACAAGAAAGAGCAATGGTTACCAGACAAGATCTCCAGTAATAGAGTCAGGATTTATCTGGATTACGAGGCGGGGCAGATCTCATTTTATGAGTTGTGTGACCCAACGCGCCACTTACACACCTTCACTGCCTCCTTCACCGAGCCCCTCCATGCTGCATTATGTGTATGGGAGGGTTGTGTGACCACATCTAGAGGATCAAATATGGAGGTAGTGCAGCAAACATTGGATGTGATGGGAAATGCAGACCTATTACTAGATGTAGACACGGCTTATAACAAGCTATATATCTCACACGATAAGAAAACTGTCTCTTGGTCGTATCATCTGCAAAAACGCCTAAATAATCTCAAGAGGTTTCACCGTCCTCAGGTACTAAGCTTCCAGAGATTCTTCTCGGGACAACACTACTGGGAAGTAGATGTTGGAGCATCAGACAGTTGGAGAGTTGGAATGTGCTATCCCAGTATAGAGAGGTCAGAATGGCAGTCGGTAATTGGAAACAACAATAAGTCATGGTGTTTGGTCCGATTGGAGAATGGTTATTCGGCAATACATGACAGCAAAGAGATTCAGTTGCCCGTAAAGATCTCTAGTAACCGATTCAGGATATTTCTAGATTATGAAGCAGGTCAGCTCTCCTTTTATGCCCTGAGTGAGCCAATCCGCCATTTGCATACCTTCACTGCCACCTTCACTGAGCCCCTCCATGCTGCAATATGGGTATCATTGGGTTGCATAAGGATATCTGGGAAAGCAATTTTAGAGGCCTCAGAGCAGACTCCAGAGCTGTTGGAGGATGCAGACATATTGCTAGATGTAAACTCAGCCAATAATCTTCTAGCAGTATCAGATGACGGCAAAAGGGCCTGCTGGACTTATGACAACCAGAATCGTCCCGAAACATCAAAGAGATTCCAGGACTATCCACAAGTGTTAAGCAGCCAGAGCTTTGACTCAGGGCGATTCTACTGGGAAGTGGATGTTGGGCCAGCCTATAGCTGGAGGCTTGGCATGTGTTACCCCAGCTTGCCAAGGGCAGGAAAGCCTGGGTCGGTGGTTGGAAATAATGACAAGTCATGGTGCTTGGACATGGATGGTACTCAGTATTCGGTGAGACACGCCGGTAATACAAACCAGTTACCCTACTATATCTCCAGTGACAGAATCAGGATATATCTAGATTATGAGGCCGGGCAGCTGTCGTTTTATGAGCTGCGTGACCCAATCCGACACCTCCACACCTTCACTGCCACCTTCACCGAGCCTCTCCATGCCATAGTATGTGTTTGGGAGGGTTATATAAGGATATCTGGTGGAGGATCAGCACATGTGAGGGACCTATTAACAGACCAGTGACATTGCAAAGTTAGGGAATGTGATCGGTTCACTATTTGGGGTCACTTTGTAGGTTGAATCTTTGACCATAAAAATATTGTAATTAGTAAATTCAGTTTGACAAGCATATCTGGTTTCTAAGAGTGGGCATTTTAAAAGACCAATTTGGCGAAATGCGTTGGAAAAGGAAAAAATTGAATTTTAAATGTTTACAAGATGGTTACAAAAGCTCTGTTCATCTGTTATGGAGGGCCAAAAAAACCCCCACCAGCTCTAACCCAAAAGAAAATTCTAGTGCTAGCCTTAAAGATAACCCTAATTCTGGCATTAATCCTAAGCCTTTGTTTGTAAACAAAGTAATGTGACTGCCACAACAGGGCTGACATAGCAGTCACATGGCTTTGTTGACAAATGAAGCCATGTGATCACTATGCTCATCAAGTGGCTTTGCTCATCAACAAAGCCATGTGCTTACTGGTGGTCACAGGACTGTGCATCAACAAAGCCATGTGCTTACTGGTGGTCACAGGACCATGCATCAACAAAGCCATGTGCTTACTGGTGGTCACAGGACCATGCATCAACAAAGCCATGTGCTTACTGGTGGTCACAGGACTTTGCATCAACAAATTCATGTGCTTACTGGTGGTCACAGGACCATGCATCAACAAAGTCATGTGCTTACTGGTGGTCACAGGACCGTGCATCAACAAAGCCATGTGCTTACTGGTGGTCACAGGACCGTGCATCAACAAAGCCATGTGCTTACTGGTGGTCACAGGACCGTGCATCAACAAAGCCATGTTATTACTGGTGGTCACAGGACTGCGCATCAACAAAGCCATGTGCTTACTGGTGGTCACAGGACCGTGCATCAACAAAGCCATGTGCTTATTGGTGGTCACATGACTGTGCATCAACAAAGTCATGTGCTTACTGGTGGTCACATGACTATGTATCATTATTATTATTATTATACAGAATTTATATAGCTCCAACAGTTTACACAGTGCTTTTCAACAAAACCATATGCTTACTGGTGGTCACACGACTGTGTATCAACAAAGCCATGTGATATGCCACATGACCTTGAAAAAGACCTTCTAATAGAAAGCAAGGTCCACTTATTTCATTAAATCTCCCTCCCCTATGTGTATTCGCTGGAAAAAATTATAAAAAAAATACCTATGGGTAAAATAGTTAGAAAATATACTTACCTTAACCTTAGCTTCTGCACTGAAGAAGGCGACCTCATGAAACTTCCAGTGAGATCCAGGGAATGCTAAGCATCCCGAATCTCAGGAGAAGCAGCTCCATCATAGTAAAGGAATGTCTACCTCATGAGATTTTGGATCCTCTTCATTCCCAGGACCCTGCTGGAAGGATCATAACATCACCCTCACCTGAGCACCGGGTTTAAGATGAGTATATTTTATAAATGTTTAACCCCCACAATTTTATTTTATTTCAACGCAGCGATTATACATGTGGACAACCATGGAATTTGCAAATGAATTCCTAAGTAACAAATGATGGTGCTCTGTGAGGATGGGGCTGCTAGTTCAGGAGGTGCACGGGTGGGTAAGCGGTGATTGCACTTTACCTCATATAGACTTGATGGAGTGCTAATTAATATCAGATTACTTCTTATTATATGTGAAGGATTCTTATAAAATAATAAAGTTGGACTGATCTGAAATCTGGGTACCACATCCCTAATGGAAACCAGTGGTGGCCCGTCTATTAGGGGCGCACGGGCTCCGCCCCCTCTGTCCTCGCCACCCCCTATATGCATAATGGATAGGTTCATGCATAGCATTAATCTTTCCGCGGCCACCCCCTATTCTTGCATCCGGCCCCTTTCAGGACGCCGGGCGCCTGAATTACCTCGGCGGGGGGAGTTTTTTTGAAGCACCTGATTAGAGCTATAGGCTCGAATAGGCTTGAAAATAGCGTGGCTCGTGGCGCACAGCATTGCGCCATGAACTCACCCAAGTGTTACAACAGCGAATGAATATTCGCTATTGTAACACTGATCCTCAATCCGGCCAATCAGAAGCGGGTGTGAGACCCGTTTTCTGATTGGCCGAGAAGAGAGAAGACTCCTGATTGGCCGCCGAGAAGGAGGGAGGAAATGGAAGCCGCCGCCGCCACCGCCGTGGAGAACCGTTGAGAGCAGGGGAATGGAAAGCCACGGGGGTAAGTGTGACCGACCGATGGGGGGGGCTTGGGTTGTTGGTGGTATAACGATTCCACCGGCCGCTACTGGTGGAAACCGAACATAACCCTATCACACACAACACAATAAATTAATAAAATAATGAAATAATCTGTACAAAAATACAAACTTTTATTTTTGTTCACATAAAACATGGGTTCTCCATACTGCGGCCCAAGGGCCACACCTGGCCCACTCCATGTATTAATAAATAAAGAAGTATTATTTTTTTATTAAGGATGAAAATCCCTTCTATAATGTATGCAGACCTGTCCGCCCAATGGGGAGACTCCTTCTCCATGAAAGATACGAATCCGGCATTTATTTTATTTTAGTTTTACCTTTAGCCAATTTTTTCCCCGCACTTCCTGTCCCGGTGAAGATTTTCCAGCCCTGGGATTTCCCTTGTTATTTTATTGGTGGGGGAAATTTTTTTCCTTTTGCACGTCTGGAACAAGAAAGGGGGGAAATCTCACAAGCAGCTGTGAAAAGCTGACGGGGGTTCTTACCCTTCCATAGTCCATCCAAAACTAGAAAAATAAAGCTTCAATGTAAAATGTACGAATTACAAAGTTTGTTTGTTTTAACTTTTGGATGCAATAGAGGAGGATTAGATGGTCTGTCAGAGATTCTGGAGAAAATTTCCCCTCCTGGTGACCATTCATACGGGGAGAGGAAGTGATGGAAAATCCAAAATGTTACGGTTGTCACCAGAACAGGAATAAGGAGGAAATCTTCCAATGGGGACACGCTGTTCCGGGAAAGGAATTTCCCTCATTTTATAAAAATTTCCTCCCATTTCCTGTTACGTCTTCAGGACAGGAAGTGAAGGAAAATCTCTCCGACAGGTCACAGCCAGCAGAAAAATAAATAGATGGAGATTTAACCCTTTCCTACTCCATCCAAACAAAACAAAAATAAAATTGGGCTATAGATTCCCTTTAATCTTTCTTCTTCTGATGCATTCTAGGTTTAATGTCAGGCTATGAATGTCAATGGATCTTTCTGAATGTTAATCTGTATAAATCATGAATAAAATATTATATTCTTTATTGGATGTAATTTAAATGGAGACCCGGCTTGAATGTTTTTTTGTGGTGATCTGATATTTTTATCTATTTCCTTTGCCTACTCATTTGTATTGTTGAGCTGTATTATCTTTCAGCCCTCTGCTTATCTCCCTTTGAGTTTTACATGACCATCCGCATTCAGGTGTGTTTGGCACATTGCTCTGTTTTTTTTAACCACTTCAGCCCCGGAAGGATTTCACACTTTAGGACCAGAGCACTTTTTGCGATTCGGCGCTGCGTTGCTTTAACTGACAATTGCGCGGTCGTGCGACGTTGTACCCAAACGAAATTTGCGTCCTTTTTCTCCCACAAATAGAGCTTTCTTTTGGTGGTATTTGATCACCACTGCGCCATTTATGATCGCCGCTATAAACAAAAGAAGAGCGACAATTTTGCAAAAAAACCCAAATTTCTTACTTTTTGCTAAAATACAAATCCCAAAAAAATATAAAAAAACTATTTTTTTCAACGGTTTTGGCCGATTTATATTCTTCCTCATATTTGTGATAAAAAAATCGCAATCGGCGTTTATTGATTGGTTTGCGCAAAAGTTGCCGCGTTTATGGATGATTAGAATTCTGGGGTTTTTTATTTTTTTTTTACTAGTAATGGTGGCGATCTGTGATTTTTAGCGGTACTGCGATATTGCGGCGGACATGTCGGACCCTTTTGACACTTTTTTGGGACCATTGGCATTTATACAGCGATCAGTGCTATAAAAATGCACTGATTACTGTGTAAATGCCATTGGCAGTGAAAGGGTTAACCTGGGAGGGCGCTCTAAGGGTTAACTGTGTTCCCTGGGCGTGTTCTAACTGTATTAGTGTTTGACTGGCAGGGGAGTGATCACAGTCCTTCCCACTCTCACAGAACAGATCTCCGTTCTTTCAGTGCGGGGGGGGCATTGCGGTCGCACCCGCTCCCTGGCCCCCCCGAACACAGCGGCACGCACTCACAATGCACGATCTCGCAGCCGCCATCATATGACGGCGGTTTGCGATATCGAGCCACCTTGTCGCCGTCAACCTGCGGTTGGCGGTCAGCAAGTGGTTAAAGGCAGATGTACCTTTCTTTTTAGTCCTTTACTATATCTATACAGGTCTATTATAATTGATATGAACTGCATCTTGACCTATGGATTGGGGGCCTCACATGTGCTGGTTCTTGGCGCAGTGTGAGACGAGGCTGGCCTTATGCCCATGTCCGAACACGGTGCCCCCGCACTTAGAGTTGCCACCTTTTCTTCAAGTCAAACCCGAACACTTTAGCAGCGCACAGCAATTTTTTTTATAGTATAAACTATACATATATCTTGCTATTAAATAACATTTCTAATCATATGAAGTTAATAACAAGCACTCCCTTTACATCAGAGTCCACAGAGTTCCCCTTTTACATCAGAGTCCACAGAGTGTCCCTTTTACATCAGAGTCCACAGAGTGTCCCTTTTACATCTGAATCAACGGAGTTCCCCTTTTACATCTGAATCCACAGAGTTCCCTTTCAATGTAAGGGGGGACTCTGCAGACTCTGATGTAAGGGAGAACTCTGGGTGCTCTAAGGGATGCTCTGGGAACCCTGATTTAAGGGGGGACACTGGGAACTCTGATGTACAGAGAGGACTCTGATGTAAGGAGGAACATTGTGGCCTCTGGTGAAAAAGGGGAGCTCTTATGTAAGAGGTGGTCTGAGAACCCTGATTTACCTTAGTGCACTCATTCAGAGGCAGGAGAGAGAAGGGGGAGACTTTAGTCACAGACAGGCATGAATGGGGAGCTCACTCACCCCTTGGCAGTCAGCACCTCTCATCCAGATGTATCTGAGGCTGCTGGACTTCAAATTTCCAGACCCTACTTTCCTTTTCTGAGGCACAGCCAACAAGGCCCAGGCCTAGGGTGGCACTTTGCAGGGGGGCAGCACAAAAAAGTCCCCGCCTTGCACTTTTAGTGCTGCCAATATGATAATACAGGCAGGGCCGCCATCAGAGGGGGGCAGCCCATACATATTTGGGCATCCCGAAGGGCCCAGGGGGCAGACCCCAACCAATGAGTTGTTGTGCGGGCAGCCGGCATTCCCCAACTGTGGGGGAGGGGGGGGTACGAGTTTAGTCAGGCCTAGGGCAGCACAAAACCACTGGGCACAGCGCTAGTGATTGGAGTGTGGGCAGACACATAGGGGCAGGGGCGGGAGGAAGAGGTGCAGATGGAACCCTCCCTCCTCTCCCATCTGTGTGTGTGTCTGGGGGGGGGGGGTGTTAGTGCCAGCATTGGGAAGTGTGAAAGAGAATGTAACTCTCGTGTAACACTCTCAGCTTAGACAACGTCAGCCAGCAACCCTGTTGGGAAGCCATAGTCCAGTCTGAATAATGTGTCCGACAAATGATTCCAAACCCGAACTGTCTGGGTGAATCCCGGACAGGTGGCAACCCTACCCGCACTGCGTCTCTGGTCGGCGCATGGTTACACCCCAAATCCCTTTTTCTTGCTCTTTTATACATAATTTGATGTTCTCTTTAAGTATCTTTAACCTTATCCTCACTCCCATTTTCTATTTCTGGTTTTTGCCCCCCTTTTCTTTTCTCTTTTCTCTTTTCTTTTTTCTGTGCTTTTGCCAAACAATACTATTCATGTTCATAACATTTTCTCATAAACTATACCCTGTTTTGGCTTGGATCTATTATATGACCCATATTATACCCATTTATCATAGTCTTTATTTATTTATCTTGGAGTCCCCACTTACCAGCCCATAATTTACATACAGTGGCCACTGAGCCCCAATTTGCTTATTTGTTTCTATGTCCATAACGTTTTCCCTCTCTATTCTTTCTTGGGTTTTCTTATCTCTTCTCATTTATTCAAACTACAGACAGTGATCTCTTCTATTTTGCTGTGTTGTACTGGTGTTTGGGCCCGGGGATTTTCATGGTGGTGCTGGGAGCCCACGTGCAGAGTCGGCAGGGTGAGCTCTTTTGTGTTTGCGTGTGTTTGTACAAAACCGGATTGTCCTGTGATATTTTCTATGTAATATACGGATTTGTTCCATATGCATTGTTTTGTATATATTTTTTGGATATTTTTTTGTAATTTGCATGTTGGTTTTTGTTATATGACAGTACTTCATCATCTGTCCCCTGAAGAAGCTGGAACATGGCGAAACGTGTTGGGACATCTTCTCTCTGCACCAATGTAAACTCTCTGTACAATGATGACATAGTTTACACCAGCATGTACCACCAATGATTTTAATGTACTATATGTGATGCTTTCAATTTTAGTTGATTATCATTAAATACAACTGATTTTACTTTTGGTTGTTTTTCCACTCTATGTTTGCACCGCAAACATTCCCATACCTATTATAGACCTCCCTGGTCTATTACCCTCTACATTCTAAAATATTATATTCTTTATTGGATGTTTTGCTGACTGTGCATTGACCAGGAGAACCGGCCAATAGGCTGCATGCATTGTGCAGGAACCTCCTAATTCTACTTCTGGGAGGGGCTTAGTAAAAAAAAAGGGGGTATATGAATGGTTAGCTGCCCCTCTGTATTCCCAATCAGGTTCATGGATGACTCATAATGTAAAAGAATTCAGAGGTGACCCCCATGCTGGTCCACCAGCTTCACCATTAGAAGGCGTCATGTCCTGAAAAATGGGACCATTGTGTTCTGAGACGTAATCGGCCGCCATGACTTCATCTTCAGTAGGGATGGGCCCAATGTTCGAGTCGAACGCAAGTTTGACCCGAACATCGGGCGTTCGCCGAACTTAGAACATAATGGGCCGCTCGCGGCGAGTTCGCCCTCGGCGACGATGGGAGGGCTCCCGCCGTCTGATCTCTTTTTGCATTGACAGTTTATTTATATGCAAGGGCGGGGCCACCCGGTGACGTAAGCGGGTGACCCCGACCCCTTCTGACGTCATGTGATGTCAGAGAGGGGCGGGGTCACTCAGTTACGTCACAGGGTGGCCCCGCCCTTGACTATAAATAAACTGTCAAAGTAGAAATAGGTCAGTCGGCGGGAGCCCTCCCATTGGGGAGGAGCTGTTTCTGTTTTTTTAAAAATAATTTTCTCGGCTCATTGCGCGCTGTGATTGACGATAGATCAGATCGGGGAACACTTTTTTTTTTCCTTTTTTTAATAGAGGACTTGTCCCTAATTGTCTACTGTGGTTTTTCTTTTTTGACACTTTTTTGGTGAATGAGTAGGGGTACGATGTACCCGATACCCATTCACATTGGGGCGGGGTCTGGGGGGAAAGGGGGATTCCAGATTCTGATAAGACCCCGACAACCACAGTCCAGGGTTGTCAGGAAGAGGCTCTTATCCCTATCAACATGGGGACAAGGTGCTTTGGGGAGGGGGGAGCAGAGTCCCCCTTGCCCCAAAGCACCCACCCCCATCTTGAGGGCATGTAGCCTAGTACAGGTCAGGAGGGGAGGGTGCTTGCCCTACCCCCCCCCCCCATCCTGCCTGGACGGGTTGCATGCTCGGATAAGGTTCTGGTGTGGATTTGTTTTTTAATTTTGGCGTTTATTTCCCCTTAAGATCCATACCAGACCTGAAGGGCCTGGTATGGACTGGGGGGGACCCCCACGCAAGTTTTTCAGTGATTTTTAATCCATATTGCCAGGAACCATGAATACATTACAGCCGCGAGCGATTTTAAATGACAATTTTTCTTTTACAAATGTCATTTTGCGGTGGCAATTTTTTTAACATCACAGAGATGCGCCCTTTTACAGGCAGACTAAGGGGACCCCCCAGGCACGATATTTAAAGGAATATTTCATTTTTATTGTTTCACTTTAATCATTATTAAAATTACTGCTCCTGAAATAAACATCAATTTAAAAAAAAAATTGCATTGATACGTCCCCTAGGGCAGGACCCGGGTCCTCATACACTTTTTATGGCAATAAAATTGCATATAAGCCTTTAACCACTTCAGCCCCGGAAGGATTTCCAGCTTTAGGACCGGAGCCCTTTTTGCGATTGCGCGGTCGTGCGACGTTGTACCCAAACGAAATTTGCGTCCTTTTTTTCCCACAAATAGAGCTTTCTTTTGGTGGTATTTGATCACCGCTGCGTCATTTCTGATCGCCGCTATAAACAAAAGAAGAGCGACAATTTTGCAAAAAAACCCAAATTTCTTACTTTTTCCTAAAATACAAATCCAAAAAAAAAATATAAAAAAACATTTTTTTTCACCGTTTTTGGCCGATTTATATACACGTTCCCACAGCCGCCGTCGTATGACGGCGATTTGCGGGAACGAGCCACTTTGTCGCCGTCAATCGCCGATCGGCGGTCGGCAAGTGGTTAAAATGAGCACTTTTGATTTTTCATGTTGGGTCCCATAGACTTTAATGGAGTTCGAATGTTCGCACAAATTTATTGCCTGTTCGCATGTTCTGGTGCGAACCGAACCAGGGGGTGTTCGGCCCATCTCCAATCTTCAGCTACATATCAGCTCCAGCCAAGGCTTAGTGTGGAGTGTGGAAGGGTTCAAATGCTGTCTGTGTCCCCACCTGGGAGAATTCACTTCCTGTTCTCTCTGATATTCTTTACCTGGACAGGAAGTGAGGCGAAATCTCCGTCAGGGGGACACAAACAACTATAAAATACCCAGAGAGGCTCTAACACGTGTTTGTATTGCTGTCTCTGTCCCCGCTAAGAAGATTTCCCTGTATGACAATCATCTGCTAGACAGGAAAGGGAAGTGGGGAAATCGTCTCTTATTTCTTGTTCTGATTCTTGTCACCCGGACAGAAAGTGAGGGGAAATCTCGGTCGGGGGACACAAACAGCTATAAAGATGCTAAAGAGGTTCTGACCCTTCCCAGCTGTTATAAAATGTGTTGCTGTCCCCGCTGGGAAGATTTCCTGCTTGTCTTGTTCCCTTTCACATATATTTTATTTGGGTACAGCACCACACGACCGCGCAATTGTCAGTTAAAATTACGCAGAGCCGTATTGCAAAAAATGGCCTGGTCATGAAGGGGGGTAAATCCTTCCGGAGTTCAAGTGGTTAAAGTATAACTGAAAAATCTTTTTTTTTGTTTTGGATGTAGTGTTGAGGGATTAGACCCTCCTCTCTGGCCAGTGCCCCCATAGAAAGCCGCTTCCCATGGGAACACTCGTGCCTGCTCGCGCCCAAACCCCTCTGCTGCATCCACTGGCACAGACAGCGAGACTCGGCCCCCCCCCCCCCCCTAAACGTGGGCTAAATGGTTCCTGTGATTCCTCCTTCCAAAGTTTGAAACAAACGTGAAACATTAACTTGTGTTAAAAAAATGACTGGGATGACTCCTGTGACCCGCGTCGTTGAATGGGAGAGTCCCCAACATTTCAGTTTTGCAAAAAAATGGAATTGTGTAAGGAACGTAATTCCATTTTTTACAAATCCACAGTCGTAGTGGGGGAGTCGGGGGGAAATGAATGGACTCGGGAGTAAGTTAGGTCACGGTACGTGTAGACGTCTAGAAGAGAAGAGGGGAGTGAAGGCCCAGAGCGACCGAAACGACCCCGTAGCCGTCGGTAACCGAGGGTCACGACAGTTAGTTTCGGTCACTACTCCTTCGCCCCCCCCCCCCCGGCTCAGAGCGACAGACACGGT
>BLSH010314599.1:40585-52617 GCA_018402905.1 Glandirana rugosa | reverse complement strand
GGCTGCACTGATGGGCACTAATGAGGCTGCACTGATGGGCACTGATGGGCTGCACTGATGGGCACTGATGGGCTGCACTGATGGGCACTGATAGGCTGCACTGATGGGCACTGATAGGTTGCACTGATGGGCTACACTGATGGGCAATGATGGGCTGCACTGATGGACTGCACTGATGGGCTGCACTGATTGGCACTGATATACTGCACTGCTAGGCACTGATAAGGCATCACTGATGGCCACTGATAGGTGGCACTGGTGGGCACTGATGAGGCGGCACTGGTGGGCACTGATGGGTGGCACTGAAGGGCACTAATAGGTGGCACTGATGGGCACTATTGATGAGGCACTGATGGACACTGATTAGCAGCACTGATAGGTGGCACTGGTGGGCATTTATAGGTGGCACTGGTAGGCGGCACTGATGTGCACCTGTAGGTGGCACTGGCAGATGGCACTGGAGAGCACTACATAGCAGCAGTGCCTCTCAGTTTGCGGGACCGATGTCCCTCTGTTGGAAACCGGAGATCAGCTTTTTTTCCCCCTCATGTTGTCATCGTGAGAGAAAAAAAAGCAGATTACCGATCTTTTGTTTACATCACGTGATCAGCTGTCATTGGTTGACAGCTGATCCCGTGGTATGGGGCGGGGATTGGCCCCTTACTCCGATCTGTGATCAGCCGAGTCTCATGGACTTGGTGATCACAGAGCCCGCTGCCCGTGCCTTGCAATTAAGGCCGGCACTGTAGCCGTCATTCAGCTATAGCGCAGGTGGGAAGAGGTTAATGCAACATATTGAACATTTATTTTGAACATAGCGCAGGGAAATTCTGTGATGAGCGCATGTAATGTGGGCAGTGCAATATGTAGGTGGGGCATTTTGTGTGGGCATGGCTTGAGTGTGGGCAGGACACAGGGGGCCCCATGATCGCCTATTGCCTGGGAGCCCCATGAGTTGTCAGTCCGCCCCTGGATAGAGCTCTATATGCAGTTGTGCAAATATTGTGCGACGTTAAAAAAAATTGCAGCTGCCACCATTTTATTCTACAGGGCCTCTGCTTTCAGAAAATATATATTTGTTTGAGGTTTAATGTAATTTCCAGTAAAAAAAAATGCAGATTTCAATGTGTGTGCAAAAGATTCAAAAATTGCCCTGGAAGAAAAGTGGTTAAAAGAAGGCGGCGCCCAATGGCCTCGCTGTGTATACAAAAAAAATGTTTCTGAGTGTTTTAAGTTTCGCTTCCCATTTCCTCAGCCAGGAGGTTTGTGCCCTCTGGGAGAGCTGGACTTTTCCATCTGCCTGAACATTTATATGGATCTGTAAACCCCAGTGGTGGACCTAGCCCAGGTCTGCAGCCATCAGGTACTGGATGCACGGGGAGGGGGGGAGGGGGTATTCTGAGTTTAGCAGGTGATTTGCACTTCAGAGAAATTTTACTTGAAGAAATTTTGCAAAGGGTTTTGTGGTTCAGAAGGAGAGAGCGATCTCTTATGCTAACTACTTGACTCTACGTGAGGTTAGCTCCTCTTTACTGAAACTTCTCTGCTTTGATCACATGAGAGTCCACAGCAAGCCCCCAAATATTATGTGATCCCCCACATCTGTGGAGAACAGAGACTTTAGGAGGAGATCCTCAGATATCACTGCCCTGAGGAGGCAACAGAGGGATACCTGGAGAACAGAAGATCCAGAAGGAGATCTTGGGGTATCGGTGCTCTGTTGAAGCACTAAATTGAGTCCCTGGAGAATTAAAGATCCAGAATGTGATCCATTGCCCTGAGGTGGAACCAGAGGCCACCAGAAAACAGAAGATTCAGAAGGAGATCCTGAGGTGTCACTGCCCTGAGGAAGGACCAGAAGGGTCCCAAGAAAACAGAAGATCTAGAAGCAGACCCTAGGGCAGGGTTTCTCAACCAGGGTTCCTCCAGAGGTTGCTAGGGGTTCCTTGAGCAATGAGCATTTCTGCCTCTCAGATAAATTCCCAATTATACCATTGATCTTTTTATCTATCTGTAAGGGGGTAATTCTTCCCAATGACCACAAGTGTAAGGAGCATTCTTCCCATTGACCACAAGTGTAAGGAGCATTCTTCCCATTGACCACAAGTGTAAGGAGCATTCTTCCCATTGATCACAAGTGTAAGGAGCATTCTTCCCATTGACCATCACACCAATGTATCACGAGTTGTAGATTTTTAATTTTTAGCAGGGGTTCCCTGAGACCGGAGAACAATTTCACGGGTTCCTCTGTGTGGAAGAGGTCGAGAAAGGCTGCCCTAGGGTATCATTGCCCTAATTAAGCACCACAGGGGATCCATAGAAAGCAAAAGATCTAGACAGAGAAGTAACACAACCCCAAGGAAACCAAAGAAGGGATCCTTGAGGAACAGAAGATCCAGAAATAGACCCTTAGGTGTAACTACATTAAGGAAGCACCAGAGGGGATCCTTGGAGAGCAGAAGATCTATAAGGAAATCCTGAGGTATCATTGCCCTCAGGGAGCACAACAGGCCCCTGGAGAACAGAAGATCCAGAAGGAGATCTTGCAATATAACGACCCGGAGGAAGCACTAAAGGGGATCCCCAAAGAACAGAAAATCCAGAAGGTGATCCTGGGGTGTCACTGCCCTGACAAAACACCAGGGGCCTTTTGTGAACAGAAGATCCAGCAGGAGATCCTAGGGTATCACTGCCGTGAGGGAGCACCAGAAGGGGTGCCAAAATAAAACCTGCAAAATCTTAAAACCTGAAGAAACCAGAAACTGAGATAAGAGTTCAACATCTGCTGGACATGGTGCCGTCAAACAGTCCTTGAGATGTTCCTAAACCAGTTCTTCTGCATTCATGACAACGAAGCTGGTGGTGATCTTGTTGGTTAAAGGCAAGTATATTGTCCAAAATTCTTACATGACCCAGAAATGGTTAATTTCTAGATGCCATAGAAAACTTCTGTAATTTCTAAATTAAAATGTTCACCTAAACTTAATCCTAAAATTATTATGGTTTAAGTTCATTTTGTTTTAATACTCAAAGTTTATATCAATATCTGTAGGGCCCAAATCCACTTCTTAGTCTGTTTTTTGGCGTCATAAATACTCCTATACCGTCTTCTTAAAGTGTCCCACAGTCAGCACAGGGGGACTTTATATTATGGTATAAATGTAATAAAAGGGGGCTATACCCTTAACTTTCTGATGGCTTATTTATTGAAGCTGTTGTAAGCATTCCACCATTTAGATGGGTTGAATACCGTTCAGTAGTTCCCCCCACCAACGCTAGTCCTGTACTGAAACCACTGTTTTTCTCAGTTTTTACATACATGTTGAAATGCGCATGTTAGGCCTGAAGAGTAGGTAACACCCCAAAATATTATATATTTCTGAAAGCAGAGACCCTGGAAAATAAAATGGTGGCAGTTGCAATTTTTTATGTCATGTGATATTAGCAAAATTGATTAACCACTTCAGCCCCGGAAGGATTTCCAGCTTTAGGACCGGAGCCCTTTTTGCGATTCGGCGCTGCGTCGCTTTAACTGACAATTGCGCGGTCGTGCGATGTTGTACCCAAACGAAATTTGCGTCCTTTTTTTCCCACAAATAGAGCTTTCTTTTGGTGGTATTTGATCACCTCTGCATCATTTCTGATCGCCGCTATAAACAAAAGAAGAGCGACCATTTTGCAAAAAAACCCAAATTTCTTACTTTTTGATAAAATACAAATCCAAAAACAAAAAATATAAAAAAAACATTTTTTTTTCATCGGTTTTGGCCGATTTATATTCTTCCTCATATTTGTGATTAAAAAAATCACAATCAACGTTTATTGATTGGTTTGCGCAAAAGTGGTCGCGTTTACGGGTGTTGAGAATTCATTTTTGGGGTTTTTATTTTTTTTTTATTTTTTACTAGTAATGGCGGCGATCTGCGATTTTTAGCGGTACTGCGATATTTCAGCGGACATGTCGGACCATTTGGACACTTTTTTGGGACCATTGGCATTTATACAGCGATCAGTGCTATAAATATGCACTGATTACTGTGTAAATGCCATTGGCAGTGAAGGGGTTAACCTGCAGGGGGCGCTCTAAGGGTTAACTGTGTTCCCTGGGTGTCTTCTAATTGTGGGGGGACTGCCCTAACAGGAGAAGTGAAGTGATCACAGCTTCCATGTAGAGGAAGGCTGTGATCACAGCCCTTCCCCCTTCACAGAACGGAGGTCCGTGTTTACTTACACTCCGGGGGGGGCATCGCGGGTGGCCGGCGGAGATCGACTCCGCCGCACCCGCTCCCTGGCCCTCCCCGAACACAGTGAGCGCTCACTAGGCTCGATCTCGCGGCCGCCGTTGTATGACGGCGATTCGCGTTACAGAGCCACTTTGTCACCGTCATTTGCCAATCAGCCGTCGGCAAGCGGTTAACAAACCCATTATTTCAGTAAGAAAAGTAGACTAAAGTTAGCTTTAGTTCACACAAAAACAATATAACACCTATTTTTTTTTTTTTGAAAATATAAAATATGAGGTTGTGTCAAATAAATAGATACATTTTAATAAATAATAGGTAATAAATAGATACCTATTGATAAATAATTTATATAGTTATAGTTATTCAGGTAGAAAAATGATATATAACCATACAATCCCATATACAATCCTTCACCCACAGTTCATCCAGAGGAAGGCAAAAAACCCCAGCAAAGCCAATGATCCAATTTGCTATAACGGGGGAAAAAATTCCTTCCTGATCCCCCGAGAGACAATCGGATTTTCCCCCGATCAACTTTACCTATCAATGTTATTACCCAGTTATATTATTTACATTAAGGAAAGAATCCAGGCCTTTTTTAAAGCAATCTACATGTAAAGCAATTAATAATGCCTATTATTAAATAATAGATAATAAATAGATACCTTTTAGTAAATAATAGATAATAAATAGATACCTACTATTAAGTAATAGATAAAAAATAGATACATTTTAGTAAATATTATATAATAAGTAGATATCCGTTGGTTGGTGAAATATAAAGCCCAACTCCAAGAATTTTGAAAATTTTGCCTTGCAGTGGGAAAAAAACAAAGGTAAACCGGCTATATATCTTGTACCATTCGAGCGGAAATCATTGATTTATAAACAGAAAATACCACATTTGGCCACTAGAAGGAGCTGAGGATCATAGGATTTTCCTATGACCCTTAGCTCTAACAAATAAATACCTATTATTAAAGCGGAGTTCCACCCATGTAAAAGTCAGCAACTACAAAAAGTATAGCTGCTGACTTTTAACAATCGGCCACTCACCTGTGCCAGACTCCAGCGATGCGGTCGCCCGAGGGCTCGCTCTTCTCCCCCTCCCATCAGCGGCACCGGCATCATGAGTGTGGGCACCCGGCTTTGGCCTCAAAGCCGGGCGCGCACTGCGCATGCGCGAGTCGCGCTGCGCCTTGTGACCGGCCGGCCCATCTTCTGCGACCTGTGACGTCTCCCAGAAGATCGCCAAGAGGGAGGGGGGAAGGTGGACTTCCTTCCCTGAGCCTCGGCGGCAGGGGAGGAAGTGGACATGGGACCCTGTGAAAACGGGGTCCCTGGTCACCCCCCCCAAACAAAAGACATGCCAATTGTGGCATGTCGGGGGGGTCACCATCCATTAAAGTGGAAGTTCCGCTTTAGGGTGGAACTCCGCTTTAAGTAATAGATAAAAAAATAGATACCTTTTAGTAAATTTTAGATAATAAATAGATATTCGTTGTTTGGTGAAATATAAAAGATGGTGGCAAACTACAGTACCCAAAACAGTCCATAGGTGGCTCTTTAAAATCCTCATAATTTCTGAGTTGCCTGTGATTGATGGCCCTAGGATGATTGCTCTCACTCTGGCGTGCACTGCAATAGATAATATAGGGAATGCAATTGTAATTTTTTTATACGTAGCTTTTTTTTATTGTTTTATTTACTTTATATAAAGTAAAATTGCAGCTTCAACCTAACTAGCCTTAAAAATGCCCCCCCTCCTCTCTCTTAGCACTTATGGTGACTAATCTGTGTACAGATGACCTATTTTCTAGTGCAGCCATGTGATCTGACTCCTGTGTGCCCCCCAGTGGCAGCTGCATGGGAGAGGAAGGAGCGCCGACCGCGGCTGGGACAAGGGAGTCTATGGGTGACGTCACCATTCACAGGAATTTCCAGCAGTGCTCTCTCCCCTGCAGCTGCCGCTGGCTGGCACAGGAGGTCACATAACTAGCCTGGGGCGGGCTGAGGATAGCTAAGTACATACATTTTATTTTCTACACACTGGTTTGTCAGCATTGCTGTTAGGTGGGGGGAGGGAACATTTTCAGAATTAGTTAGCTTGAAACTGGAATTCTACTTTTTTTTTCTCAAAGTGGAGTTCCACCAAAAGTGGAACTTCCACTTTAAGGGCTCCTCACCCCCTTACATGCTACATTTGGCGTGTCATTTTTTTTTTTTTGGGGGGGTACCTAGTTTTAACAGGTACCCAGCTCCCACTTCCGCTCAGACCGCCTAGTTCTCCTTTCCACCTGCAAACTTCTGGGACATGGCACAGGTCCCTGAAGATTGCCCGGTGCTCTGCCACAATAGCCAATTCACCGAGATCTCCAATCATGTCACCGTCACTTCCGCTTACTATAAAGCATCAATAATTGAAGATTTAGACAAGTTGCTGATTCGACAGAACACGGGGCAGGCCACCGTTTACACCCCGGTACACGATATTAGTGGGCGGCACAGTGGTGTAATGCAGGGTTTTCCCTGGGGGTACATGCACCAAGGGCAGGGGGTACGCCCAGTGCTCTGTCTCCCGAGTCGCCCCCCCGCACACATACAGTCCCCGGCGGCTTGCTGTAGCTGTGTTGCATGGGACTGTGCTATCAATGGGGGAAGTGGTTCCGCCCCATGTGTGGGGGAGGGGGGTGTCAGGCCAGCGGCAGGTGCCCAGGGTCGTGTCAATGGAATGGAGCCCATCGTGCAGCCCGGAAGATGTTTCCTCGGCAAGGGCTGACTGACCAGGCGGCCTCATGTCCTCCCATCTCCCTGCTCCTCCCCCTCTCCAGCGCGCCTTGGATGTTTTGCCTGCCATCAGTAAAGATGCCTCCTACAGCTCCCTGAAAAAAGGTGAGTCCTGCCTGCTCAGGAACTACACATGCCAGCATGCCAAGCCATCAGTACCTTCTATCAGTGCCTCCTATCAGTGCCGCCTATCAGTGCCTCCTATCAGTGCCTCTTATCAGTGCCTCCTATCAGTGCCTCCTATCAGTGCCTCTTATCAGTGCCTCTTATCAGTACCTCCTATCAGTGCCTCCTATCAGTGCCTCTTATCAGTGCCTCTTATCAGTGCCCCCTATCAGTGCCTCTTATCAGTACCTCTTATCAGTGCCTCCTATCAGTGCCTCTTATCAATGCCTCTTATCAGTGCCTCTTTTCAATGCCTCTTATCAGTGCCTGCTATCAGTGTCTCTTATCAGTGCCTCCTATCAGTGCCTCTTATCAGTGCCTCCTATCAGTGCCTCTTATCAGTGCCTCCTATCAGTGCCTCTTATCGGTGCCTCCTATCGGTGCCTCCTATCAGTGCCTCTTATCAGTGCCTCCTATCATAAGATGACCAGATTTTTAAAATTAAATCAGGGGACATATTTTTTTTTTAATAGGACTGGTTGCAATCAGTGACTTATAGTGGGACTGCAATATTGCGGCGGACAAATCGGACACTAAGTGACACTATTACACTATTGACTGGTGACGCTAATGCAGTGATTAGTGCTAAAAAAATTGCACTGTCACTGTATTAATGACACTGGCTGGGAAGGGGTTAACATCAGGGGCAATCAAAGGGTTACATGTGTGCCTAACAAGTGTGGGGAGGTGCTTTTACTAAGGGAAGGCATTGATCCGTGTCTCTGCTTTGCAGGAACACAGGATCAATGTCTTCCATTCTGATAAAACATCGATCTGCCTTCTTTACATAGGCAGGCCACCGTTATGCCTGTGTACAGAAAGGTGGACGGGTACCGGCGGACATAGAGTCCGCCAGACCTGCTGATCGGCTCCGATACCCATATATATATACGTGATCCTGCGCAGCGCAACCACCCTATAACAGTAAATCTGCTATGAGGTGATCGGCAACTGGTTAAGATCATCAGCATTATGATAAGGGACAGGCAGCAGGCACTCCACCATGGCTCTGTCACAGTGCCTCACATGACATGGCTGCTGGGTGCTGATTTTGTTAACTTATGACCAATAGGCACCCAGCAGCCATGTCATGTGACAATGCACTGCCAGCCAGAGCCATGCTAGAGTGCTTGCTGCCTGTTATCTGGCAATCTGGCATTATGCCAGATAGATGGACACAGTGCAATGTATTCACAGACACCCCCAAAGCACCCGGGTGTTGAAACCTTGAAGGCACTGCCAGCCCCCAAAATCAGATCCGCTTCCCCTCTGTTCCTGCTGCTGGACGCTGTCAGCTGAGCTCAGCTCCCTCTCTCTGCCACCCGCCTCACAGCCTCACAAGTCTCACCCTCCTGGCCCCGGCTACTACTGGGTGGGGAAGCGGAGGAAGATCACTCCTCCGGGGAAGGCAAGGAGAACATGCGAGAGGGAGCAGAATGGGCATGCGCCCGGTCATCAGAAAGGGGCACAGATAATGGGAAAAAAAATCACCCCCCCCCTAAGCTAGTAGGAGCAGCAGAGAGGGGGGCGGGATGTAATTCAGAATTTTTTTTAAAAAATTCTGCACCGACTGTCTTTGAAATTACCCAGGCCCCTGTTCAAATCCAATCTGGGGACAAACTTGGTCCGGGGACAGTGTCCTCAATCCGGGAACTGTCCCCTGAAACCGGGGACACCTGGTCACCCTATCCTATCAGTGCCTCTTATCAGTGTCGCCTCATCAGTGCCACCTATCAGTGCCCATCACTTTCTCAAGGGGTACTTAGGATTTTTTTTTTAGACTTACAGGGGTACTTCGCTGTAAAAGGTTGAGAAACACTGGTGCAGTGGTTAGCACTTTCGCCTGGCAACAAAATGGTCGCTGGTTCGGATCCCAACCACGACACTAACTGCCTGGAGTTTGCATGTTCTCCCTGTGCTTGCGTGGGTTTCCTCCGGGTACTCCGGTTTTCTCCCACACTCCAAAGACATGCTGGTAGGTAAATTAGATCCTGTCTAAATTGGCCCTAGTATGTGTATGAATGTGAGTTAGGGAACTTAGATTGTAAGCTCTTTGAGGGTAGGGACTGATGTTAATGTACAATGTATATGTAAAAGCGCTGCGTAAATTGACGGCGCTATACAAGTACCTGAAATAAATGAATGACATTGTTAGTCCGCCTGATACTAACCAACAACAAAGTTTTCCTCTTTAGTCGCTGTTCTGTCAAAACAGCAAACTCTTTGTGTACTGGAGTGTACACGTTTGCTGGTATATCAAAACAGCAATTCATCTAAATCTCTAATTACTGACGCTTTACAGTAACCGGAAGTGACGTGATTGGAGATCTCGATAGACTGGCTCTTTTGACAGAACACCAGCCATTCAGGATGCGCAGGGTGACTCGCGCATGCGCAGTGCGCACCAGGCTGTGAAGCCGCAAGCAGGAGGGTGCCCACACTAGTGATGCCGGCACTGGGGAGAGGCGAGGGAGAGGAGCGAGGCTTCGGGGCGGCCGCATCGCTGGACCCTGGGACAGGTGAGTGTCTGTTTATTAACCACTTCAGCCCCTGAAAGAGCACGTTTTGCGATTCGGCACTGCGTCGCTTTAACTGACAATTGCGCGGTTGTGCGACTTTGTACCCAAGCAAAATTTGCATCCTTTTTTCCCCACAAATAGGGCTTTCTTTTGGGAGTATTTGATCGCCTCTGCGCTATTTTTGATCAACGCTATAAACAAATAAAGAGCGACAATTTTGCAAAAAAACCCCCAAATTTCTTACAAACCCAAAAAATATAAATACTAATTTATTCATCGGTTTTGGCCGATTTATATTCTTCCTCATATTTTGCAAATCCTTCCTCATAAAATCGCAATCAGCGTTTATTGATTGGTTTGAGCAAAAGTTGCTGCGTTTACAAATGATGAGAATTAATTTATGGGGATTTTAATTTTTTTTTTACTAGTAATGGCGGCGATCAGCAATTTTTAGCGGCACTGCGATATGCCGGACACTTTTGACACTTTTTTGGGACCATTGACATTTATACAGCGATCATTGCTATGAAAATGCACTGATTACTGTATAAATGTCACTGGCAGGGAAGGGGTTAACACTAGGGGGTGATCAAAGGGTTAACTGTGTTCCCTGTTTTGTGTTACTGTATGGGGGCTGGGTTGAGTGGGGGAGGAGAGTGATCGTGGCTCCCATATACAGGGAACCTGCAATCACTCTCCTCTCCCCTGTCAGAAGGGAGATCTGTGTGTTTACATATACGGACCTCCGTCCTGTCACTGCGGGGGAGCGATCGCGGGTAGCCAGCGGACGTCGAGTTCACCCTACCTGCTCCCTGGCTGCCCCGCTACACAGGGAGCGGGCGAGCGTGCGGTGCTCACGGTCTACGACCTCGCAGCCACCGTTAGGTGACAACGATATGCGATATCGAGCCATGTTGCCGTTGTCAATCGGCAACTGGTTAAAAGTCACTTTTTGTAGCTGCTGACTTTTAATAAACACAAAAATGGTTGGAACTTTGCTTTAAGTTTATTGCAATGACATCAGTATCATAGATGTTCAGGGTAACCTGATTTGTACAGATAGATCTTTCTATATTTTCTCTTGTATTATCTTGTAGATATTTCTAGCACTGTTTCCTTTTTTCTTTTCCATTAATACATTTAAAAATCTACCCTAGAGCACAATCTGTTCCATTCCTGTCTGGGTGTGACAGGGAGTGACACAGATATTATTAACTGCACTAATGATAACAAGTTAGGGAATCATATTGGTTCTAGTAATGATGGTTCATTTCTAGGATTTCTGGAGACAGAGGTAGCTGAGGCTTGGTTAAAGCTTAATAAAGCAATGGGCCCTGATGGTATTCATCCCAGAGTTCTAAGAGAACTTCACGATATAGTTGTTGGACCATTAAGAGATCTTTTTAATCAATCTCTTCTAACAGGGGAAGTTCCCCATGACTGGCGGATAGCTAATATTGTACCCATCCACAAGAAGGGCAGCAAGGTAGAAGCTGGCAATTACAGGCCAGTAAGTTTAACATCAATTGTAGTCAAGGTAATGGAATCACTTCTCAAAAGAAGGATCATTGATCACCTAAAAATACACAGCTTGCTGGACCCAAAGCAACGGCTTTACTGAGGGCAGATCGTGCCAGACAAACCTGATTGAATTCTTTGACTATATTACCAGTGTTTTGGACCAGGGTGGTGCTGTGGACATAGCGTATCTTGATTTCAGCAAGGCATTTGATAGTTCCACATAATGATCTGATACAAAAGTTGTACAAGCTGGGACTTAACCCTTGGGTGGTTCAGTGGATATGCAGTTGGCTAAAGGATCCCGGAGTGTGGTTGTAAATGGGGTTCACTCAGAGCAGAGAGCAGTCACTAGTGGGGTACCACAAGGCTCTGTACTGGGTCCTGTTCTATTCAACCTATATGTAAGTGATATAACTAAAGGTTTGCTGGGCAATGTATGTCTCTTTGCTGATGATACAAAGGTGTGTAATAGGGTTGATATCCCTGGAGGTGTCTGTAACATGGAACATGATTTGGCATTGCTGGAAGATTGGTCAAAGCAGTGGAGACTGCAGTTCAATATTTCTAAATGTAAAATAATGCATCTAGGGGATAAGAATCCCCTTGGAGAGTACAGCATTGGGGGTACAGTGTTGGCCAGCACTACAGAAGAAAAAGATTTGGGGGTGCTTATTTCAGATGATTGCAAAATGAGCAAACAGTGTGACCAGGCAGTGGTACGTAATAAAATGTAAATCTTTATAACTTGACGTCAGAGGTGACGAAACTGGTTAGAAGGTCGTTACGGTTTAGTACA
>BLSH010314578.1:66023-76820 GCA_018402905.1 Glandirana rugosa | reverse complement strand
TTCGTCACTGAAGTCCTGTCTTCCTGTACATCAGGGATCCCACACAGCCCTTGAGGTGTATTAGTGCCTTGAGTGTGGGAAATGTCTTCTATATGAATGTTGCTGGACATCACAGGTCTCATGTGGGGAAGAAGCACACCCTGATATATACCTCAGATATACTCCATGGCAGACCTTCATCATGTAAGAAACAGTTCATAAGGAGATCAGAGATCACCAAAGACATGGATGAAGTGTTTAAAAATAAAAATGGAGTTATTACCTTTCATTGGCTGAGTACATTTTGTGGTGTAAGATTTTACAAACACTTACAGGTCTGCTTTTGAAAAAAATAAGTTGAACGAATGTGACCAGCATTCGCCCAGCTATGATAAACATTGGCCGTATTTTCTTGGCTCCATCTAGTGGTCATAATGTGGTATTGTGCTATTTTTATTGAGGCATTTTAGGAAAATATGCCATTATGGCCATTAGATGGAGCTGGTGGTCCTAGGCAATTGCTGAGGTAAATTATGGCCAGAATTGAATGAATGAATTTTTGTCACATTAGTCCAATGATTTTCTATTAGTAGATCCCTTAATTTCCTTTGTCAGCCATGGTTTTATGGTAATATCTGAGATGAAATGGATTTAAAATGGGAAATACTGCATTTGGCCTTTAGCTGGCGCTAAGTATCATAGGAATTAGCACCATCTAATAGTAAATATGGTATTTTCCATTTTAAACCAATGGAAACCATTCAAACAGCTCAGCGGAAAGTCTATCATTTTTTGTTCTCCTCCATCCCATTCACACAGAAGGAATGTACATGCACTTGGTTGGATGAATTGCTATATAAATTATTTATGAATAGACCCCTAAATGTCAGGAGATGTTTATATAAAGATGGGAAGTATGTAGCAGATAAATGAATAGATCTCCCAGCAATGTTATTACCAGGCTGCAGCTAGGGGGAGCTCTAATGTTTAGAGTGTGACCACAGCAGAGTGATCCCATCTACCTCACATTAACCCTTTCACTGCCAGAGCTGGTTTTGCATTATTTTTGCACACATGGTAAAATGCAGGTTTTGGGCCTGAAGATAAAATCCCCAAACATATATTTTCTGAAAGCAGAGGCCCTGGAGAATAAAATGGTGGTAGTTCCAATTGTTTTATGTCACATGATATTAGCTCAATTAGTAACTAGAGTTGAGCGAACTTCTAGAAGTCCGGGTTCTGCTGGTTCGGCCGAACTTTGGGACAAAGTCCGGGTTCGGGTCCGGACAGAACCCGAACTTTGTCCCGGACCCCGAACCCCATTGAAATCAATGGGGACCCGAACTTTTAGGCACAAAAATGGCTGTAAAATAGTCCTGGAAAGTCCTATAGGTCTGCAAAAGGACAGATGTTCAGTTATTCCCGGTTATATTTAAAGTGACACACACAGTTTCCAGATGTTTGCAGAACAGTGATATGGGTTCTCCCGGCTTATTTATACTAACAGTTATATGGCCTCTACCGTTAATTAATACTTTTCAGACCCAGTTTGAAGATGATCCACATTCACCTCCATTTTTGCTTTTTTTACGTTTTATTTTTTTTTTTAATATTTAAAGTTATTTCCCTGTCCCCATTTCTTTGCAGGGCACTTGTCCCACCCTTACCCCCATTTTCCTTCCTTTTGCAGACCTCTAGGACCTTCCTGGACTTTTTTACAGCAATTTTCAGAACTTTCATTAAAATTACCAGAACCCCGGACCCGAACCCGGACTTTTTTTGAAAAGTCCGGGTTCGGGTCCCGGACACCCCAAAGTTCGGTACGGACCCAAACTTTACAGTCCGGGTTCGCTCAACTCTATTAGTAACAAATACACTAAATGTAATTTTATAACACACAAATACAACATTTTATTATAAAATATAAAAGGTGAGGTTGTGCCGAGTAAATAGAAACCCAACATGTCCAGCCCCATAATTGTGGGTGCTGTTGAAATGATAAAAAATGTTGGTACTCAAAAACGGCCCATAGGTGACACTTTAAGGCTTCCACTGCATGTTGTGCTGCCCTACAGAACTGCTTCCAGCTGGCCAGGTCAGTATGGCAAATGTCCATTCCTTTCCCCCTTCTGCTATAATCTCATGGTCTCCTAAGCTTCCCTTCATTTCACAATTCCTCTGCCCATCCTCTAGGCCCCCCCACAGCACCAATTCACCTGTGGCTCCCCTGCTTCTGGCTTCTCCTCTCCCCTCCCACTGTCTTCAGCTGCTGCAGGGGAGCCATGAGGAGATCAAAATGTCCAAATACATCCCCCCCATCACTGAAACTCCTCCTGTGCTGGGACCTCCTACCGATGCCCCAGAGCCCCCTCCATGCAGTACTGCTGGCCGGCTTCCACTCCTCTCCCACCCACTGCCTGCAGCTGATGTTGAAGATCAGTGCGGTGTTCAGGATGGAGAGTGTGGGGGGGGGGGTTGGCATGTCATGTTTATCAGCCCCTTCCTGAATGAACACAGTGAGGGATCGGTACCAATCATTCCTGTGTTCATTCATCACAGAAGCATAGTAAACAGTGTTTGCCGTGCTTCAGTTCTATGCATGAATAGGAGCCTCTGTACAGAATCACACCCATAGAACAATATTGGAGATAACAGCAATATTGTCTTCACCAATCACAGCCCGGATATTTCCTAGTACAGGTCAGGGGGAGGGGGATGGGTTATAGTACAATAAGGGGCCCATAGACATGACAGAGACCCTCATAGATATGACTTCATCATCTGATCTATCAGGAAATGACCAGATTGGAGGACAGTCTCATGTCTGGGAGGTACCTGCACACAGTGGGGGCTCCTCAGGGGATATTGTGATTGGATGGGTCAGAATACCCTATAGTTCCCCCTCATAAACCAACACTGGGAGGAGTCAGTGTACCCCTCCCCCTCCTCTCTGCATATAATTAAAGTAGACCTGTCATGAGAGCAATTCTCTCTAGAAATTCTCCAAACCATCAGGAGACGGGAAAAAGATGATGGAAGAGATGGGACTGAGTGTAGTGATAATACCAGGTGTGAGATTGTTATAGAAGATCGGTAGAAGTACGGGGCACGGACTCCATCTGTGAGGTTGTGGGGAATCCATCCAGGGATCAGACAACCTATCTGAGGACTTGTGGAATATATGTCTGTCTCCTCACTGAAGTCAATGGGTGATCACTTCACTGATTCATTATATTGGCCCAACCCCCAAATCTGATCTCTCCATCCCTCCACCCTTTACATTGTACACCCCAGAACACCACCCATGTGCACAGCTGGAGATCATCTTTCCAGAATCATTCCAATGATGGAACCCACACCACCAGATTAATATGTGTACTGGTGGTCCAATCAGAATACTCCGGGCCCCAGCAGTGCACACCCCCAGATTAATATGACACGTGTACTGGTGATCCAATCAGAATACTCCGGGCCCCAGCAGTGCACACCCCCAGATTAATATGACACGTGTACTGGTGGACCAATCCGAACACTCCAGGCCCCAGCAGTGAAAAAAACGGAATTATACTTACCGGTAACTCTGTTTCCAAGAGTCTTCCAGGACAGCCCTTGAGAGATGGAGCTCATCACACCTGACATTCTTCCCTATTTTGTCCCTTATAGGGATGAAAATTTTTTTTGGGAGTAGAACTTCTTATTGGTTGGAAAAGTCTTTTTCCTATTCGCTGTCCATTCTAAGTCCTCGTCTAATTTAGAGCCGAAGAGAAACTTCCCGGAAAATGGGATACTACACAGATGTAGTTTGAACAAGGTATCTCCCGGCCAAGTTTTAAGCCAGAGGGCTCTTCTTGCTGCCACTGACAGCTTTTCCGACTCGGGCCGATGCGTCCGCAATAAACCCAACTGCTTTATAGAGCATGGGGAAGGATTTTAACAGATCTTCTCTGGGAGTCTCCGCTGTTAAATGTCCTTGTAATTGTTTTAGCCAAAACTCAAAGTTCCTGGCTACACAGGTTGTAGCCAAGGTTGGCCATTGCAGTGTCCCAAGATCATTTGAGGATTATATCCCCTCTCTTATCCATTGGGTATGCCAGGTGTCCTATGTCGTCGAACACTAAGTCTGAGTGTTTTGACTCCTTTGCGAAATGGAGCGTCCAGCTTTGGTGCTTGGTTCCAGACTGACTCTGGATTGTCATCAAAAGGAAACCTCCTCTTCAGGCTATTTGAAAAGAAGGGTCCCTTTTCAGGCTCCGACCATTCCGTCATGACTCTGTGTACTGGGAAAACCCTGGGTTTTTTCTTATCCAGTCCCTGGTACATCCTGTCGTGCCTAGAGAATGGAGTTCCCTCCTTCTTGATCTCTAACGTGTCATAAATAGCCCCCAGCAACTCGTCTACCTCTTCTTGTGATAGCTTAAATCTGGTGGTTACTGAAGCCTCCTGACCTTCGTCCTGTCCTGAGGACTGTGCGGAATCTGGGTCAGTGGAAAGATGGGGATTCTCCCTACTCCCTGATGGCTCTCCTGAGTCTGAAGGCACCCGAGTAGGTGAGTTGGGCACCTGTGCTGGTTTGTCAAGGGTCTTCTTACTTGGTACCTGTACCTCTGAAATTCATTTTCTAAAAGATGAAAAAGTGGACTGAACCTCGTCCTTGCACACCCAAGATGCAAGTCGGGCATAAGGTTTTGGGATAACTGGAGGGAAGTCTTGCACTGCAAGCTGGGCATTTCTTTTTGACTGTTTTTTTAAGCTGCTTTCTCCGCTTTTGAATGAACAGAGAGGGTGACACAAAATAGGGAACTTTAAACACAGCTCAAATGACAACAGACTGCACTGCCCCCTCCGCCTATGGTGCCCACCAGAGCTAATAAAGAAGGTTCCCCCAGGGACTTCCTAGTTCTACATATGTATAACACACAGGACAAAGGTTCTGGCACTGCCAGCCTACCTGTGAAGAGCCGGTGCTGGCTTCTCCCGAAGCATGGGCTTCCATGTTTGATGTCAGCGGCATCTGTAACCAGGCTGTGGCGCCTTTTAAGAGCACCGGCCCTCCCCTTCCTCTCTGCACCCGGAGGTCAGAACCACTACCTCCTGTGTACTGCGATGATGTCACGCCCACTGGAAGTGATGCTCCACGCTCTTCCGGCCTACGGTGTGTTTTAAGTAAGGAGGGCATCCGTCACCGCTGCCCACTCCCTCGCCGGCTCTGGAGAGAATGAGGGGATGGGGATCTCCATACCCATGCAGAGGGAACCCGTGGCCACAAAAACAGGAGAGATTTTTTGCTGCACATGGCGCACTCTGCACCCTCTAGCAGGTAATTCCATGGCCTTCTGACTCTGGCCTCTCCTCCCTGGGCAGCCCTTGAGTGGTGGAGCTCTCCAACCCCTTTTCCTCTTCAAAAGACGGTTCCTCCAGCAACATGTCTCCTCGGCTGAGGAAACAAAAAACTGACCAGACGCCTTTTAAAGAGCTGTGGCAATGTGTTTCCTGTCAGGTGTGATGAGCTCCATCTCTGAAGGGCTGTCCTGGAAGATGACTGGGGAAATAATTCCTTCTGTTCATACACATTTCGGGACACACGTCCATATATTACTGTATTTGTAGTGTATGTAGAATCCAAAGATGTTAAGCCTTGTACACACAGTGCAATGGTTGTATGAAAAGGGCCGTACAACATCTTGTTGTACGATCATCCGACCGTTAGTACACGCGATTAGAACAGCCAATGTGTGACGGTCGTACAACAATAGTTGGATGAGCAGACTAGAAAACTTTTGTTGTACAACAAGCGGTCGTACGGCCGTTGTATTGTGTGTACAGAGAAGTTGGTCCAACAAGTTGTACATGCAAAACAGGCATGCTCAAAAATCAGGAACGCCCGGAAGTGTCCATTTGTGTAAACTTATGTTCCTAATTCACAAATCACATTCACCTGAACTTCCTCTTTATATGCTCGTAACACATCACTACATTAGGCTTGGTTGTACCACACAACAGCCAACATACGACTTTGGACGTCTGGTCATACGACCATCGCACCGTGTGTACGAGGCTTATGATAGGATAAAATTCTAGGAACAATGAACGCAGAGTAAAAATGGGAGTGCTTCAAGAACGCACTAAACAAAGGTATCCCAATGGGAAATAAATTTAAAAGAGCTAATAAAAGACCAGGGTGGCTTAAAAAGAAAAAGAGAAGGCCTTCAAAAAATACAAGGCTGAGTGGTCTCTGTCAGCATTCCATCTTTATAAGGTCTGTAATAAGGAATGTAAGGGTGCAATCGGGGCGGCTATGATAGAGCATGAAAGACACATAGCAGAAGAGAGTAAAATGATCATTCGACCGGACCTCAGCGTCAGAAGTGATGTAATGTTTTGCATGTTTTTGCATCTTTTTTCCCCTTTGTGAGCATGGGTAGTCTTGGTCATACAATTTTTGTCGTACATAATCCATACTAACGGAATGAAAATTGGAAAACGGCTTGTTGGCAGACAAAAGTTTCCTAGTCTTCTCAGACAACTTCTGTTGGACGATAATTGAAAATCGGCTGTCAGATCATTCATACTAACGGTTGGATTATCGGACGATAGGTTGTCAGATGACCGTTGTTGGCCGATAATCGTATCGTGTGTGTACGGGACTTTAAACTTATTTTTCTCCTCAGTATTCATGAAGGAAATGGGGCGCTCAAGTATCGAAAACAGGACACATCACAGGAAGCACGTTCATAACTGAGGATAAAATTAGGAATAGACTTGAAAAACTTAACGTTAATAAGTCACCGGGACCAGGCAGCTTGCCCCCGAGGGTCCTTAAGGAACTCAGTCAAGAAATTGCCAGACCATTGTACCTAATTTTTAAGAACAGTCTACTGACTGGTATGATACCAGCTGATTGGAGAAAAGCCAATTTAGCACCAATATATAAAAATGACCAAGATATATCCCTGGGAACTACAGGCCAGTTAGCTTAACATCAATTATTTGCCAGCTCTTGAAGGGGATGATAAGGGATTATATATAAGATTATTGTAATGAAAACGGTATCATTAGCGGTAATCAGCATGGTTTCAAGAAGAATCACTCATGCAAACCAATATATTAACCTTCTATGAGGAGGTGAGCTGCCGTCTAGATAAAGGAAGGTCTGTAGACGTGGTGTATATGGATTTTGCAAAAGCATTTCATACAGTTCCCCATATACACTTAATGTGCAAACTAAGGTCTCTCAACATGGATCTAAGGGAGAGTGCCTGGATTGAAAACTGGTTACAGGGGCGAGTCCAGAGGGTGGTGATAAATGGGGAATACTCGGAATGGTTTGATGTGGAATGTGGGGTTCCCCAGGGAACAGCTCAATCTAAATATTTGCGGATGACCCCCCAAGGTTGATTGGCCAAGGGTTGAAGTCCAGCCCACATCCATATAAATGGAGCATGGGATATGGACGGGGTGATTCATATGGAATCGGTCCCTCTGACTGGTGGATTGCAGATGATCTGACTTGCTCCAATCACAGGTAGACATGTGCGGTTCATTTAGTTACGAATTACTATTTGGAAAAATTTTTCATTATTCGGAGATTCGGATATATCCAAACCTCCGAATGACAGTATAAACAACGTTTACCGAATGTTCTGAATATTGAAATGAAATTCGAATTGAATTTTACATCGCATTCCATTGTAATTTGAACTGTAAACATACTTCTGACATCAAAGACTGTGTGGTGTTATTAGAGGACCATTTGGAAATAATGCTGTTTTTGTTAAGCCAAAGGTGATTTAAAAAAGTAATTATAATCATTTGATGAAGATTTCCTTTTCTTTGTTCACTTTACTGCATTCAAGTAAAAAAAAATATAACATTTTCATTTCGACCGATTCAAAAATTAATCGATTTGAATGTTTTGAATCAAAAAAAAATCAGTAAATTCTAAATTTCCGAATACGAATTGATCGAATGAATCGAATTCAACTAAATGAAATAACTAGATTAACGAATCGAAATTAAACAAATTTTTTCATCATACACATGTCCAGTCACAGGATAAATCTTGGTAAAGTTTATTTCTGTTTTATCCCTTTTTATTTTCATAGTGAATAACCAATTGTGTGTCTTTTTTGTAATTCTCTTTCTTTGTATATATTTTATGCACTGCCTACTTTCTGGATATTAAATTATAAAATGAAAAAGTGGCTTCTGTGTACTAATAAACAGCTAATATCTCTGGGCAGATTTCTGGATTGCAGTGCCTATGTACTCGGTCTAAGTTCACTGTCAATCTGTATGTAATTGTACGGTGTGTTGGCAGATTGTAAACTAGCAGATCTGCCAGACAGAGGCCACATTGGTGGCCCAGCAGACCAGTCTGCGGACAAACTGCTAGGTGGTGGCAAGCTATTGTGTTTTGTATGTGTGGACAGTGGGAAGAGTGATGCACACAGGGGTTCTAGCTCATAGGATAGCTGGAGGAATCCTAGAAGTGTATGCGAATTGCTAGACTGCTCCCCAACCCTTAGGCCCCTTTCACACTGGGGCTGGCGGGCGGTAGCGGTAAATCCCCGCTAGTCTCAGCGGGGATTTAGCGCTGTTATAGAGGCGCTACGGCGCCGCTATGCAGGGAGGTGCGGGGCACTTTTAACCCCCCCACAACAGGGGTTAAAAGTGCCGGCGCTCGGCGCTCCCGGAGCGGTGTACAGCCGCTACGGGAGCGCTGCCCATTCAATTTAATGGCAGGAGCGGTGAATACACTGCAGCGGTAATTTTAGCGCTTTACCGCTGTAATAACGCCCCAGTGTGAAAGGGGCCTTAGAGTGCACCAGATTGTATGTAAGATTTTCGTATCTGCCTGTGTGTGGTCAGCCAGCTTGATTGGAGCGGAGTCTCCCTCTAGTGGTTGTCAGAGTTAGTGAAGGGCTGTGAAAAGTGTATCACAGACAGTTTTTTTAACTCAAAGTGAACACCCCCTCATACCCAAGTCAAGTACCTCACCCCGGTTAGCTAGTCATTGCAGTCGTACATTCCTCCACATTATAAGATGTGTGGCATCACCCCAGCATATATATTCTCAGGCAAGCAATGCACTTTTATGTCAAAGTGAACCTAGCAGTTAATGAACCGCTGGATCTCAATAACATGTGGCTGGTGGGGTCCTCCCCTCCCACTGCCTTCCGATTGCCTTTCCGGGCTCTCCTGCCCCACCAAGGAGCTGAGGACTGAAGCTGGTGGTTCTTCCAGCTTACCATAGAGATGACTGAGGACTGGAACTTCCCACATTCATCTCTATGGTATAAGAAACCGGAAGCAACAAGGATTTGGTCACTTCCGGTCTCTCTCAGATGTGAACAAGCCGTTACCAGCTTGTGAAAGCATCAGAACAAATTGATCCTGGTTTGATGAGATGCTTAGAAGGTCCAAGAGGAGATCATGGATCTAATAGACCCAGGCTATGACAAGGGATGTCGTTTAGCAATAAAAGTGATAAAATAACTGGAACAGTGTGAAAAAATAAATTAAAGTGCCCCACCCCCCTGTGCTTGCGCACAAAGGCTAACACTTGCCTATGTAAACTTTTTATCTAAAACATTTGCGTAAAAAAAAAATGCTGGACAAATATGGTGTGACATAAAAAAATTCCCACAACCGTTTTACTCTTTAGGGTCTCTGATTTTAAAAATATATAATGTTTGAGGGTTCTAAGTCTAAGTTTTTTAACAAAAAATAAAAATTTTTACATGTAGGAATGTCAGAATTGGCCCCGGTAGGGAAATAGTTAAATAAACATTTCCAGACATTTAGGAGTTTATTCCTAATGAAAATTGAATATCTTCTCACCCGGTAAAAGTGAATGTACCTCTATATTCCTTCTCTATGAATGGGACAGGGGTAACAAAAGCTAGTAGGCTCTTTGCTGAGCGGTTTGGTTTCCTTTGATTTAAAATGGAAAATACGACCTGTGGCTATTAGATGGTGCCAATTCCTATGATACTTAGCGCCATCTAAAGGCCATATGCAGTATTTCCCATTTTAAATCAATGGCTGATATAATAGTGTTGGTTTAAATAACGTATATCCTTCAATGTCTGTGGTACTCATAAGTCCATGAGCATGATTTCAGTTATTAGTATGAAAAAGAGGAAATTAAGGGGTCTATAGCCAGCCGCCATCGTTTGACGGCGGCAGGTCGGCTCCATTGTGCAAATCGCCGTAGCTGTACGGTGGCACTTTAACCACCTCCCACCCTGCCACTGTATATATACGGCCGGGTGGGAGCTTCCCCGTTCTAATAGGACGTGTATACACATCCTGCAGAACGGGAGCTCGCAGCGTGGCCACGCGGCGCGCTGCGGCTGGATCCTGTGATCATTATGATCACAGGATCCAGCTGAGCAGAGATCAGGATACGGGCGCAGTGACTGGCCCTCCCGATCATGTGACGGCTGTGTCCAATCACAGCCGTCACATTGTAAACAGAGACGAACGTCTCTGTGACAGTTCTCCCCCTGCCGAGCTCAGTGAGAGCTCAGTGCGGGGGGGGGGGGGAGCTGCAGCTCTGTGACAGCTCTCTGCACGATGAGGATTTCATACAGAGAGCTCTCACAGATCGCCCCCCACACAGTGCACCAAGACACTGATACCCCTGTCCACATACATATAAGTGTCCCCATAAAACAGTCCCCAAAACATCTGTATGTCCCCCATCACATCTGTCACCATACACAAAACATCTGTATGTCCCCCATCACATCTGTCACCATACACAAAACAGTAGCACGTCTCTCGACAGTGTCTCGACGTCGAGGGGGGGGGGGG
>BLSH010314578.1:0-15947 GCA_018402905.1 Glandirana rugosa | reverse complement strand
AAAGCGGTAGTAAACCCGCTGACAGAATTAAAAATAAAAACAAATCCTGCAAGAAAATCGCATAATATGTTAGTATGCATCGCATACTAACATATTATGAAATACTTACCTTAGAACGAGGCCCCCGATGCCCGAGTCGGTCAGCGCTAAGGACGCTGACATCTTTGTCCTCTTCTGTCTTCCGGGTACGCGGCTCCGGTGCTGTGAGTGGCCGGAGCCGCGTGACGTCACTCCCGCGCATGCGCGCGGGAGCTCTTCGCACCGGCAGCCAGCTCTGAGATGCCGGCCGTCTCGGCCGGATCGTCAGAGCGCATGCGCCGCTAATGTCAGCGGCTGCATGCAGGGCGAATATCTCCTGAACCATGCAGGTTTAGGAGATATTCTTTTTACCTACAGGTAAGCCTTATTATAGGCTTACCTGTATGTAAAAATTGATTTTAGGGTTTACTACCGCTTTAAGTGGTTGTCAACCTGTGACAACCACTTTAACCTACAGGTAAGCCTATAATAAAGCTTACCTGTAGGTTTCTTGCATATCTCCTAAACCTACACGGTTTAGGAGATATACAGTGTACTAGCATTGTCAACGTCATTCGGCACATGCACAGTGAATAAACGGCCCGCTGTACCATTTCTGCACTTTGTTCGTGCCGAGACTGGCAGCTCCCGCGTGCATGCTCTGTGACTGGCTGGAGTCGCGGCCCCGGAAGGAAGAGGGGCTGAAGATGGGTGCTGCCTGCACAGGGGACATTGCAGACTTTGTTTGCCGGTAAGTGACACACAATGGGCTACTATGCGATGCATAGTAGCCCATTATGCTTTTACATTGCAGGGCAATATAGAGTAAGTAAACCCCATCAGGGCTTACTTCCTCTTTAATGGAACAGTAGTATAATCCCTATTAAATATGGTTCTATGAACTATATTACATAGGGTTCACTCTAATGCAGTGGTTCTCACTTCCGGTCCTCAGGACCCACTAACAGGCCAGGTTTGCAGGATAACTGAAATGCATCACAGGTGATATAATTTGCTGCTCAGTGATTGCAGTATTCTAGTCTGCATCTCCCCAAGGTAATACTTAAAATCTGGCCTGTTGGTGGGTCCCAAAGACCAGAGTTGAGAACCACTGCTCTAATGGTAATGGCAGCAATGCATGTATGAGTCCTAGCAGGGCAGTGTCTATGAGATAACACGCTGGTTTTAATGTACCATGTTTATTTTCCACATGGATTTCATTGTTAACTGGGGTGTGCGCATCTCTGCCCACCCAACGGCTGGAACTCATACGCACTGTCCTGCTCATTCACGAACATGAACGCCCCTTCTATTGTATCTATTGAATGTATACATGTGTGTTATCGGTTGTTATTTTGTATTGAGCTCATGTTATGTGACTGTGCCTTGGACGTTGATTGGCTGATGTCATATAGATGTCGCCTCCCACTGTAAACCCCTGTTTTCCCACTATAAAATAAATAATGAGTCCTGTTTAGTTAGGACTTTCCTTGGACCATCATCTGTGAAGCAGCTTCTGTCTGAATTACTGGTTGATATCTAGCGTGCTTGGAATTCCTTATACAAAGAGAGCTGAATACCGTACTATCAGTACAACGGAGTAATAATAAAAATTCCCCAATGGAATGGCGAGCCAGGACAGTGTGCTGATGGTGGTTTAATGTTCAGCGGAACCGAGAGGAGGGGGTGAATCTGGGTTCAGTACATCAAAGGCCGGCCGTTTGGTAAGACAAACTCATTTCCGTTTTTGAAAATTTTTGCTGTCCTGAGGCCAAGATTTAGTTTCTCTGTCCGCTGGGTAAGTTAAACTCCGCTTAGCAAGGGACCTTCTTTTGCATTTATCTCTTTTTGTATAACGAAGGGTTTTTTTATATTAATATCAGTAATTTGGGTTGGGTCTATTAATTGGGGGAGAACCTATATTGTAGTACTCTGTAGATGCCTGGTTAATACAACCTAAAGGGGTCCGAGTGGCTGTGTATTGAATGCTCTGGATGACTTGCTGTGTTCTCTGAGCGGCTGCTGCACGTATTGAGTGCTTTGTGTGGATTGCTGTGTTATATGTGAGTGATGTTTTTAGTTTCTGTATGTATACTGAGTTTCCATAGGATAACAATAGATTATCAGTCTGTTTGGTTTCAGCGGCATAGTATTATACCAAGCGGGCTCATTCTGTTGTTAGACGGCATCTGTAAGAGGTTTTGTGCTTTTTACACTGTAATTCAACTCCGGTTCTGTCCACCAACTGGTGGTTGTTTTAGATGCTGAAGGTCGAATTGAGCACAGATATCCCGGTTTTGTACTGAGTTTCTGTTTCAAGTGGCGAATTGCACCGCACAACTGAAAATCAGTATTCAGTGAGGATAGTTATTGTCTACATTGTATTTCAAATCCGGTTGGTCATAAATTCTGTTTTAATTGTTTTTAGTGTTATCTTTTTGTTCTTACACCAAAATCCATGTGTTTGCTCTATCTTTTGTTTTTGCCTATTTCTATTGTGTCTGGTGGTTTTCAGTATCACCACTTGTTTGGCTGCCATTTTGTCCTGACTTTGAGCCCCACGAGGTTGTAACACTATTCCCTTTGTGTGAGCCGCCATTTTCGGTTTTCCTGAGTTTTAGCACCTCCTTTTGTGTTGTGGTGTTGAAACCCACGTGTCGTCGCCATTTTGTTTCTAGTCACCATCTTAGCTTGTACTACAAAGAACTACATGGCTGAGACGCCATTTTTGAATTCTGTCACACCACCATTTTTGTTTTGTTTTTTTAGTTTTTAAATTTTTAACAAAAGGCAACTTTTTATAGCGTCATTACATGATTTTTGTACCGAATTTAAGTTTTGAGTGGGGTCTCTCCATTCTTAATTGAAATCCAGTATTTAGGGACCTTTTACAGGATTTTTGCAGTGTTTTTTAGCCAGCCTTGTTTATATGTTTTTTGTGTTTCATCTTTATTTTTGGATATAGCTGTTTTGTTTTTATTACTTTTTTCAGTTTTTATGTAGGCATTTGTGTTTAAGCAGCTTTTTCATAGGGTTCTGTCCCATTTTTGTTGTATAACCATTGTTTTTAAACAATAGACTACAGTGTGGAGTATAACTGATCAATTCTTGTGTTGGATTCAGTTTTGATTAAAACCAGGTTTGTTTTGTGCTAATTTGTGGTTGGTGTTATAGTGATAGTGTATTCTATACTGTAGTTTGAGTTTTAGGTAGAGGCATTATACTTTGCAGTGTGTAATTGGTAACCGGCATCTCTATTTTTAGTATAACATCAAGGGATATACTGAAGCCAGGGTTTGTATAGTGAGGATTTCATTGTGATTTTGGGGTTGTTTGGCTGCAGGGGTTAGGTCAAAATGAATGTGTGTACTTTAGGCCGCTCTACGTGAAATGGGAGAAAGCGACAGGCTTGTTTCAGCCTTCAACGTGTGAGGATCAGATTCTGAAACCCACCCCATGTGTAACCGTGTCAATACCGGGGGTGGGGAGCGAGTGGTAGTTGCTGAACTGTATAGTCCTACAAATCCACTGAGTTGAGGTTTCTAGTGGACCGGCGGGAAGCCTTGTAAACTAATCGGAGTCTGGAAGTAGCACTGTGAAGGCACCCGGCAGTGTTGCTCCTAAATTTGGTGCAAAAGTCGATTCGAATCATCATGGTCAATGTGCCAGCCATGTTTGAGAGGAGAAGTGAGGCCTCTCAATATAGCCAAACAGCTTTGAGGTACATGAAGTCTGCGTTTGGGGCTCAGGCCATGAGACCCCTCAAAAAGTGGAATAACTGGTCCAAGGGTACTGGTTGGTGTATCCCATTGGACGGTACCTTTGATGTCTGGAGATGGGAGAAGTTCATTACTGAATTTAGGACCAGGCAACAAAGGCATTAGATATGGCGAAATTGTGGCTTCAGAGATCTATCATGGTAAATCAGCAGGGTGTGCAGAAGGTGGTGTCTATCCGAAAGAACCCCATTTTGTGCACTTGGCCAGAAGGGGAAAATAAAGCTATATGATGTATATGTAATTATATTAGGTTGCTTGACATTACTTTAAGGCTGATTGAGAGGTCTAGTTAGCATAGGCCGGGAGAACTTGAATTTTAGATGAACATGTTTTTGACAGCAGAGTTAGCTAAATTGATGTCACAAGCAGAACAGGTCATGTCAACCTTCTAAGTAAACGGCTTACCTCCAGAAAATTATGATAAACCATTCATTTTATGTTTCTACCTAAAAACTGTACTTTGACACGATGTGATTTTGAGCATTACATAAGGCTGATTCAGCTGTATTTTAATTATGCACGCCTAGTTATATGATCATTAACAAGATGTATATGCCCAGATATATAACTGTAACCATATGTATACTCCCAATTGTATAACTATTAATGAACTTGTACACCCATTTTTACCTGCATAAAAGAGACCACAGAGTAATCAATAAACCAGATCAGAATCTGTTGACATGCTTGGTCTCCCGTCTGACGTGTTTTTATTCCACACTTTCAGTCAAAGATCGAATCTTTTGATATCCATGACCGTAACATTGGCGAGCTTTGGCCTAGAAGATGATTGCGTAATGCCTGAAGAACTACAAGGCTCAGCAGATGGGCAGGAGAACACAGACTCTTACAGCCGGCAGGTGTGCACTGCTTTTAAGTATATACTATTCTCTGTCTTCTCCATGCTTCCAAATGCTGCTTAGTTCTTAAACCGTTGTCCACATCCTCAACTCTCTGACTGTTGGTGGTAAGTTATATGTATAAAGTGCAAAATGAGCCTTCCTATCTTAATCTGGCAATATTAGACACACATATATATCAATACTTGTATCCGTAAAACATAGACCTAGTATATAAAATGCCGTGATGATAAAATATTAAAAAATGCAAGTGGTAGTGCAATACAATCAATACAGTAAGAAAATATAACACGTGCAAAAATATCAGGTAAAAATGTCCTTTTTCAAATCAAGTGGTTAAGGTGATAATTAGTGACTTGTGCTCCAAATGTTCATAAAACGATTCGTGCTCCAAACAGGTGTGGGAAGCCTCTTTGTGCAGGGGGGTAGTCAATTACCCCAAAAAGGATTCCTTTATTAAGGTGCTCCAACTGGGTTAGTGCTCACAGAACTCTCACCTTAGCAGGTTTGGACCTATGCACATCAAGGTTTCTTTGCGGGTTCCGCTCTTCCAATTGGGGTACGTTTTTCTCTCCAATCACAATCCTTCCATATGACCGAACAATACGACCCACCGGTCGTTAGACTCCTTCCATACGATTCTTACTCCAAAAATCAAGCATGCGGGAAGAGACAAACGGATTCCATAGTGTAGTATATAAAAACTAGTTTATTTACCCAATAAAAACCGTTTCCAAAAACAATTGTAAAATCTCTTTAAAATCACACAGCGGCGTCGTTTTATGAACATTTGGAGCACAAGTCACTAATTATCACCTTAACCACTTGATTTGAAAAAGGACATTTTTACCTGATATTTTTGCACGTGTTATATTTTCTTACTGTATTGATTGTATTGCACTACCACTTGCATTTTTTTATATTTTATCATCACGGCATTTTATATACTAGGTCTATGTTTTACGGATACATGTATTGATATATATGTGTGCCTAATATTGCCAGATTAAGATAGGAAGGCTCATTTTGCACTTTATATTTATATCATCACAAACCATATTATGATTGAAGTATAATATTGGCAACAGGAGGAATTGTGTGGTAATACGCCCCAGAACCACTAGGGGTACGGTTCACATATTAGCACACTGTAATAGGCTGCGCAGTACCATTTCACCTTTTGGATTATATTTCATATTGTCAGATATTAGGTACAGCAGCAACCTAGTCCCACCCCCAGTGTGTGACCATAGGAGCGTGAGGATATACCCATACAAAGTTATATGTAGAATTGTATATGTTGTATGCATATGGGGAAGTGTGTGAGCTGCTGTGAAAATAAAGTCTGGATACAAATGCTCGGACAAATGTTGTTAATGGTGTGAGAATTTGGAAAGGCTGAATGATACAGTGCCAAGTGAGAGTAGAATTGATACAAATTCTGTGCATAGTGTAATACCCTATGAGTTTTGTGTAACTGAATGTGAATTTTGCTTTGAGGATAAAGTAAATGGTAACAAATAGTGCTGCTAGAATTGCCATATGTATGTTTAAAGTATTACTGTTTGGAAAGAAAAAGGAAATGTCTGTGTCTCAAGGGTATAGAGGAAGGATTCAGTAATATAGAGTTAGGCAGCAGTTAAAGGTAGTAGTGCTTGGCCGGCCATTGGGATGGGGAACCTACATGCCGGGGGCAAGTGGCAACCAGAGAAGTCAGGATCCTGTAGTAGAAAAGGTTCCCCTAATAGACAAATTACGGCTGCTAACTTTAAGCAGTTAAAACATGGGAAAGATTATAGTAAAATTCTTTCCAAATGGGCAAAGTGGACAAGGAAGACTGCTAACCCAGTTAGATGTGAGGGGTCTTTATGTACAGTTCTGGGAACAGTTCATTCAAGACTATGGGCCCCAATTGGTTAGCAGTGGAGAATGGCAGAAGGCACAAGAGTGGTTACGGGAAAGAAAGAATATGGCATGTAATAGGTTAATAGAAAGGATAGACCCAAAAACGGAAACATTCTTCTATACTTGGCCTGATGAAAGTATAATAGGATATATGATGAAATACCAGATGATGATCATGATGGTATACAATCTGTCTATACTATACTAAGAAGAAACAAAAAGGAGAAATTATCTCCAGCAACCGCAATAGAATATTAGGAGCGTTCACTGGAAAATTTTCGATGCAAGGCTGAAAATAGAAGATTGCGTGTGCCTTATAGGGCAACAAAGAAAGATCTAGAAAAATCGATAGCTACTGATGACTACTATGGGAAAGTCCCTATTCGAGGGAACCATTTGATAAGTTGATAGATCTATGTAGGACACGGGAGTTAGATGTCACTGATGGACCAAGTATAGAATATCTCATTAGTCAATTATGGCAGGATGATGCTGAGGGAATCAGGAGGGGGGAAGGGTGGACTGGCCCAACAGCACCCCCAGCACAGGTGAATGCCCCTCCAGAAACAATAGCCTCCTCAGCCCAGATAATAACCCCAGTCAGGACACAATACATATACAGAAAAACAGAAGGAACGGATAAGACAACAAAGGAAATAGGTGATAGTATTGTGTGGCATGTTCCTTTCTCCCCAGCCAAGGTTAGGTCCATACTGCAAGGACTACCGGATCTGAAGAAGGATCCAGGGGGTTTTGCAAGAAAGGCGAGTGTCATGCAAGGTGCAAATAATGCATCTGTAAAAGATTGTATACAAATCAGAACGCTTGTTAAAGTTAGCAACGGGAGAAAATGTAGCTAAAGCTATTTTAGATCAATGTGATATTAAAGAAGTAGAAGGACAGGAATTAGTAAGTGGGAAGGATTTTTGCAAGTTGTTGAGGGAAAAACTACCCTCTATATATGGGTTCAGTAGATATGCAGATTTTATGGCAGGGCCCTATTGGCGACGAGTTAAGGATGCAGCTGAGGATGCAGGTTTGTTGGATATAGAAGATGGGGATGGTAATGAAAATGCAGCTACAGCTTTAGCAAAACATACATTTCTAGAAGGGTTAGAGCCATGGGTAAATGAAAAGTTGTATACTAGCAGGCCTGAGGCTGGTACCATGGAAAGTAAGGAATTACTACCAATCATCCTTGCAATTGAGAACTCCCTTGCTGCAAAGGAAAAATGGAAACTTCTCAAGATGATGTTAGTAAATCCTATGCAGGGAGGACATAGACAGACATATGGTAAGAATAGGGGCATGGGCAGGAACAAGTACAGTCATGGGGGTATGCAGAGGACAGGCCCTTTTGTTAGAGAAGGCAATTTTTCTGGAGAATGCCCTTACCCTTACCGAAGGCAAAAGAGGACCCCATGTATCCCGCACTCTATGCAGGGATGGATGCATCGATGCCTGTCCACGTCATGGGGGATTTAGCCAAGGCATAGGAATTCCACACTCCAGTACCACTAATGACATAGAAGGGTAATGGTCCTGACGCTTTTGTGAACCTCTTTTTAGAGGAATTACCCTTCCCTGAGGGCAATGAGATACCAATATCATGTCTGGCGGATTCTGGTGCAGCGAGAAGTGTTATTAAAGCTGAAAATGTGCCCTCAGAGTAAAAGCAGTTAGTAAGCCAACTGAGGAGGTCCTGAATGCTGCTTCTGCCGGAGTCTATATTTTGTCTTTTGACAGTCTGACATTGAATGCTGAGTTGCCTATGACACCATCCACCCTATGGGCTATTGACAAATATGATGTTGGTTTGTTGCCGGTAACACCAGTAAAAATACATCTCAAACCACATACAGCGCTACCTTGTCAGCAGCAATATCCCCTCAGCATAGCCCAGATGGATGGTATCAAAGTGCAGATTGATCAGTTATTGGAAATAGGAGTAATAATGTTAATGAAATCACCAGTAAACACTCCTCTGTTTCCAGTGGCTAAGAAGCCAGCAAAGGGGGATAAGTCGGTCACTTACCGCATGGTACAATGACTTGAGAGCAGTAAACAAAATAATCATAGCAAACGCTCAAATAATGCCAAATCCACACACATTGCTAGGAGAAATACCCACCTCAAGCATCTGTTTTATTGTCATTAATATGGCAAATGCTTTCTGGAGTGTTGCTTAACCCAGGACACCTGGTATCTCTTTGGCTTCAAGTTTCAAAGTAAACAATTTTGTTGGACGAGGTTAGTTTAAGGTGCAATCACAAGCCCATCTGAGTACAATGGGAAAGTGAAGGAGGTGCTGGACTCATGGGTTCCAGGTCATGAAGGTACTAGATTTTTGCAGTATATAGATGACTTGATGCTTTGCTGTGATTCAGTGCAAATATGTCAAGCAGAAGCGGTCAGTTTGCTCAACAACAACAAGGTAAACAAAGCTAAACTTCAGTTCTGTCTGCCCAAGGTTACCTTTTTGGGGCATTGCATATTGGCAGGCACTAAAGATCTAACTGTTCAGAGAAAACAAGCCATAACTGTCTTTAAGAAGCCCAGGAATGTCAAACAGCTTCAAGCATTTTTGGGCCTTCTCAGTTATTGCAGGTATTGGATTGGCACCATTGTTTGCAGCAACCACTGTTCAACTGTTTGAGTTTACACCTGAGCTCAGAGAGAGGATGTCGACTCTGAAGCAGGCACCTCAACACCTGCTTTAGGCCTAACTTCTCCGCTGTCCCCTTCCCTCTGTTCTTCCTCTCTTCTTCTTCCCATGTTGACACGACGCAATCTCCTTCACGAATGCCCTCTCCTCTGTGTGCTGTGCCTTATATTGGCATGGGGCGTGGCCACCAGATGACATCACCCAGAGGCCCCGTCCCCATATGATGTCACAGCTCCGCCCAGTATATGACATCATATGGGGGCGGGGAATCCAAGTGATGTCATCTGGTGGCCACAGCCCGTGCCAATATAAGGCACAGCACACAGCGGAGAGGGCATTCGTGAAGGAGATCGCGTCGTGTCAACATGGAAGAAGAGAGGAAGAACAGAGGGAAGGGGACAGCGGAGAAAACTGGCAAAAGAGCAGAAGACGCCGCAGAGAAGAAGAAGAAAGAAGACCCCTCAGAAGATAGAAGACCCCCGCAAAAGAGGTGAAGAAAGAACACACCGGAGAGGGGAGAAGACCGCCGGAGCTGATTTAATAAAATATTTTAAAACCCTGTGTAGTGTGTTTTTTGTACATATTTCTTTCCAGGTAAATGGGTAGGGGTACGATGTACCCCATACTCATTTACATAGGGTGGGGGCCGGCATCTGGGGGCCCCCTTGTTAAAGGGGGCTTCCAGATTCCGATAAGTCCCCGCCCGCAGACCCCGACAACCAATGGCCAGGGTTGTCGGGAAGAGGCCCTTGTCCTCATCAACATGGGGACAATGTTCTTTGGGGTGGGGGGCGCAGAGCCCCCCCTGCCCCAAAGCACCCATACTCCCCATGTTGAGGGCATGCGGCCTGGTATGGTCCAGGGGGGCCGCTCTCTTATCCCCACCCACTTTCCTGGCCTGACGGGCTGCGCGCTCGGATAAGGGTCTGGTATGGATTTTGGTGGGGACCCCATGCCGTTTTTTTGGCGTGGGGGTTCCCCTTAAAATCTATACCAGACCAAAGGGCCTGGTATGCTCCTGGAGGGGGACCCCATGCCAATTTTTTTTTTTAATTTGGCATGGAGTTCCCCTTCATGATCCCCAGAGCACAAGTCGCATGCCAAAGTCGGATCAGTGAAGACACTGATCCGACTTCAATGCCTTTCAATGGGTTGAAGTAGGATTAAAGTCGGACAAAATTAGTACAGGAACCTTTTTCAAAGTCGGTCCGACTTTGAAAAACACAAGTCAGAGCAGTCAAGACGGCTCCCATAGGGAATCATTGTTTTTGTGATGTAATGCGACTTGTGCTCCTCATGTCGGTCCGAGAATCGGACTAGTGTGAACCCAGCCTCAGGGGTTGATTTACTAAAGCTGGAGAGTGCAAAAACTGGTGCAGCTTTGCGTGTTAGCCAATCAGCTTCTAACCTCAGCTTGTTCAATCAAAGCTTTGACAACAAAACCTGGAAGCTGATTGGTGACTGTGTGGAGCTGCACCATATTTTTCACTCTCCAGCTTTAGTAAATCAACCCCAAAGTCTTCAGATTCAAGTCTACAATTGAAATGCAAAAGTCTTTTAGTGATTGGTGGGATTTGGGAATTTTAAGGTCCAATATTAGTAGCTGGGATGAAGGAATATGTGAACGGTTAAGACAACCTATTCATGTTGTAGGTAAACATGGTACCCCCAAGGTATTTTACAAGTTAAATCATGAAGAGGGTAGGAAGATAGCAACCACAAGCTGTCATTCTGGGGTTACAAGAGATTTACCAACTTCTTTTAACCACTTCCACACTGCCTATAGTATATTTACTGCGGTAGTGTGGATGCGTCCCGAGAATCACCGTAAATAAATGGCAATTTGCGGAGTGGCCGCTAGGGGGCAAAAGAACGGGGAACCTCCAATGTAAACACGGCGGTTCCCCGCTCTGTCAGTGCAGACATAGGAGATCTACTGACCCCTGTCACTGGGATCAGTTACATCTCTTATGCCCATGGTAGCCCAGCCCCCCACAGTTAGAACACACCCAGGGAACACAGTTAACCCCCAGATCTCCCCCTGCAGGTTAACTCCTTCATTGACAATGACATTTATACAGTAATCAGTGGACATTTACATTTCTGATCGCTGTATAAATGTCATTGGTCCCAAGAAAGTGTCCAAAATGTCCAACATGTCCGCCGCAATATCACAGTCCCAATAAAAATCACAGATTACCGCCATTACTAGCAATAAATAAATAAAAACCCCAGAAATTAATTCTCATCATCTGTAACCGCGGCAACTTTTGCGCAAACCAATCAATAAATGCAGATTGCGATTTTTTTTTTACCAAAAAGGAATGAGGAAGAATATAAATCGGCCAAATGAAAAAAATGTTTTTTTTAGATTTTTTTTATTATTTGTATTTTAGCAAAAAGTAAGAAAAACTGTTTTTTTTTTTTTGCAAAATTGTCGCTCTTTTTTTGTTAATAGTGGTGATCAGAAATGACGCAGAGGTGATCAAATACCACCAAAAGAAAGCGACATTTGTGGAGAGATGCCACATAACAGCCTGTCAACAAGGCAAGCAGTGATGTCTGTAAGTGGCGGGACAATGAAAATCCCAGTGCTGAGAAAGACTGACGCGATCCCAGTGTGGTGATCGGCATCACTGCTGTGCTGAACTGCTGCCCAGAGTCCCACAGCCGCAGGCCAGCAAGCTTGCTTTCTCTTGAGAATGGCAGCCTCCCTGCTTCCAAATCTGAAACCTGCGCCAAGAGAGCGAGCCTGCCCCCTGCAGACAAATATATCTCCTTTCCCAGAATCCTTCTGATTTGCCAGCTCTCTGGTGGGTCTAATTCAGTCAGCACTCGGGATTACAGTATACATTGACTAAAGGACTACAGGTCCCAAGATCCTCTGCTGCAGGAGAATTGGATCCACTCTGCTAACAGAAAGTGATGTAGCTGTCCCAGTACTGGGCACTAGGGGAAAAGACCTAATTATAATCCCATCTGAAAATATCCCTGAATTGCGCAGTGATAGCACTTGGCAATACTTAGAGCAAACTAAAGGCCAAATGCCGTATTCTCCTGTTTAAATCAATTGTTGGTTTAATTAACTTATATCCTTTAGTGTCAACTGTACTCATTACTGTTTGAGTGTGACCTCAGATACCAGTATGGAACCATGCCTGCCAAAGGAAACTAAGGGGTCTACTTATAGAAAATGTATTAGAGGAAAATGACAATAATTATGCCAGCCATGACGAATTCTGGATGTAACTTAACACAATGATTTCCTATGGTCATCAGCTCCATCTAGTGACCATAATGGGGTATTTTTCCTGCCGTCGCTCCATCAGTAAAAATTGCACAATACCGCATTATGGCCACTAGATGGAGCCAAGGAAATCAGTGTATGAAATAAAATACATCCAATATTCATCACAGCTGGGTGAATGCCGCTCACATTCATTCAACTCATGAAATCTCCACACCACAAAATGCACTCAGCCAATGAAAAGTAATGACTCCATTTTTATTTTTCTACTGCTATCAATGGCCAACACGGTACAACACTTCATCCATGTCTTTGGTGATCTCTGATCTCCTTATGAACTGTTTCTTACATGATGAAGATCAGCCATGGAGTATATCTGAGGTGTATATCAGGGGGTGCTTCTTACCCACATGAGACCTGTGATGTCCAGCAACATTCATATAGAAGGCATTTCCCACACTCAAGGCACTAATACACCTCAAGGGTTGTGTGGGATCCCTGATGTACAGGGAGACAGGACTTCACTGAGGAGCAATTCCCTCACTCAGTACATGAATACGGCTTTCTTCACTGTGTGAGATCTCTGATGCCTGTTAAGACAGGACTTATCTGAAAAACATTTCCCGCAGTCAGGACAGCAATATGGCTTCTCCCCAGTGTGAGTTCTCTGATGTGTGGAAAGATTGTACTTCCATGAAAAACATTTCCCGCACTCAAGACAGGAATACGGCTTCTGCCCCGTGTGAGATCTCTGATGTGTGTAAAGATGGGACTTCTGTGAAAAACATTTCCCGCACTCAGGACAAGAATACAGCTTCTCCCCCGTGTGAGATCTCTGATGTGTGGAAAGATTGGGCTTCGATAAAAAACATTTCCCGCACTCAGGACAGGCATACGGCCTTTCCCCCGTGTGAGATCTCTGATGTCTGTAAAGATGGGACTTCGATAAAAAACATTTCCCGCACTCAGGACAGGAATACGGCCTTTCCCCCGTGTGAGATCTCTGATGTGTGTAAAGACTGGATTTCTGTGAAAAACATTTCCCACACTCAGGACAGGAATACGGCCTTTCCCCCGTGTGAGATCTCTGATGTGTGTAAAGACTGGATTTCTGTGAAAAACATTTCCCACACTCAGGACAAAAATACGGCTTCTCTCCTGTGTGAGTTCTTTTATGCCTATGAAGATGGGATTTAGAATGGTAACACTTCCCGCACTCAGTACAGGAAAACCTCTTCTCTGTTGGAAGGACGGCACCGCCCCTCACAGTCCGAGGTTCCTCAGGATAAGAGGAATACAATGGTCCATCTACACTGTGTGGTGCCGGATGGACATTTGAGGTAGCCGGGTTTTCTCCTGGACTATACTGTGTGATGTCCTCATCTTCTACTTTACAGTCTGGAGACAAAGTGAGACGATCCTCTGAGGTTTTCCTCATCTCCCGTCCATCTACTAAAATAGAAATAAAAAGATTATTACTAGACATGAGCTGATTGGTTCCCCTAAACCAGGACTCCGCCCACATCAGGCAGCTTTGTCTCTGAGGATCTTACAATTCCCCCTCAAGGTAACGAGTAAATGGCTCCTCTGATCTCCTACCAGTTCATTTCTTTATTCATGGACCTTAGTCAGAGAGTGAGGAAACAACGAGAACTGTCTTTTATAGGAGTGACAGTGATGAGGGGATTATAGGACGAGGGTCCCCACCCCCTATATCTATAAAGTACCGAAAAAGATGCCACTGTCCATAAGGATTTTTATGGACCGTGGCATTTTTTCGGTACTTTACCTGAATGATGTCCCAGGGGATCTCTATAGAGATTACTACAGTAATGAGTAAGTGCCTCATTATCATTTATGTGGTCCGCTTGTTAGATCTTTGATTTCTTCATATAAGTGACACCCAGTCTCCATTTTTACCACTGTAGCATTCTAGGTGCCTCTATATGTTTGAGGTTTTTACCATTTACCTCCGCTGGCTTGTCTGATGTCTGTTTAGTGAGTCGTTTTTCCTCACATGCATGCGTCCTGTTACTGGTCAGGTGAAGGCAGTCTGTCTTGGTTAATCATGAGCCTGATCTGTTTTTGATGGTTTTCTTTTATTGATGTTACTTAAATTTATGAAAGAACTGATATATGTGTTTTATTTCAGTGAGACCTGTTGTTCCTTTCTACCACCCCTATGTGTGTCCTGAAGAAGCGAAACGCGTTGGCACATTGTTCTCACTTGATGTAACAACTACCATTTTATGTACATTGTTCTCAACACTATATGCATATTTTTAAACAATTGTGCTGTTAGTCTCTCTTTTCATTAAATATAAATATTTTTTGTACCAATAAAGTTTATAATAATATTTTTATGTATTTTTGAGTCTGGAGTGCCCTAAAAGTCTGACTATACAGACAAATCCCTCCCCCCAGCACAGCCAGCAGACAACAGAACAAGTAACCCTGGGAGAATTGTCTGTCAGAGATCTTGCTATACCCGGATATTGGGCAGAAAGCCAAAAACACATTCCCCAGGTGCCTAGGTCTAGTAACATCTTCTGTATGGTGAAAATTAACATTTTGCTTCCAGCTGAACCCCAGAATCTCCATAAATCCAGTCTAGATACATAAATTGTGTCTGCAGCACAGAGAAGGAAGATTATCCGAGAGAAATACAGGAATACAGGACAGGGAACACAGCTCAGGAAAGTGACCAGGGGATTACAGGCTGATATCACCCAGTCCCCGCCCTACTCTGGACCAATCAGTGAGCAGTATGGGTGGAGGAATGGATTTAGTGTTAATGACCCACCTGTGCTGATCTCTGTAGGAGGGTCCTCCTCTATAAATGTCCCCGTTATTCCATCCTCCTCCATAGACTGCTGATCATCCCTTACATACCTCTCTTCTTCTTCTGCTTTAACCTCAAATTCTATATCGATTGGATCTCCACTCTAAATCAAGAGAATGAGAGAGAAGATCATCTGTAAGATATAAACCTTAATACTGCAACATCACATAAAAATCCACACATTGTCTCCATGAGTCTGTGTTTTATAAGCTTTGTTCCACCAACCTTGCAGCAGTGAGGGATGGGGTGATCTTCCTGTGTGGAATCCCGGGAATACAGAGGACGGGGACATCTCTCTGGTGGGTTCCTGGTATTAGGTGGCTCCATCATATCCTTGTGTCCTTCTGAAAACTCCTCCATCACTCCATACTCCTCATCCTCCTCTTTATACTCTTCTTTAACAACAATATTATCATCTCCAAGGTTTCCACTCTGAATATAGAATCAATGGTAACAATGCAGATAATGTACAGATCCTAATGACACTATCAGTGATTGTTCCTCATCTACCTGATGATGTTGAGGGATGGTGTGACCTTCCTGTGTGGAATCCCAGGAATACAGAGGACGGGGACATCTCTCTGGTGGGTTCCCATTACTGGATCCATCTGTAGGAAACACAACACTGACT
>BLSH010314507.1:210014-222040 GCA_018402905.1 Glandirana rugosa | reverse complement strand
TGCTATCTGTCCTCAGAGCAACAGCACAGACAGCAGTAGTAAAGTAATCTATCTCAGGATGCAGGATCAGGTCTTAAAATGGCTAAAATCTGTCCCTCACGCCGTCAGCTACCTTTCCCTATACTAACCCAAGGAGCATGTGACTGCAGCACTGTGACTCCAGCTTATAAAGAGGCTGGGTCACATGATGCACTGGCCAATCACAGCCATGCCATTAGTAGGCATGGCTGTGATGGCTTCTAAGGGCAAACCAGTGAAACGCTTGTTGATTGGCTGCCCTGCAGCTTCTCAACACGTGGAATAAAATAGCAGAACCCCGGACCGAACCCGAACGATTTTTGAAATGTCCGGGTCCGGGTCCGTGCCACGGACACCCGAAAGTTCGGTACGGACCCGAACGTTACAGTCCGGGTTCGCTCAACACTATTTATAACTATACAGTTTTTTTTCTACGAACAACAAAACATCTATATATAATTATTATATTCACAACAATACCTTTAGTGCCGATTTACACTGGGGCGACTTGTCAGTGCAATGGAACCGTTCTAATAGGAACGACTCAAGTCGCTCTGGCTTAGAAAAAGATTCCTGCACTACTTTGGGGGCGACTTCAATTGACTTGCATTGACTTTTATACAGAAGTAGTTTGCAAGCCGTGCTGAAGTTGCACTGCACGGTGCGCCTTCAAAGTCGGGTGAGAATCCTGTGTGACCTGGCTCTTATTGATTTAACTACCAGCCATGTGGGTTTAATCCTTGGCATTCTGGATTGTGATTGACCAGGCATTAACCACTTAAAGAGGCAATGCAGTAGGTATCTGACTTGCAAGTAGAATTTCTCTGTTGTTAGAGCATAACTAGGGTTGGATTTACCATTAGGGATTATTTAAATATTTTTATGACTCAAATCCTGATAAGAATCAGTAAACACAAGATAATGTGTTCTGTTACAGCAGTGATCCTTGCAGAGGAGTGTTTCTTCAGGCTCCAAAGGGTGAATTCCACAGCTAGCCAATCAAAAAACACTGCACTTGCTGCATTAGAAGTTGGTGGGCAATCTACAATGCTCTAGTATGTCAGCCAGTAAATAATTTGTGTTTTTCTTTCCTTTAATTCTGGTTTATATTTGTTTTATTTTTACACCATTTATAAGAATTAAGTATTCGAATGTAAGCCTGAAATTTCTTGAAATCAGTTAACACGAAAATAAATGAACCACTAAAATCTCTAAGAATCTTAAAATTCAGATACTGTTATATTGCTGTTCTATTAAGAGTAGTCATACTGGGAGTCACAGTATAAACATGTGAGTGTTGTCCTCCAAACTTCTTATATTTGACAGTTTTTTTTTTATCAAGAAGGGGGTGTCCAATCTGAGTTGGCATTTGGGACCTAGGCTTCTCTGTTGGAATTAATGGGGCCATGACTTATCTTGTGGGCAGTAGGAAAAAGACCTGGTCAGGACTACTCTGTAAAGATTTCAAGAAAGGAGAAGTAGGTAAATGTTTTACCAGGGAGATGGGAGTGGGGAAAGTTACTTAATGGACAACAGTACTTAAAGCGGAGTTCCACCCAAAAGGGGAACTTCTGCTTTAAGGACTTCTGCCCCCCTAATATGGCACATTTGGCGTGTCTTTTTTTTGGGGGGGCGGGGGGGATGGGTACCAGAACACTGGTTTTGCAGAGCATTTAGAATTTTCCAAAGAGAGCAAAGTGGTAGTTTTTCCTCTATGTGATTATGTTACTAATTCAATCTGCATACAGCCCTTTCTCTACTAAGCAAATTCGGAACTAAATTAAAAACATTACATGTTTGTCAGTAACATTAACTAAGTAATTCTTATTTTTCTATGCCTCCTATAAAATAGTTTTATTACCTTTTGATCCTACAGGTATATTTTCCTGTAACAGAAAAGTTTGGCACTTACTTAATACCCAGCTCAGGGCTAATTCCCCATATATATATATTTTTTTTTTAAGTATCCCCAAACCTGTAAAACAATTTAAATGAATAAAACTGCTTTACTTATGTTAAATCAGGATCTGTTCCCATGCAGTTCACTATCTTCAGCTCAAGATGTCTTCAGTATTCTGGGTTCAGTGACACCCAATTTCATTCAACCCAGATGACTGAAGACATACCGTGCATGCTGGGTTTCAAGAGCTAGTGCCCTGAGGGGGCATCACCACAGTGCTCTGCATTCAGCTCGGAGAAGAGGCAAACAGGAAGCAAACAGGATTCAAAGCATCTTAAGACCAGGCTGAAGACTTCTGCAAAAGGAGACAACTACAACAGAAAGCCTTCAGAGAATGAGAGCAGGAGAAAACAGACATGGTACCACTCTGTGAGTACACATTGCCACGGCAATCATAACACTACATGCACAATTTGACAGGCAACATTAGGGGCGCAGGGGCACTGCCTCCCAAATCCATGCTCCCGGCCCCTAATCTACATGTAGGGTGCTGGACGCATGGATTTCAATGGGTTTTATTTTTTAGAAGCCCGTGATTAGACCTGGAGGCTCTAATTGGCTTCAAAAAGGGTGGGCTTGGGGTGCAGAGCACTGCGCCCAGAGCCCACCCACTTGTGTGACATTAGAGAACTTGATATTTGCTAATGTCTTCCTGCTTCTCCTCCTGGCCAATCAGGAGGCGGGTCCTGAGACCTGATTGGCCAGGGACTTTTAGGACTCCCAGCCAATCAGGCCTCAGGACTCACTTCCTGTTCAGCCAGGAGGAGAAGCATCAGCCCCGGCTTGGCTCTTTTCCCTGCAACCTCCTCCCCGCACCTCCCTGCTTAAGGTTAGGCCATGGATTACTGCCTTCCCGATCGCTCGAATGAGCACCGGGAGTGGTTAGTGCGAGTGAACGCTGGGGGGGTAGTGTGAGTGGGTGGGACCAGGTTTGTTTGCCCCCATATATTTTGAGCACCAGACACCACTGATGGCCAGGGTGAGAGTGTGTCTTTTGCTGTTGCATGAGATCTATTTTAAACACTGCATTCCAAATGACTCATTTCTATTGACTTGAAGGAGAAAATGCCTATTGTTTAAAAATGCAACATATGGGACGTTTGACAATGCATTGTAAAACATGACAATAGAAAGGCAAAACTCTATGTTGAACAATGTATTTTCTCATGGCCATGTATTTGCCTATGCTAAAAAAGATGAATGATATGATCTCCAGAAAGCCATGAGGTGCAAGTCACTGGTCCCAGACATGGCTTTGTTCAGGAAATACAAGCAGCAGACCAGAAGATCAAGGCCATGGAGGTGAATACGAGAATTTCTTTGAAAAAAATAAATAAGGAAAGGTATTTGTTTGGAAGCTCTTCAGTTGTACACTTTTGTAAATGACCTCTTTGTATCTCATAAGAAAGTTTGCAATCACTAACAGCTAGATGAGCTCACATGTAATCCTGGAGCTTGATGCATGTCATTACTAGGTTAAGAGGTATCTCTGTTGCTAAAACCGGGCCCATTAAATGATTTGTGTTTATGAGGTGCCTATTGAGAGGTATTTTATGTCTACAGACTGCTTAACAGGCACAACATGATGTACATTAAGCAAAGTTACTCCACAGAAGTTGTTGCTAACAAACACACCTGGGGCAAGCAATGATTTCATTTATCGCACAGCTAGTCATGTGTGAAATGTTTCTTCCTAAAGGAACAGCTCTGATAACATCTTGACCACCTATAAAATATCTCTGTGCTTTACGTAATTTATCCTATACACTAATAAAAATATAATGCAATTTCTACTGATACTTTTATGAATTTTACAGTTTCAACATTTTTTTCATTTTGTCACGTTGGCTCTTGATAATTATGTCCTGAAACTTTTGAGTGAAGTGGTTAGTGGCCCATAGCAAAGTACTATAAATGTAAGTTTAAATGTGTATAAGTAAGAAGCAAAGAGATTCAAGTTTTTAGGCTGCTCTAGTTTTGAGTACTTTTAAAGGAGTTTCACAAAGCACTATCTGTAGTTACAATTGATACATTACATAAGTACTATAACATCATATAAGATAATCGAAAGGTATGACCACATGTTCATATAGCACAACTAACATTTCTATTTAACTCTCTACTTTTAACCCCTTCATGATGAAAGGAAAAACAAGTCTTAAAAGCTGAACCATAATCACACCATGTGGCGCAGATACCCCCCGTTTGAACCCCTGATATTTCACCAAAACCCACTAACAGGGCTCCTAAAAAATATAAAAAAAAAAAAGAAAAAATTGTCGTCTCCACTCTAATTCATTCCAAAGGTGTTCTATCGGGTTAAGGTCAGGACTCTGTGCAGGTCAGTTAAGTTCCTCCACCCCAAACCTTGTTTGTGCACTGGTACACAATCATGTTGGAACAGGAAGGGTCATCCCCAAACTGTTCCCACAAAGTTGGGAGCATTCAATTGTCCAAAATGTCTTGGCATGCTGACATATTAAGAGTTCTCTTCACTGGAACTAAGGGGCCATGCCCAACCCCTGAAAAACAACCCCACACCATAATCCCACCTCCACCAAATGATTTGGACCAGTGCACAAAGCAAGGTCCATAAACACATGGATTAGCAAGTTTGGGGTGGAGGAACTTGACTAGTCCTAACCTCATCCCGATAGAACACCTTTGGGATGAATCAGAGCGGAGACTGGGAGCCAGGCCTTCTTGTCCAACATCAGTGTCTGACCTCACATATGCGCTTCTGGAAGAATGGTTAAACATTCCCATAGACACACTCCTAAACCTTGTGGACAGCCTTCCCAGAAGAGTTGAAGCTGTTATAGCTGCAAAGGGTGGGCCAAATCAATATTGAACCCTATGGACTGGGATGCCATTAAATTTCATGTGCGTTTAAAGGCAGGCGCCCCAATACTTTTGGTAACATAGTGTATCTTCACAACTACTTAATGTATCCAAGTGGATTATAACTTTTTCAGGACAAACTATGTCTTTATTTGGTGGTAAATGGTAATGGATATCTTCAGATTTTTATATTATTAAATGAAACTGGCCCAAAATTGTAAAAAAAAACAAATAATTCATCTGAAATTTAGCTGTATACAGTATTTATTGCCATAACCATGACCTACCACCAAAGAACAACCCAAAACAAATTCTACTACTCCCGATGATTGCAGTGATATCCACGGGAAGTACAAATAAAGAACACAACTGATGTAGATACCTCAACAAAGTCATAAGAGAAAAGTAAACTGCCCTGAGTAGCTGGGCCCATCTAAAGCTCAACATTTTTAAGAAATTATAGTAATAAGAAAAAAAAGAAAGAAGAAAAACGTCAGCCAGACCAACTCTCTGGCTTTGTGAATTACATTAGGTCTAGCCCAAATTTGTCAGCAGGAGAAAAATTCAAGCAAATCAGTCCAGTGGTAACAAATGGATTCCAAGTCTGCAGGTCAAAAAATTAAAAGAAAAAACAAACACAAACCCCCCCCAAAAAACCCACACTTTTTTTTTGCCTGTCTGGAGTTCCCACTTTAGATCGATTATTGATTTGGAAGAGACCTCACGTTGCTTTTGTCTTTGTTTTTTTTGCCTGGGGTGATGTCAGGGACCAAATGTGGTCAGGACTATATATCCACTTACCAACCGGAAGGTTTTCCAGCTTTAGGACCAGAGCACTTTTTGCGATTCGGCGCTGCGTCGCTTTAACTGACAATTGCACGGTCGTGCGACGTTGTACCCAAACAAAATTTGCGTCCTTTTTTTCCCACAAATAGAGCTTTCTTTTGCTGGTATTTGATCGCCTCTGCGTCATTTCTGATCGCCGCTATAAACAAAAGAAGAGCGACCATTTTGCAAAAAAACCCAAATTTCTTACTTTTTGCTAAAATTCAAATCCAAAAAAAAAATATAAAAAAACATTTTTTTTCGCCGTTTTTGGCCGATTTATATAATTCCTCATATTTGTGATAAAAAAAATTGCAATCGGCATTTATTGATTGGTTTGCGCAAAAGTGGCCGCGTTTACGGATGGTGAGAATTAATTTCTGTTTTTTTTTTTTTATTTTTTACTAGTAATGGCGGCGATCTGCAATTTTTAGCGGTACTGCGATATTGCAGCGGACATGTCGGACATTTTTGACACTTTTTTGGGACCAATGACATTTATTCAGCGATCAGAAATGTAAATGTCCACTGATTACTGTATAAATGTCATTGGCAGTGAAGGGGTTAACCTGCAGGGGGAGAGCTAGGGGTTAACAGTGTTCCCTGGGTGTGTTCTTACTGTGGGGGGGTTGGGCTAACATGGGCATGAGAGATCTAACTGATCCCAGTGACAGGGATCAGTAGATCACCCATGCCCCTACTAACAGAGAGAAAGTTTACATCGGCGGTTCCCCGTTCTTTGCCTGTGGCCGCTCACCGCGGCTTGCTGGCGGACATCAGACATCGGGCACCCCCTAGCGGCTGTTTGCAGATGGCCGTGTTTTTACGGCGATTCGTGCTCAGCATCCCGACTGCCGCCGTGAAAACACGGCACGCGGTCGGGAAGTGGTTAAGGCCAATGATGTCAGTCAGAATCACAGACCAGTTTGTTGACATTTAGCAAGATTAGCTGCCATGAAGTAATGGAAGTGTGGTGGGAGAGGATCGTCATAGCATGGGTTGTCACGTTGGTGGGCAATTGGGTGGTCATTCATCAAAATTCATCTAAGGAAACTGTTTAATTATTTTCTAATAAAGGGCTTTGTCACAGTGAGTGTGTGTTTATTTACTTTGTCATTGTTCTTCTGAGACCCCCTTTGTTCTCAAGGGGGATTCCAGATTCTGGTAGATCTCTCTCTACAAATCCCCAAGTCTGCTAGACCAAGGATGTGGGGATGAGGCCTTGCACATGCTAGTTGCCCCTCCCTTTCCTGGCCAGCCAGTCTGTATGCCCAGATAAGGGTCTGGTATAGTTTTTTTGGGGGGGGAACCAAAAATTTTGTTTTTTTACATGTGGTCTACCTAAAATACTAGATCCCTCTCTAGGATAATCATGAGGGCCTGGTGTGGAATTGAGGGGGTCTTTATACAAAAAACAAACAACCAAAAAAACTGATGTTAGGTCACCCCAAAATTCATAGATCCACATTATCAATGGCATAAAAAAAGCAAAAAAACACACACTATGTGACAACATAATTAATTAAATAAATATAATAACTAAATAAATAAAAATTGTCCCTCAATGTAAATTCAACGCTAGTTACATTCATCCAGTGATGTAGATCTATGGTCAATTAAGGTGAGCAACTACCCAATGTCCTGCTGACAAGATGACTCACCCCATGGTGATCCATTCACATTGCACCTCTACCGCACATGAAAGCCTGTTATTTAAAGGAATTGTGCATTTTTAATGTTGTCGTTCAATTCTCATTAAACCAACACCCTGCTGAATGGCATTTGAGAAATATGACAAGATTTGGCTCCTATAGACTTTAATGGGGTTCAAACACTATGTCTAGTTTGCTCATCACTAGTCTGGAGTAGAGTTGGGCTGAACACTACAGTTGGGTTGAACGGTTTGGCCTGAGCAACTGGTTTGGTCAAAGATTGGTTGTTCGCCCCGTTCAGGGAACACCCAAATTTGTAGGGTGTTCAGCAGTTATTCACCCTGACGAACACCTTGCACTGCACTGTGCACTGCACAGTGCATTTTGTACCATGCTCGGGCAAAGCTTTGCTCAATCAGGGTGCAGTATAAGCTGGTTGTTAAGGAGCGGGGCTGGAAAGCCAGCCGCAGCATCCTTATGAGGAGATAAGTAAAACCTTGAACAGAGGGATGGCTGCGGACGTAGTATACTTGGATTTTGCAAAAGCGTTTGACACCATTCCGTACTACAGGCTTGGAAAGATCAGTTTGTAAATGGATAGAAAACTGGCTAAAAGACCAAATTCAGAGAGTAGTGGTTAATGATTCTTACTCTGAATGGTCTAAGGTTATCAGTGGTGTACCCCAAGGTTCAGTGTTGGGACCCTTACTTTTCAATATATTTATAAATGATATAGGGTCTGGGATTTAAAATACCATTTTAGTGTTTGCAGATGACACCAAGCTATGCAGCGGAATAACGTCCTTACAGGATGTCTCCAACTTACAAGCAGACCTCAATGCACTGTCTAATTGGGCGACTATGTGGCAATTGAGGTTTAATACTGATAAATGTAAAGTTATGCATTTGGGGGCTAAGCATATGCATGCATCATACATGCTAGGGGGTTTTGGTAGATCATAAGCTTAATAATTGGCATGCGATGCCAAGCTGCTGTTTCCAAAGCAAGCAAAATCCTTTCTTGTATTAAGAGAGGTATGGTCTCCAGAGATCGAGACATCATTTTGCCCCTGTACAAATCATTAGTAAGACTTCATCTGGAATATGCAGTTCAGTTTTGGGCACCAGTTCTCAAAAAGGATATCGGGGAACTGGAGAAAGTGCAGAGAAGGGCAACCAAACTAATAAGAGCCATGGAGGAGCTCAGCTATGAGGAAAGATTAGAGGAACTGAATTTATTCTCTCTTGAGAAGAGGAGATTAAGGGGGATATGATCAACATGTACAAATACATAAGTGGCCCATATAGTGAACATGGTGTGGAGTTATTTACTTTAAGGTCATCACAAAGGACAAGGGGGCACTCTTTACGTCTAGAGGAAAAAAGATTTCATCTCCAAATACGGAAAGGTTTCTTCACAGTTAGAGCTGTGAAAATGTGGAATAGACTCCCCCCAGAGGTAGTTTTGGCCAGCATGGTAGATTGCATTAAAAAAGGCCTGAATTATTTCCTTAATGTAAATAATATAACCGGGTACTAACATTTTTAGGTAAAGTTGATCCAGGGAAAATACGATTGCCTCTCGGGGGATCAGGAAGGAATTTTTTTCCCCGCTATAGCAAATTGCATCATGCTTTGCTGGGGTTTTTTTACCTTCCTCTGGTTCAACTGTGGGTGCAGGATTGTATAAGGTATTGTATGGTTATATATAATTTCTCTGTTTTTTTTTTGGTTGAACTAGATGGACTTGTGTCTTTTTTCAACCTGACTAACTATGTAACTTGACAACCGATGAGTCATCAGCTGTCAATTATAAAACAAAAGTTGCTGCGCTCAATAATCCAAAGGTGAAACAACAAAAATTACAATGAAAACAGTTCATGTAGTGCTCCAAAAAAGTAAACAGGTAATAAACAAAAGGTCTCTTGCTGGGTGTCTAATAAGCGAATGGGGTGCTGTATAAAACTTCACCTGAGACACAGTGGATGGTAAACCGACGATCAGAGCACTTCCCTCTGTATTAGGCTGAAGAGGATGGTGTCTGGCTGACAATGCAAACCACTCCAATTCACAACCCTGATTGACATGAATCATGGCTCCAAAACTAGAGATGTCAATTGAAACAAAGGAGAGGATTATAAAACTTCTTCAAGAAGGTAAATCTTCACGATATGTTGCAAAAGATGTTGGTTGTTCCCAGTCAGCTGTGTCTAAAATCTTTTCTGTATACAAAGTCAATGGGTGATGTATGCCCATGGATGGTCAGAGGAAAACCGTCTGCTTCCTCCTTTCCAAAGCACCTTGTCCCCATGTTGATGGGGACAAGGGCCTCATCCCCACAACCGTGGCCGGTGGTTGTGGGGGTCTGCTGGCAGGGGGTTTATTGGAATCTGGAAGCCCCCTTTAACAAGGGGGTCCCCAGATCCCGGCCCCCTGTGTAAATGAGTATGGGGTACCCCTACCCATTCACCAAAAAAGTGACAATAAGTAATAAAAACACACATCGTTTTTGACAATTCCTTTGTTAAAAAAAAATAAAAAAACAGTGTCCCCCAATATAAATCCATCGTCAATCATGCTGCCCGCAGCACCCAAAAAATTTAAAAAGTAAAATCGCTCCCACCGACATGAAGGCTGGCTGCCTACTGCAGTCTAAGCCGTTTGACAGCTATTATATACAGTCAGGTCCATAAATATTGGGACATCGACACAATTCTAATCTTTTTGGCTTTATACACCACCACAATGGATTTGAAATGAAACGAACAAGATGTGTTTAACTGCAGACTTTCAGCTTTAATGTGAGGGTATTTACATCCAAATCAGATGAACGGTGTAGGAAATACAACAGTTTGTATATGTGCCTCCCACTTTTTAAGGGACCAAAAGTAATGGGACAGACTAACAATCATAAGTCAAATTTCACTTTTTAATACTTGGTTGCAAATCCTTTTCAGTCAATTACAGCCTGAAATTTGGAATGCATAGACATCACCAGATGCTGGGTTTCATCCCTGGTGATGCTGTGCAAGGCCTCTACTGCAACTGTCTTCAGTTCCTGCTTATTCTTGGGGCATTTTCCCTTCAGTTTTGTCTTCAGCAAGTGAAATGCATGCTCAATCAGATTCAGGTCAGTTGATTGAATTGGCCATTGCATAACATTCCACTTCTTTCCCTTAAAAAACTCTTTGGTTGCTTTCGCAGTATGCTTTGGGTCATTGTCCATCTGCACTATGAAGCGCCGTCCAATGAGTTCTGAAGCATTTGGCTGAATATGAGCAGATAATATTGCCTTAAACACTTCAGAATTCATCCTGCTGCTTTTGTCAGCAGTCACATCATCAATAAATACAAGAGAACCAGTTCCATTGGCAGCCATACATGCCATGACACTACCACCACCATGCTTCATTGATCAGGTGGTATGCTTTGGATCATGAGCAGCTCCTTTCCTTCTCCATAATCTTCTCTTCCCATCACTCTTGTACAAGTTGATCTTGGTCTCATCTGTCCATAGGATGTTGTTCCAGAACTGTGATGGCTATTTTAGATGTTGTTTGGCAAACTCTAATCTGGCCTTCCTGTTTTTTGAGGGCAACCTGGCTACGTCACCTGGTGGCACCGCCACCTTATGACATCACAGACTGGTGCATACTGGGTGAGTGACATCATAAGTGGGTGGTGCCACCAGGTGATGTAGCCAAGTGGCCACGCCCCTTACCTATATAAGAACTTTTATTTTTTATTTTTGCCCAATTCACATGGGGGATGGGTGGGGATCTGGTGCCCCCTTGTTAGTTCTGAGAGGTGTTGGGTCAGGTAAAGGGCTGGCGGCTGGCACGGTGGGGTCTCAATCTATGCTTACATGGCTGTGATTGAAGGGAATAGATCATAATTGACCTACAACTGAACTGTGACCTAGACCTAGAAGGCACAAAGGCATACAGAAAAAAAAAGAATCATGTTTTGCTTCTATTTGTACTTGCTTAAAAGAGAATAGTGAATTATTCAATGTTACATGGGGAGAAAAACAAATATCCTCTAAATAACAGTATCAAAAGTAACTATTTATATATAATCCTGCAGTAGGTCCTCTATCACTGGAGGTGTCAGGAAGTTTAAATCCACCAAGCAGAACTCAAGAAAAAGCCCTGTAGCCTTTCCAGTAAACAAGGAGTCAAAAGACCCTAGGCCTGATCTCTCTTTTATGGTTCTGATTTTAGGTCAAAGCCAACTTTTACAGCACAATCTTTTACAATCATAATTCCAAGGAGTGTGTTCCACAGCATTATCAAAGCTCATTTGCTCCTCTCAAGGGCCTAACTGCTCTAACACGTCAGCAGTAGAGTTGACCGAACCCAAACTGTAAAGTTCGGATCCGTACCGGACTTTAGGATGATGACGACTGCACAATCTCGTCAATCCGGGAACTCTCCTCGTTTACTCGAAACTATTACGACACCTTGTGTGAGGAACCTTAATACTAACATTTTCTAACACGACATTTTCAACCGAAACTGGATTTTAGTCTTGGTATTTTCTCTCTAGTCCGGATCCCAGAAAACTGAGGAACAAATGACCTTTCCGATGTCCCGAAAAAGAACTCAAGACGAACCACCTAAATTTGAAGGACTGTGGAGGTCACTATCTCCTGGATGACGTCCTAATATATATTTATCAATGAAAACTATGACAATAAATCTCCTATAAACAAAAAGAGGGGTACATTG
>BLSH010314507.1:179732-191411 GCA_018402905.1 Glandirana rugosa | reverse complement strand
TGGAAATCCTTCCGGTCCTTAAGTGGTTAAACAGTTACATGTAGATATTGCTTTGTTGCAAGAAACTCATTGGGCATTGATGATGCGTCCAGGCTCCGTAGGCTCTGGGTAGGTTCGGCCCACAGTTCTCCTGCTGTGGGACGCACAGCGGGGGTCGCCATCCTTATCAATAAAAATCTCCACCATAGGGCCGCTCTGTGGATGCGGACACCCTAGGTCGTAGGCTCACAGTCCATCTCTCCCTGGCCGACCACGATATCGATGTGTCCAGTATCTATGCAATAAATTCCCCAGGCCAATCCTTCTTCCAGGATCTCACCTGGGTTCTTCAAATTCCCGAGGCCCTTCATCTCCTAGGGGGAGATTTTAATACAGTAATGCACCCCGCTGAAGACTGGTCCCCCTCCACTCCAACAGCCATCAAAGCAGCTGGCACCCCCTCGCCCAATCCATGGATACCTTTCACTTTACCGATGTCTGGCGTCTCTCGCACCCTTCCGACAGACTTCACCTTTTTCTCATCTCCTCACAACTCGTGGTCGCGCATAGATTACTTCTTTTCTTCCCCGAATCTTACCCCTCTGGTCTCCACATCATCTATTGAGAGCATGGCGATCTCAGACCACTGTCCGATAGCTATACAAATTTCCGGGCTCACATCCCCCCTCCCCCCTAAGGTGTGGCGGTTCCCCTCTTTTCTAGCCAAAAATGAGGACCTAAAAATTACCCTACGGTCAGCGTGGGCGGAATGATGAAAAACTAATGGAGCGCACCTTTCCTCTCCGAATTTGTTCTGGGAGGCCGGGAAGGCTTTCATAAGGGGGCGTATCATTTCATACGCGGCACAATACAAAAAGAAAGCTTCGTACAATTAACGCCAGGCCAGTGAAGCCCTCCGAGCAGCCCACAGGGATTTGGCCCTCTCCCGCAACCGGGTTACAACTTCAGACTGGCAGAAGGCCAAACAAACCTTCGATCTCTGGTCAGGACACCAGGAATTGATACACCAGGCACACTCCGCTCTTTTCTTCCACCGCAACGGCAATAAGGCGGGCAAGCTCTTAGCCAGGCTTTGTTCAGGCCGCCACCCCCCAACCTATATAGGGGCTTTAAAAGGATCCAATGGCGAAATCACCAATTCTCCTCCAAGTATTAGTGCCCTTCTTACTAACTACTATACTGCCCTTTATGCCAAGGACCCCATTGACACAGCGAAAGCTGCAGCTTTCCTGGGCGATGCCAATCTCCCTACACTCCCAGTCGAACAGCTGGAATTCCTAAATGCCCCTATAACGATCGAGGATATCTGCACCACTATTAAGAGGCTCGGATCCGGAAAAGCCCCAGGCCCGGACGGGCTCTCAGCGGAATTTTACAAGCTGACAGTTGACTATATTCCAGACTCTCTGGCGACGGTGTATGAGTCTATTTGGGCGGACGGCCCCTTTCTTCCTACCGGGTCTTAAGCTCATATTAAACTCATAGAAAAAAAAGGTAAAGACCCCTTACTACCCTCTTCCTACAGGCCCATTTCTCTTTTCAAGGTGGACACCAATATCCTTTCCAAAATAATCACAGACCATCTTGCCCACATCCTCCCCTCCATCCTTAACCCAGCCCAGTCAGGCTTTGTCCAGGGACGCTCAGCCACTCTCAACATTCGTAAGGTGCTCCTTGCCCTTGAACATGCCAAGATACACCCTGACCGGGATCTGGTCATTATATCATTAGATGCCGAAAAGGCTTTCGATAATATTAGTTTCACTTGGCTTTTCATGGTCATAGAGTCTCTGGGAATGCCGGGCCCCATTCTGAACTACGTCCGCAAAATGTACTCATCGCCATCAGCCCGGTTGGTCACCCCCAACTTTATATCCTCAGCGATCCCCCTATCCAAAGGCACTCGTCAGGGCTTCTCCCTCTCTCCCCTTCTTTTTAATTTAGCCCTGGAGCCCCTTTCCAGACTCTTGAACTCTCCTGCGGGGGTCAGTGGAATTGCGGTCGGCAACCTCACCCTTAGGTCGGCTCTCTTCACCGATGACATCCTCCTGTTCTCTTCAAACCCCCCCCGGACGTCTCTTATATCCAGGAGCTGTTTGGTACTTTCAGAGCCTGCTCGGGATTACGAATTAACTTTGACAAGAGTGAGGTCCTGCCCTTGAACCCGCGAGTCTCTGGGGCCTGGACAGCATCATCACCCTTTTTGATTGCTAAAAAGCATATCACCTACCTGGGGCTATCCATAGGTAGGGAACCCTCTTCATTATACTCGCTAAACTATCCCCCCCTGATATCTAGGATAGTACAGGAGTTGGGGAGCTGGGCGGCCCTCCCTTTCTCTCTCTTCGGCAGATGCCACCTTTTTAAAATGGTCTCGTTTGCAAGGCTCCTCTACCCTTTGCAGACTATTCCGTTACTTCTTAAGCACAAAGATGTGCATAGGATACATTCTGCCCTGCTCTCATTTATCTGGCAGGGTAAGAAACCTAGAGTGGTCTTGCGGAAGCTCTTTCTGCCGAAGGGTGAGGGAGGTGCGGGTCTGCCCAACATCAGGCTTTACAACCTTTCCTGCCTCCTAAGACAAATACTTGATTGGTTCACTGAAAACTCCAGATACTCAAATCACGACCTGGAGGAAGCTCTAGTATCTCCCTACTCCCTCCAGGCGGTGGCTCATGCCAAACTCTCAGCATTACCTACGCACTTACGGACTAACTCCCTTTTTAGGGACTCGGTCATCGCTTGGAGGGAGGTGAGGAAAATCCTGAATCTGCCTTCTGGGGTGTCCCGTTTCCTCCCGATTGCCGGTAACCCCGTGTTTCTCCCCTCCACTACCAGTAAGCCTTTTTCTATTTGGTCTGCACAGGGACTAAAAACAGTTAGCCAAGCCTGCAACCCGGGGGGGCTCAGTTAAATCCTTCCCTGAGCTCGTAAGCTCCTTCGCCCTACCTAAATCTCACTTATTTCCCTACCTCCAACTGAAGCATTACATTACTGCCAGTGTTATTTCCACCACCGGTCCTTCCAACCCTCGTTCATCGATTCCCTCGCTGCTGAGGAGCAATATTCAATTTCAAAAATGTACTCCCACTTATTACAACTCCAGGCCTCTAGATACTCCCTGCGGCCCTTCCAGCCTTGGGCCACGGTCCTTGAGGACCAGGAGGCACCGGCCAGAATTTTAGCAGGCTATCGAAAAGTCTGCGCTTTGACGATTTCAGAAAAGTGGAGAGAGACTCATTTTAAAATCTCACATAGAGCATATTTCCCTTCCTATTTCAGCTCGGTGGACCCCTCCCTTCCCCTATGTCCTTGGTGCCTATCCTCTAAACCTACCTTACTGCACAGGCTCTGGAACTGCCCTAAGATAGTGACTTTCTGGGACCAGGTCCTGGACTATATTAAAGAAATCCAGAAACACCCGATCCCCAGGGACCTAATGCTTTGCATATTCAGCCATCACATCTCGCCTCCCTCCGCCATCCCTTCCTCTGGGAACAAAATTTCTCAGTGGGCCCACTTGTGTCTCTTGGCGGCCCGTAGGACTATCATGCAGGCTTGGATCAAGCCGGACTCACCTCTGTTAGCCCAAACAAAAGCTGCCATTTAAAGCTTATTTCTTATTGAAAGGTTAGATACTATTACTCAGGACTTCAAGTCTTCGAAACGCTTCTTTGCCAGATGGCGTAACTATCTAGAGCATTCCCTCTGCCCTGAGGAAGTCCTGCATTATATGGAACCCTTCCGATTTTCTAAATGGTATCTAAGAGCAGACCTCGCAGGCACTCTAGGCAGACTCAAACTTCAAGAACTGCTCCCCCCCGCATCTCCCCTCCCCCCCTTGACATTCCACAGCCTTTAGCCCAGGTAGCTTACTTCTGACTTTTGCACTCTCTTGAATGCCCTGGGTTCTCAGACTCTTTGCAACTTGGCTATGTTATTTACTCTTACACAAGGTCTCATCAGGTCTTCCGCAGGACTTCTTCACTGCCAGCCTGACCCAGAAAGGACCCTTGAGTGATACAGGCTTCCGTTAACCAGGTATCCCTGCCTAGTATTTTGCTATTAACTTGTTATTGTCTATAATGCTGTATGTTACGATACTGTTATAACTCTGTCTTTAATGGCTATTTGCTTTACCGATAAAGGTTTATGGCTGTTTCTTTGCCTTGCTTGACAAGGCCTTTTATTGAAATTTAACTTTGGAACATGTAACTGATTCTGCCTTTTACTGTGCAAAATTTCTAATAAACATATTCATAAAAAAAAAAAAAAATCTCTGCAGATTATGATTGGTCTGGGCCTAAAGGGCTGTCGTTTTTTGGAAAGGAGGTGATTAAAAAAAGTATTTTGCAGTGCGCATGCGCCGGCTGACCGGGATGGCCGCGGAATCTCGGGCTCCGTACCACTCCACTCTTTCAGCCCGCCTGCAGCCATCTGAAGGTTCTCCCGCCCGGCACAGCTAGAGTCCCCAGGTCGGTGACAACCTGAGGAAGACAGAGCAGGTCCCCGCGGCTCTACCCGGAGGATCCAGCACATCTCGTGGGGAGCGACCGCTACGCAAGGCCACGGCTGCGGCCTATATATCCATAGTACTGGATCAGATCCAGCCCACGGAGTGAGAGGGGCACCAAGGTGGGTCTCCTGGCATAACAGCCCCTGGATGTCCTGGATGTCCCTGGGACAGATATTAGAGCCTGGAAGGCCTGCACGGGGGTTGAGGGGGAGGCTCAGTGGAAGAGGCCGAGGCCGCGGCCTATATTCACTTGCTGATATGATCCAGGCATGAAGTCTGAGACAGCCAGTGGCCCTCACTCAGTGACCAGCCCTTCTTTAACCTGATGGTTTTCCCCCGTAAAGGAGGGGAACAGAGAGTCAGATGGAGGTCTAATGAATATCAGGATTTGGAGATTCCAGGTGATCCCTGATAAGTAGTGGTGCTATCCAGCATTTTTGAACCCTTTGGGAGGTCCTACACCACAGGTCCACCCTTGGCTCCCCTGGGGTCCCCGATGTTTCAGCCCCAGTTTTCTCATTTACTTCCAATAAGATTTTCTCCATATCCTGTACCATGTATGCGGCAGCGGTGAGGAGAGATATCTCCAAACACCCAGATTTTAAGACCCCTGGGATTTCCACACTGCCCACTGTTCCCTCACCACCCCACAAAGACACTTCGGAGGACATGGAAGCCGGGGCGTAAGGGGGCTCTCAAATTTTACCATGTCCGGGGCTCCCCTTGAAGGAACCAACAATCCTCAAGTGCTTTCCCCAGCTTCCATGATTTCCCTTCTGGAGAGGACTCTGGACGAAATGTTTGCTGCTTCCCCAGGGGACCGGATGCCCAGCCCGGACATCATGGGAGTCCAGGGGTCACCTGCCCCGTCTCTACATTCCAATTTCAGATTCATGATGGAAACCTTTTCCAAAATGCTCTCTAAAGGTTTAGCACAGACTGCCTCTCAAATCACGTCTACCATCCAGACTGACCTCCAGAGCTTGGGGTCTAGGATTGATGCCAAGGAACAAAAGACTGACCAGACGATAGCAGGACGAACCAAAACACAGCTTGTATACGAGACCTTCAAGAGTATTACTGGGAATATGCTATAGGCCCCCTAATCAAAGGGAGGAGGGGGAGGCGGACCTCCTATCGCAATTTGGAATAGCGGCTAGGATGGGTAGTGTTATTATAATGGGGGATTTTAATTACCCAGATATTGACTGAGAGGAAGGTACTGCACGTTCAGCTAAGGCTCGCCATTTCCTAAATGTCCTGCAGGACAATTTCATGGGTCAGATGGTAAATGCACCAACAAGAGATAAAGCATTACTAGACCTTCTGATTACTAACAACACAGACCTGATCATAGACGTGGAAGTAAGGGGCAATCTAGGAAATAGCGATCGCAGGTCAATTCATTTCAGTATAAATTACACAAATAGGAAACATAAGGGGAATACAAAGACACTGAATTTTAAAAGAGCCAACTTCCAGAAACTACGCTCCTTGCTGGAAGATGTTAAATGGGATAAAATTCTAGGAACAAAGAATGCGGAGGAAAAATGGGAGTGCTTCAAGAACATACTAAACAAAGGTATTAGTCAGTGTATCCCAACAGGAAATACATTTAAAAGAGCTAATCAAAGACCAGGCTGGCTTAACTCCGATATGAAGGCACACATAAAAGCAAAGGAGAAGGCCTTCAAAAAATACAAGGCGGAGGGGTCTCAGTCAGATTTTCACATTTATAAAACACGCAATAAGGAATGCAAAGGTGCAATCAGAGCAGCTAAGGTAGAACATGAAAGACATATAGCTGAGGAGAGTAAAAGGAATCCCAAGAAATTCTTTAAGTATATAAACATCAAGAGAGGGAGGTCAGATCATATTGGCCCCATAAAGAATGAGGAAGGAAATCTGATTACAAAGGATGGAGAAATGGCAAAGGTGTTAAACTCATTTTTCTCCTCAGTATTCACAAGGGAAACGGGGGGGGGGGCTCAATCATTCAGAACTAGAATGCTGGTCCTCACAACACATGACAGGAAGCACCCTCATGGCTGACTGAGGATAAAATCAGGAATAGGCTTGAAAAACTAAACACCAATAAGTCACCGGGCCCAGATGGCTTACACCCGAGGGTCCTTAAAGAACTAAGCCAAGTTATTGCCAGACCCTTGTACCTAATCTTTAAGAGCAGTTTTCTGACTGGTATCATACCAGCTGATTGGAAGAAAGCCAATGTAGTACCTATATATAAAAAAGGACCAAGATATATCCCTGGGAACTACAGACCAGTTAACTTAACATCAATAATTTGCAAGCTCTTGGAGGGAATAATAAGGGATCATATACAAGATTATTGAGACGAGAATGGTGTCATTAGCAGTAATCAACATGGGTTCATGAAGAATCGTTCTTGCCAGACCAATCTATTATCCTTCTATGAGGAGGTAAGCTGCCATCTAGATAAAGGAAGGCCTGTAGATGTGGTGTACCTGCATTTTGCAAAAGCATTTGATACAGTTCCACATAAACGCTTACTGTACAACCTAAGATCCCTCAACATGGATCAAAGGTGAGCACCTGGATTGAAAACTGGCTACAGGGGCGAGTCCAGAGGGTGGGGATAAATGGGGAATACTCAGAATGGTCTGGTGTAGAAAGTGGGGTTCCCCAAGGTTCTGTCCTAGGGCCGATCCTATTCAATTTATTCATAAACGATTTGGAGGACGGGGTGACCAGCTCAATCTCAATATTTGCGCATGATACCAAGCTAAGCAGGGCAATAAATTCTCCACAGGATGTGGAAGCCTTTCAAGAAGATCTGAATAAATTAATGGGGTGGGCAGACAAGTGGCAAATGAGATTTAACATAGAAAAATGTAAGATAATGCATTTGGGTACCAAAAACATAAACGCAAACAACTCACTAGGGGGAGAGCCCCTGGGGGAATCTAGGATGGAAAAAGACCTAGGGGTCCTAGTAGAGAACAGGCTCAGCAGTGGCATGCAATGCCAAGCTGCTGCAAGCAAAGCTAGCAAAGTACTGGCATGCATCAAGAAAGGGATCAATGCCAGGGATAAATCAATAATTTTCCCACTATACAAGTCTCTGGTGAGGCCACACCTTGAATATGCCGTCCAATTCTGGGCACCAGTCCTCAGGAAGGATGTCCTGGTATTGGAAAGGGTTCAGAGAAGGGCAACAAAGCTAATTAAGGGATTGGAGGACCTTAGTTATGAGGAAAGATTACAAGCAGTGAACTTATTCTCTCTGGAGAAGAGACGCTTGAGAGGGGATATGATTTCAATGTACAAATACTGTAATGGTAACCCACAATAGGGACGAAACTATTCAGCGCAAGGGAATACACAAAGACACGCGGCCATTCACTAAAAATAGAAGAAAAGCATTTTAACCTTAAAATGCGTAGAGGTTTCTTTACAGTAAGAGCAGGGAGGATGTGGAATTCTCTTCCACAAGCAGTAGTTTCTGCTGGGAGTATAGATAATTTCAAAAAACTATTAGATGCACACCTAAAGGACCACAACATTGAGGGATATAAAATGTAATACTGACATAAAAACGCACACACAGGTTGGACTTGATGGACTTGTGTCTTTTTTCTGCCTCACTGACTATGTAACTATGTAACTATGTAAGGCCAATTAGATACAGCCCTCTCCAAAATTGAAGATTTGGAAAATCGCTCCTGGAGATACAACGTTAGAATTCAAGGACTTCCAGAAAATATCACTGATGTACCTGGAGCTGTCCAGGCCTTCATCAAGGAGATGATACCCAATATACCGGAGCATAAACTGGAATTAGATAGGAGCATGCCTACCGCTCCGCTCAGAACAAAGCCCTTAACATTACATCAGAATAATCTGTAATTTCAAGTGAAACTTGCAGAGCCCAGCTACGGCAGATGTCTTGTCTCTGCCCCATCAGGAAGGAGCAGGGACCCAGGGGCAGGGGAACAAGGAGGGGTATGAAGGGCCCAATTCTCCTGACAGGGGAACTCAGGGACCATCTTGTCACGCACATCTCGTACTATGCCCCTATCCAAGGTCAGATCAAATTTTTCTACACTATGCTGAACACTCTTTCCCCGCACTTTGAGGGGACTGTGATCCTGGGAGGAGATTCCAACACGGCATTAGACCATATGTTAGATAAGTCAGGTGATGTTCATGCACATCTTTTGCAGCCTCCGAAGCGGAGTTTGAGGATCGCTAAGCTTCTGCATTCACTAGGGCTAGTAGACATTTGGAGAGAATGCAACCCAAAAACGAGGGACTACACCCATTACTCGGCCCCTCATAAATCCTTTGCTAGGATTGATCATGTCTTCATGGGAGCCCCCTCAATTCCCCTAGTATCCAAGTTTTTCATCAGGGATTCTCCCCTTTCTGATCACTCACAGGTGGTAGTATGTTTCTGCCTTCGGTTGGCGGATGGTCATATATCTCCCTGGCGATTAAAGGAGTCAATTTTTAATAATCCGGTTCACTGCATTATTCTAGGGGAGGACTTGAAAGATTATTTCAAATTGAACTCGAGTTCCGAGTTCTCCCCCATGATCCTTTGGGCGGCCCATAAACCATTAATAAGGGGCAAGATTATTTCCCTCTCTTCTAAACTTAAGAAGGAGAAGAAATATGACTTAGATAAGCTTCAGCGAGACTTTTTTATACTTGCTAAGGCTCATAAAAAGAACCCTTCCACTCAATCTCGCTCTCAACTCGAAGCGGGCAGGGCTGCCTTAAATCTCGCTCTGACTACTCAAGCGGAGAGACAAATTCAATGGTCTAATGCCCATTTTTACACTCAGAAAGATTGCATAGGCCCCAAATTAGCCTCTAGATTATCCCCAAAATTTCATTCCTTTATCTTTCCTAAAGTGAAAGATATTTCAGGGACCCTCTCGCAAAATCCTCATAGGATCTTAGCGTCATTCCAGAATTTCTATGCTAAACTATATACCTCAGAGGTCTCAGACCCCCCCTCTCCCCTACATCTCTTCCTGGATAAAATATCACTGCCCTCTCTAGACAAGGAACACATTCTGGCATTGGAGAACCCTATATCGGAGACAGAGGCATTGGAGGTTCTTAAACAACTTAAAAGGGGTTCGGCTCTAGGTCCAGATGGGTTCTCTACTGGATATTACAAACAATTTGGACCCATTTTGGCCCCCCACCTAACAAGCTTTTTTAACTCGCTCCAAGAGGGAACGGTGGTTAATGAGGATCTGAACACTGCCAGCATCTCTGTCATTCCGAAGCCTGGCAAGGACCCATCGGATGTGGGTAATTACAGGCCTATATCGTTAATTAACAATGATCTTAAAATATTAACTAAAATCCTCCCCAATAGAATGTCCTCCTTTATTGGGAAGTATATCAACAAGGACCAGGTAGGCTTTATTCCTGGAAGACAAGGCCCTGATCAGATCCGCAAGGCAGTGGATCTCATCTCCCTCCTTAGATCAGAATGGGATGGAGGCCCTCCGCAGGAAGGGTTAGTCCTGTCTGTAGACTTACAAAAAGCTTTTGATTCAGTAGAATGGCCCTATCTCTTTGAAGTCCTGGGACATTGGGGGTTTGGTCCTAGATTCCTCCAGATTCTTAAAGCTCTATACTCCAAACCCAAAGCACGTATTAAGTTACATAACTTTCTCTCAGACTCATTCTTAATTCATAGAGGCACAAGGCAGAGTTGCCCACTGTCACCTTTGATTTTCGCTATTGCTATCGAAACCCTAGCTATTGGTATCAGGGATCATCCTGAGATACAGGGGGTGAGATGTGGCCCACATACGCACAAATGTGCTTTATTCGCGAACGATCTGCTACTTTTTGTCTCTTCCCCCCTTGTCTCAATCCCAAAATGCCTTCATTTGTTACAGGAGTTCAGTGAGGTTTCGGGTCTAAAAGTCAATATGTCCAAACTGATGGCCCTTAATATTAACCTTCCTGAAGGGGTAGTCAAACAGCTTAAGGGCCAGGCCCACTTTTCCTGGCACTCGGATCACATACCCTATTTGGGTATACAGCTTACTTCTAACAGTGACCGTCTTTACAACACCAACTACCCTCCCTTATTCAAAAAGCTAAAGGAGGATCTCACAAATTGGGGAAAGCTGGGCCTCTCTTGGATAGGTAGAGTGAACTCGATTAAAATGACCCTTCTTCCTAGGATCCTTTATTTTTTCAGAGCCCTGCCAATCCCGGTCCAAAAATCACATTTACACAATCTTCAATCCCAAATTAAAAAATTCATATGGAGCAATAAGGGCTATAGGTGCTCGGCTGAGGTTCTCTTCAGACGACGAAACCAGGGTGGGCTTGGGGTCCCTAATTTAGTGAAGTACTACCAGGCAGCACAACTAGCACAATTCTCCATCATCCATGTACGATCCAATAGACCAGATTGGGTCACGATTGAGAGACAAGCGGTTCCACATAATACCCTAGATTACTTGGTATGGGCTCCTCCCAAATCTAGACCCCCAATCCTTTCCCTTTCACTTTCCCATTCAATAAGACTCGTAGATTCCCTAATTAGGTCGTACAACTTGGTCTCCTCCATCTGAATGAATGAATGAATGAATGAATGAATGAACTTTATTGCCAGGTATGTTCACACATACGAGGAATTTGTTTTCGTGACAGAAACTCCACAGTGCAACAAAATGGAATAAAAAATGTAAAAAAATTTAAAAATTTAAAAATTTTAAATTTTTTTTAAAAAATACAAATAGGTAGGTAAGGAACGAAAAATATACAAATTGACAATGTATGGCAGGTATATTACAATGAGCATTATGTATGTGCAGGTATATTATGTTATAAATATATATGATGTGAATAAATGGATTGTGTGTATGAATCGCATGTGAATGTAAAAAACGTGTATTATATGGACGTGTATGTATTACGAGTAACATTATATGGACGGTATGTAACAGTTAAACATATAAAAAGCAAGGAATGGATGGATAAACATAAAAAATTTTTTTTAAATTTTAAAAATTTAAAAATTTAAAAAAATGTAAAAAATAAGGTAAAACAACGTGACACCTCAAAGACAGTGCTTTTGTTTAAGGAGCATACACACTTGTATGGACCGTTATTTCAAGTAAGTAAGTAAGTAAGTAAGTAAG
>BLSH010314507.1:147526-158216 GCA_018402905.1 Glandirana rugosa | reverse complement strand
AGCCCATGGTGGTTGTTATAATTTAGAGAAATTAGCTTAGGTAAGCATTGGAATTTATTTTCTGTTCTTATTCTTCTCTAAAATGTTTCACTAGACAATTTGCTTGTTGTCTTTCAAGCCTCACAGGCTGATTTGCATCACCATTTATCTTGCTTGTTAATTCTTGTACTTTTTGAAAACAATAAAATATTGAAATATAAGATTGGACAAAAAAGTCTAAATTTTTTAAAACATTTTTACACTATTTAGGTGAATGGGTAGGGGTACAATGTACCCAATACTTATTCACATAGGGGGGCCAGGATCTGGGGGCCCCCTTGTTAAAGGGGGCTTCCACATTCCGATCAGCCCCCCACCCGCAGACCCCAACAACCACCAGCCATGGTTGTAGGGAAGAGGCCCTTGTCTCGATAAACATGGGGACAAGATGCTTTGGGGTGGGGGGGCGCAGAGCCCCCCGCCCCAAAGCACACACACCCCTCATGTTGAGGGCATGTGGCCTGGTATGGTCCAGAAGAGGGGGCATTCGCTTGTCCCCCCATCCTGACCTCTAGGCTGCATGCATGGATAAAGGTCTGGTATCTAATTTGGGGAGATCCCCCGCCCTTTTGTAAAAAAAATTGGTGTGGGCTTCCCCTTAAAATCCATACCTGACCCAAAGAGCTTGGTATGTATTGGGGGGGACCCCATGCCATATTTATTTTATTCCGTATTGCTGGGAGCCGGAAATACATTCTAGCCGCAAGCAAGTTGAAATTACATTATTGATCAATGTGGGAGCCATATTTGGTGTGGGTGGGGTTCATTGATTTATTTATTTGGCATCACCACACATTTGTTTCCAGCCTATGTGCACACATCACTTCCAGTTTACAGCCACATTACACTTCCTGCATTAATTCTGCTGATGTACTGTATATCTGTAAGGACTATGCAAATATAAATGAGAGGATGACTCAATGCCAGTTCACACTAGTGCAATGCAAGAACCCTGCAAATCCATTGTGGGTTCCCGCATTGCACCTGACTCGCATGCCAGTTCACACTGCTATATGCAAACTGAGGGGAGTGTCAATGCAAAGTTAACGACACTCCCATTTCAGCTCGCATATCGCAGTGCTAACTGACAGTTTGGACATTAATTGGATTGCATAGGTGTGAACATCCATGCGATCCGATTCTGGTGCCGATACAAAAAAGGGTCCTGTGCGAGTTTAGCCCGAATGTGATGCGATTTCAGCCATACTATCTGTATGGCTGAAATCGCATCACACAGATATTGCATGTGATTTGCACTGCAGTGTGGTGCAAATCACATCCGATATCGCACAGCGCGCCAGTGTGAACCATGGCTGAGGGCATTGCAGTGAAAATCACATGCGATCTCTGTGTGATGCGATTTCAGCCATACAGATAGTATGGCCGAAATTGCATCACAGTCAGACCAAACTCACACAGGACCCATTTTTGGCTCCGTATCAGAATCAGATCGCATAAGTGTTCACACCCATGCGATCCAACTCCTGTCCGAGTTTGCAGTTTGCAGTGCAATCTGCAAAATGATTTAGGGGTGTCATTAGCTTTCTATTGACACTCCCAGCAGTTTGTATATGGCAGTGTGAACTGCCTGCGAGTCGGGTGCAATGCGGGAACCCTGCAAATTCACTGTGGATTCCCACATCGCACGCAGTTCACACTGCCTTATGCAAATTGCTGGTAGTGTTAATAGAAAGCTAATGACATCCCCAAATCAGTTTGCATATCGCACTGCAAACTGCAAATTCAGACAGGAATCTGATCGTAGGGGTGTTAACACCCCTGCGATCCGATTCTCCTGCAGAACAAAAAAAGGGTCCTGGGCGAGTAGTCTGAATGCGATACAAATTCAGCCGTATTATCTGTATGGCTGAATTAGCATAGCACAGAGAACGCATGTGAATTACATCTGATCTTGGACACCACAGCAGTGTGAACTGGCCCTAAGGAATATAATCCACTTCCCCAAAAACACCACGCCCCAAAACTCATTAAAAAATAAGAACAAAAGAGAAAAACAATAAACAAGAGCTCAATTTTAGAGTTGAGCGAACCCGAACTGTAACGTTCGGGTTCGTACCGAACTTTCGGGTGTCCGTGTCCCGAATCCAAACCTGAACGTTTTAGAAAACATTCGGGTTTGGGTTCTGTGTTCTGGTATTTTATCACGCATGTTGAATAGCTGCAGAGCAGCCAATCAACAAGCGTTTCACTGGTTTTCCCTAGAAGCCATCACAGCCATGCCTACTAATGGCATGGCTGTGATTATCCAGTGCATCATGTGACCCAGCCTCTATATGAGGCTGGAGCCACAGTGCTGCATGTCACATGCTCTTAGGTTAGTGTAGGGAGAGGATACTGCCAGCGCTGTGAGGGACAGATTGTGAGGGACAGATTGCAGTGATAATAACTAGGTAGAGATTACTACTACTGCTTTGAGGGACAGATTGTAGATATATAACATCTCATCCTGCATTACAGAACGATCTGATTACAGAACGATCTCTCATCCTGCATTACAGAACGATCTTAAGGGACAGATTGCAGATCTAATAACATCACATCTCCCATTTTTCTTCCTTTTGCAGCCCTCTAGCACTTTCCAGGACTTTTTTACAGTCATTTTTGTGCCGAAAAGTTTGGGTCCCAATTGAATTCAATGGGGTTCGGGGTAAAGTTCAGATGACGTTCGGTACCGAACCCGAACGTTTCCGGAAAGATCGGCCGAACCCGCAGAACCCGAACATCCAGGTGTTCGCTCAACTCCACTCAATTTGCTTTTATTTTGCCAGCAGAAATACAATTACGTACATATTTACCCCATTAAAGTATTCTACAGTATATATGGTGCTACACTTAGCAAAACAGTTAGCAAACTGGATTCTAAGGGTCCTGCTCATAGGAGCTTACAATATAAAATTGGACTAAACCTTACAGTGGACACAGCTTTACTTTCACAGTGCATAACAGCCCACACATTTCATAGAACAACTAAACAACACCCACCAGCCCACATCACATTTTTAGCTGCAAAATTATAGAAAGATAGTTAACAGTCATTCTAACAAAGCATTACAACATAGTATTTAAAAAGGCACATATTCAAACATTAACACCCACCACCCCCCACATTCTGCACACATACATCGGTGAGTATTTTCTCCTGGAAGAATGCATGGTAAGACAAACAATACACACCCAAAACTGACAGCATGGTCACAAACCCACGTTTGATGGTCAAAATGCACAATAATTTCAGCATACAAACAGCTCTAGTGAGGCATTTGTCATTATGCACAATATCATTCCTTATCCCACAAAAACCACAGCAAAAAACCTGGCCTCTTGTCAGGCCAAAACAACCCCCCACTGCACTCCTTTATATAAGATAGGTTGGACTTCTAGCACACTGACACACGCCCAATAGAAGTACACACCACCAGTATTTTTCAACGTGTCTCTTCAAATTGATTTCACCTGAGGAGCAGCTCATAACCCTTGGTTATGTGCATCTAATCTATAACTCCAGGCCAAAATTCAAAGTCCATATGCATGCACATAATCCATTCCAAGCAACAGCTTTCTAACCAGATCTACCTGTGCCGTGTAAACCCTACAATTTTAAATGTCCAAGTCCCTGGACATGATTAGTGCTAACAAACATTAAAGGCCCTTACACACGGTACAATTATCGGCCAACAATGGTCATGCAACAGCCTGTTGTCCGATAATCTGACCGTTAGTATGCATGACTCAACAGCCAATTTCCAATTATCGTCCAACAGAAGTTGTCTGAGAGGACTAGAAAACTTTTGTTGACCAACAAGGCATTGGCCAATTTTCCGCTTGTGTTTACAGAAGTTGGACCAACAAAAGTTGTAAGTACAAACACGCATGCTTGGAATCCAGGAAGTGTTCAATTGTGTAAACCTGCGTTCGCAATTTACAAATCACATTCACCTGAACTTCCTCTTTATACGCTCGTAACACAACACTGCATTCAGCTTTGTTGGACGATTACTTGATTACCATCAGTACGCTAGACAATACCACGGACAGCCAATTTGGACAAAAATTGGACGTGCGGTTGTATGATAATTGGTGCGTGTGTACGAGGTTTAACATCAGTCCCTGGCTGCAATGAGCTTCCAATTTAAAGTCCAAAAATAACTTGCTTACATTACAGACTATTTGGACAGGAGAAAAATAAAATGAAAGCCTGTCTTTGGATTGTGGTGAGAAAACCACATAGGGGGAACATATAAAATTTAACACAAGCATTAGCATGTCGGGGATGTAAACCAGTGACCACTGGGGTACTAGGCGGATTTTCTAGCCACTTAGCTAGTGAGCAACCCTCACACATGTCTTGTCCATCTCTGTGGTGTGAACCAGCCCTAAGTATATAGCCATGCTCAGTGTAACAAGTAATATACAATATATTGTCCTAAGTATTGGGACACCTACCTTTACACACACATGAACTATAATGGCAGCCCAGGGTTCAGCATAGAGTTGGGCCACCCTTTGCAGTTATAACAGCTTCAACTGTTCTGGGAAGGCTGTCCACAAGGTTTAGGGGTGTGTCTATGGCAATGTCTGACCATTCTTCCAGAAGCCCATTTGTGAGGTCAGGCACTGATGTTGGACAAGAAGGCCTGGTTCGCAGTCTCCGCTCTAATTCATCCCAAAGGTGTTCTATCAGATTAAGCTCAGAACTCTGTGTAGGCCAGTCAAGTTCTTACCCCCAAACACGCTCATCCATGTCTTTATGGACCTTGATTTGTGCACTGGTCCAAATCATTTGGTGAAGGGGGAATATGGTGTGGGGTTGTATTTCAGGGGTTGGGCTTGGCCCATTAGTTGCAGTGAAGGGAACTGTTAAGGTGTCAGCATACCAAGACATTTTGGACAATGTCATGCTCCCAACTTTATGGGAGCAGTTTGGGGATGGCCCCTTCCTGTTCCAACATGACTGTGCACCAGTGCATAAAGCAAGGTCCATAAAGACATGGATGAGTGATTTTGGGGTGGAGGAACTTGATTGTACTGCACAGAGTCCTGACCTCAACCCAATAGAACACCTTTTGGCTGAATTAGAGCGGAGACTGCGAGCCAGGCCTTCTCATCCACATCAGTGCCTGACCTCACAAATGGGCTTCACGAATTGTCAAACATTCCCATAGACACTCCTAAACCTTGTGGACAGCCATCCCAGAAGAGTTGAGACTGTTATAGCTGCAAAGGGTAGGGCAACTCATTATTGAACCCTACGGACTAAGACTGGGAGGCCATGAAAGTTCATATGTGTGTAAAGGCAAGTGTCCCAATACTTTTGCCTAGCTAGTGTATCTGCCAAGATTTGGAATGGTGGTGGAACCCTCCTACACATAAATACTACATTTAGACATAATTTAGGTAAGGCCCTGAGTCAGGAGTTATGTTTAACAACATAAAAAGAACAAGCAACATCTCTGCATGAAGTGACATGTTTGGGATTTGATCTCAGGACCTGAGCAAGGGTAGGCAGAATTTCTACCTTGTGAGCCACAGGGCTGCAGCATGTGGAGGCCTCCTACACATAAATTCACAGATACTGCATTTGTTGGAATATATAGGAATTACATTAATCAGGGGTTATTCTTGATTTATTCTGTGATATTTGGTGGTTCTTGCTGCATGAGTGTAGAATAGTAATGTTATCCTCTGATTTTTGGTAATGACATTGTTATTTCTGATGTTGGTACACATATCACATTTTTTGGTCTCAAATTAGTATCGTTTGGAAAGAATAAAAAAATGGGACTCATTTTACAATTCCATATGCAATGGTATTGTTTTTGGTTTGTAAAGACATCTGCGTGAGTTTGGGGAAATATTTTTGTGAGATAGATATCAACAAGTGAAAGTGAGTGAGAAAAAAATATTTTAACAAAACATGAAAAGTATACACATTGTACCATTCCTAAAAACAAAATAGATTATCAAAATTGCAACATTGTTGCAAGAACAATTTCTTTGAGAGAAAGATACATTTCATCTAAACATGAAAAGGATTTCTTTGGGGAAGTTACAATTGTACCATTAGAATGAATGGCTGAAAATTGCATTGGGCTACATAACTCCCACTTTCACTTCCACAAAACTCTCTTTAAAACAGCTCTCATTTTGGTATTTACTATAGCGCCCTGTAATTACTCCATGGGAGCAAAATGTAGAGCAGTTTCAGGTCTGAGCATGCTCAGTTGTGCTCAGCTGTGCTCTGCGCCTAGGAGTAAAGTCTGATAATTTATCTCTTCTCAGACTTTTTCTCAGACTTGTTAAGATATTTCAGTGTAGAAATAATTTTTTCACACAATTTAAAAGCAGATTATCTTTAAACAATACACTGTATATTTTAGTACAATTTAGGTGATTATATCATGCTTTAAACATTATTTCCATGTGCACTTCTCCAGGTCCTGACTGGAGTAAAGATTTGGACGTTATCTGTTGCCTGGGTGCTATAGTGAATACCGTTTTGGTGATATTTTTGCCATGGACACTATAGTGAATAGCGTTTTGGAGCTAAATAGCGCTCAGTACCGCAAATGTGTGCCTGAGCAGTATAGTAATAAACCCCATTGACTGGCCTACAGAGAAATGACGCAACATTTTGTGGACTGATGAAAGCAAGACTGTTCTTATTGAGTCTAGGGATCGCAGACAATTTGTCAAATGACACCAAAACACTGAATTCAAGCCACAGTACATTGTGAAGACACTGAAGCATGGTGGCGCAAACATTGTGATATGAGGATGTTTCTCATACTATGGTGTTGGGCCTATTTATCGCATACCAGGGAACATAGATCAGTTTGAATACATCAAAATACTTGAAGACGTCATGTTGCCTTATGCCAAAGAGGAAATGCCCTTGGAATGGGTGTTTCATCAAGACAACGACCCCAAACACATCAGTAAGTGAGCAGCATCTTGGTTCCAGAACAACAAGATTAACATTATGAAGTGGCAAGCCCAATCTCCGGACCTTAATCCAATAGAAAACTTTTGGGGTAACATCAAAAATGCTGTTTCTGAGGTAAAACCAAGAAATGCAGAGGAATTGTGGAATGTAGTGCAATCGTCCAGGGCTGGAATACCTGTTCACAGGTGCCAGAAGTTGTGAAGCAGTTTTCAGAAACAGTTGGCATACAACTAAATATTAGTTCGGTGATTCACAGGAAAGCTAAATATTCAAGCATTTTTCAGTTGATACAGTAAATGATTGAGTTTGTAAAGAAAAATGCAGACACTGCTAATTTTAGGAAAAGCCTAATATTAATTTTCTTCACTTTCTGTAAAGTAATAACAAATTTGAAACATTTTTCTTCATGTTTTGATTTGGGATAGACTGTGCAGTGTTCCCAGTGCATTTGTGTGTATGAAAATAAAATATATTATAAGGATTTTGAGCTTTACTTACTTTTTTAAACATACTGGTATTATTTTTAATACAACTGTAAATACAGCAGGGGTAGGCATACTTTGAGAGGTGGAGATCAACCTGGACAACGTGTAAGAGATCAAAGATCCCTGGGGTGTAACAACCCCTTTGTTAATTATCAAGCCTGCAATAAAAAATGGCATGAAAAACACATAGTGTGTTACAGCAGTGTCCTCTGCCCCCGATCACATCACTCCTTACAGTAGTATCCTCTGTCCCCCTTCACATCACCCCTCACAGTAGTGCCCTTTCCCCCTTCTCCCTCCCCATAGTAGTGTCCTCTGTGCCATCATATACCTGGTGGAGGAGCCTGACATAAGGAGGAAAGCCTATCTGATACCTCTACCTGAGGCCCCCTGATAGAGTTGACAGGTGGCACAAGAGCACACAGTGGCAGGAGTGCATGTTGATCTTGCTAGCAAAAGAGCTGGGCAAGACATTAAAGCTAGAGCAAAGGGAAGTCAGCAGTGAACCACAATGGAATTGACTGTTTGGGTAATAGGAGATGAGTAGAGGGCTGAAACAGGCAGATACTGGCTGGCAGTAGATAGGTGAAGCAGTGGACAAGACAGCACTGTCTGCCTGGCACCAACATTAGTAGCAGATACGCATGTGTGAGCATGTAATAATGCACGTGGAGGAGCATGAGAGTGCCCATTTTCTATGAGACTGTCTAAGACTGTATGCTAGCATGTGACTATGCACATAAATCCACCTAGAGAAGCTATTTTGTCTGCTGGCATACCCTTCCTGACAGCCCCCCTTCACATCATCCCCCATCATAGTGTTCTCTGCCCCGCTTCATATCATCCCCTCCACAGTAGGGTATCGCCCCCAATAATAGTGCCTTCTGCCCCTCTTACTCCCCATAGTAGTGTCCTCTGCCCCTCTGCCCCACACAATAATGTCCTCTACCCCTCTGTCCCTCACACAGCAGTGTCTTCTGCCCCTTCACTTCACACCCCCACAATAGTGTCTTCTGTCACCCCACACAATAGTGACCTCTGCCCCCTATAGCAGTGCCCTCTACCCCCTCACATCACCCCCAACAGTAGTGTCCTCTGCCTCTATAACAGTGTTGTCTGCCCCTTCACATCACTCCCCTACAGTAGTGTCCTCTGCCCCCCATAGCAGTGTCCTCTGCCCCTTCGCATCACCCCTGAACAGTAGTGTCCTATGCCTCTCTGCCCCCCCCACATCAGTGTCATCTGCCCCTTCTCATCATCCCCCCACAGTAGTGACCTCTGCCCCTCTTCCCCCATAGCAGTGTCCTCTGTCCCTTCACATCGCCCACACTCAGTAGTATCCTCTGCCCCTCTGCCCCCAATAGCAGTGTCCTCTGATCCTTCACATCCCCACCCCACACAGTAGTGTCTTCTGCCCTTCTGCCCCTCCATAGGAGTGTCCTCTGCTCCTTCACATCACCCTCTCCCCCGCAGCTGTTGCCCAGACAGGACAGTGACTCAGACTGCAGTCCACCATTTAATGATCCCTGGACTAAAGGGTTGGCAAAGCCCTGCTACTGTGCACGTATAGGAAGAAGGCACACAGCATTCTCAAAGATTCAGCTGGAGGGGCTCCAGAGTGTTGTGTCTGAGCAGAGAGGATTGGGTTTTCAGCTTCCTGTGGGTAGGCTGTGTGAGTATGCAGTTATGCACAGTCATTATAAGTGAGCCCAGGCCATAGTGAAGGGCTTCTATCAGGGGATATGTGTGGGCTCCCATTAGAAGAGGTGCTCAACTTGAGAGACATCACTCCCTGCTAGAGGAAAGTTTCCTTATACACAGGACTGAGTGAGTCGAGGCAGCTAACCGAGTCCAGGAGACTAATAAAGATGGGATGAATGGGCTAGTCCATAGGACACAAGGAATCTGGAGATCGCTGAGGAGTGAGAGAGCCTGGGGTGCCATGAGATCCTCTTATTGAGAGGCCAAGGAGTGAGCCTATGCAGCAGGGTCCTGTCACTGCAGGCTGAGGGAGCCAGGAGAGCCAAGAGAGCCAGGAAAACTGGATGAGACAGTCTGAGGGACCAGTGAAAACAAGGAAGCTAGGTGGCTTAGCATTATTTTGAGGTAATTGTTTTGATGGTGGAAACCCCACTTGGGCAAGTTTTATGTGGAATGTTTACTTTTGAATTTAATAAAAGTTCAGACTGGCAGGATCTCACTGAAATTGCAACTGCCGCTTAGCTAATAGTTCCTCAAGATCACACGTTCTACATTTTACATAACGGTACTAATTGAGTGGCTAAATCAAGAAAAACAATAATGTAACTCAGCCTTTTGGTGAAAAGGTTGAATCGAACCATTTGTAACTGAAGTGGATACCCACTATTTTTGCCTATATATGACACGAAGGAAGGTTAACTGGCTCTTAAAGCATTTTATTCTTACCTGCAAGGCAAAGGCATAATGTGCTAGTATGCATCACATACTAGCATATTATGTGAAACTTACCTGAAAACAAAGACTTTCAGTGATGCAATGTCATTGCTGGAGACAGCTTCCATATTCTTGCTTCCGGATTCGTGAACTCCGACTCTGTGAATGGCCGGAGCCGTGATGACCTTTCTCCTCTGCATGTGCATGGGAGCCGCTGTTCGCAGCACAGGGATCTGAATGAACAGCATGGGTGACCTCTCCTTCAGAGCACATGCACCAGTGATGCCACGTTGCATGGTTAGGAGATGTTTACACTACTTATAGGTAAGCCTTATTATATTCTTACCTATAGGTAGAAATCAAAGATGGAAGTTTACTTCCTACTTAACAAAACTGTCCCTAGAAAAAGTGCGTAAAACTTGACAAATACTGAAAAATTGCACCCAAACCCACAACTCACTCTGCCATCAAAACTAAGCCCTGTGACTTGGCAAATCATCACATTTGTAGAGGATTGGTACGTTGCACCGTAGTGACCACGTACACGAGACTTCCTCTCCAGTGGGTACGACAAGTAAGTCTAGGGACACGACGCTTGTCGCCGAGGGTACGTGTACGTCTCCTCTTTCCAGTAGTGCCGAGGCCGGTAAGTGTCTCAGCCTCAAGTGCTTAGGCCTTCGTTCTTATACCTTCGACAGAGGTCGTTACTGTAACGTAGTGACTTTCAGAAACAAAAGTCCATTCAAAGTGTATTATACGATCATACACTACGTATGATCGTGTAATA
>BLSH010314507.1:119936-133645 GCA_018402905.1 Glandirana rugosa | reverse complement strand
TGTGACTTCTTACTTCTCTATATTGCATAATCAAAGATAGAAAGTAAATTTCTGGAAACCCTTAAAGGTATCATTAAACCCAGACTATGAAAAACTCCCATTGCATGCTATATAACAGACTGTGCATACCCACAAAGCTACTAAAGCATTCATTTTGTGTAGAGTGAAATATACCTGGTTTATCCTGCTTTCAGTTGTCCCTCCTATCTTCTCTGTGCCCCCATTGCAGCCTAAGATTGTGTAGACCAGCTGTTGTCATCTTCTGAGCATGCTCCAGCTTCAGTTTCCTTCTTCGTGTCCTTTTTTATATCTGTGCAGCCCACATGACTAGAGAGTCACACATGTGGGCATACACACAGTGGTAAATTACACTCCCCTCTACTCCTCCTTATCCATTTCCACCTATTGCTAAACACTATGAGGGTTGGATAGAGTATTCTGGTTGATTGCATTCACTAAGAAACGTATAAAATACGCTTAGTTTTAATGTAAGTCAGTATTAAATATATCAAATGTAATTGCTAATACTTGTATAGTAAAAAAAAAAAAAAAAAAAAGAACCATGGATGCAGGAGCAACCTGAACAAAGTAGAAGCTAGTGTTGAGCTTCTTTGACTTTGCCTACACCATATTAATTCACAAAAAATGCACATTAGATGTTCAATAACGTTTTATAGGGAGTTGTAAAACATTTTAAAAAATATTTATAACTGAATTTGAATTGCTATTCTGTTTTATTTTTAGTCATGTGACCGGAACAGCACAAATCAGGGCAGTGCAGACACAGACTTATACCGCAGAGGGCATACATCAGCAGAGTTATAGAAGTCTCTCCAAAGATCTTTCCCTGCAGATGCTAAAGAGCAAGAAAAGATCATGTGACCAAACAACAGCACTACAGGAATAAGGTGTATTTAGAGTAGAGTAGCATGCTACATATGCTTTATGTGAATTAATTATGGCAATTAACATTTCTCTGTTTATTATCACCTTGAAGATATCTGTGGGCAGATTTTAACCCCGTCACTGCTTATTGTCACTTTTTTGTTTTCCATGATTTATTCCAATCAGTAGCATTGTATTATGTATTGCAAACCACACAGAATGTAGAAGCATTAGACATACAGTGCATGTATTAAATGTTGAAAGTGACACGACCTTTGGATGAGTACCTGTGCTAGGATATGCATCACCACAAAGGCTCCGACTAAAATTATTTTGCTTTGAAATAATGATAGACTCATCTGTGGACCACTGTGAAATGTATTGATGTAAAAAAAAAGCTAATAATAACTTGGAATAACTAGCTTTCTAACAGAAAAAGTAAGTTATGATCAAAAGCATTCACCACAAGACTAAAAAGAGCTATACATAGCTATTATATTTTCCTATTTAAATTTGCTTTTGTCAGACATTTATTGAATTGCCAATGGCTTAATAAAAAAGATTTGTGAGTTGCATTAAACATTGAATGCATGTCACAGACTTCCGTATTGAAGGAGATATCCATTTGTTATGCACCAATTACAAAGGCTTCCAGAGACTGAACATTGACAGGACATAAAGTGGTGGGACACTTTCAACAATAATTATTTATATAGTAAAGCTCAGAAATGTGCAATTCAAAGATTGCATTGGTGCCAGAAGGTTGTGTCTTAAGGTTTAAATGCAATAGTTAGATTTTATATAATGTTCTCTTCATTGATTGGTTTAAATATACGCATTGTAAATGACACAGGCTCAACTGTTATTGGCTGCGGTAAACCGTGCACTAGACAGGGACCTCCAGGAACAGTCAACATAGATCTGCCCTGTACTTTTATAAAGAAAGGCATTAATCATAGTTTCAATGCAGGAGAGTTGTGTACAGCAAGTCCATAACATAAAACAAAAAAAAACATCTGATCTAAACTCAGATTAGTTCTTGACTAATAGGGTGCTTTCTAATAGGTTCCCCGAAACAGACAAACAACACATTGGCACCTTAGGTGGAGTTTTTTTTAATCCCCCTATACAACACAATTATTTTAAAGTGGATGTAAACCCCCAAAAAAACATTTGAATTTTGACTTCTGCCTAGTATAGTATAGGATGTCATGTCATCTGTGCTCAGTCTTGCCACGCAGAGTTAATCCAGCTCTGAGCAATCCTCTTATCTTTTTTTTTGTAAGAAAAAAATGTCTCGCAGAGAAATAGGAGACATTTCTTCCCAATGCTGTGTGAGTGACAGGTAATTTACTTATCTCATTCATGGAGCAGACAAATCTTCACACCCGCCTCCTTTCTTCTCCAGCTCTCCCAGGTTTGGCTGCTCTACACCTCAGCATGATTGGGCATGTGGTGACTTTCATGAGTTTTGACTGGATGTTTCTCAAAACTCAGGAATAGGAGAGTATAAGAATGTAGAGGTGGATGGGGAGTCTTGTGACATCACAACTCCACCCACCGAGCTCCAGCAAAGAGACCTACCCACTGATTCTAGAGATTTGTGGGGCTGCTACTGCTGAAGAGGGTGACATTTGCAAGGTAGGGATACATGCAGGGGGCTTGCTTGTATATATACATTAATACTGTGCCATTTGTTTATACTGGGTGAGCGGTGGTTTTACATTCATTTTAAGTATTATTCAGGGTTAAAACCTGAGTGTACTTGCTGTATACATGGCACACAGATTCCACAGTCATTGTAGCTACACAATATGCCTTAATTACAAGAAGGAGTCTAACTGACACATACGACGCTCAGAATAATCATTAAAAAAAAAAATCCTCAATTACATACTGTATGCTTTTCAGCTTTCTTTATCCCTTTCACTGCATCACTGTATGCCATATGTCAGCAGCAATGGGGTAGCGGGGTATATCTGTGTAGTGGAGAAAAGGCTAATGGAGCACAATATGTGCTCCATTAGCTTCAGTGAGGCCCCCCTCGACTCCCACATGCATGCACAAACAAGTGTAAACATATGCTTCAGGAGTCACTGTGTATATAAATGTTGATTATGCTACACATGCTACAAATCGCCACACACACTGGAATGAGAGCATTAATTAAAATAAAAAAAAGTCAGAAAAGGCCAGCAAGATGTCAAACACCTCCTTTAACTTTGATCCCCATACCACTTTCATGTGATCCCCCTTAATTGGACCCTGATAAAATTCTGCCAACCCCAGAAAAATTCTGACTTCTGTCATGGTCATTGGGGGGCCTTGATTCCTTTTTATTAAATGTGGTTGGCGGAATATGCCTTCTCTGGAGATGATGGTGTTACTGGAGGCAAATAATCAGTTTATTTTGCAAGGGAAGTTGCTCTTTAAAAGCGAATTCTCCCCAGAGCTTAGTGAATTTGATAAAATGTTGCCTTGCAAAGAATACCGAATATCGTGCAAGGGAAGTTAAAAAAAAATAACAACAAAAAACTGCATTTTTTCTTGCACATGAATGGATAGCATATGTCAGCAGAGCACCTCATTCACTAAGCTCTGGGGAAAAATCCCTTGCAAAGTGCAATTTTCATTGAAAAACAAACAGTTTATTTGCCTTTAGTAAAACATCCATGATGTGTCCTAGAAATTCAATAAGACATTTGATTAGGCCACATTCTTGGGGTATGAACCCTCAGGGGCACACACAATCACAACACCCATTTGGCTAAGGACATGCCCACAGAGCTACACTTTCACCCAGGTATTTCTAACTACTGGGGAGCTCTTTGGCAGCTGTAAATGAGATCCATGGCATTTCTGGGCTAAACAGAAAACTCAGCTGCCACATCTTTGATCCATGTATGGGCAGTCTTTTTATTTGGCTGTCCCACTGCTGGACCTCTGGCAGAAGAACTAGACATGTGCGGAACAGAAACATGCGTTTAGTTTTGTTCTGGATAGATTTGTTATATATCCTCATGCTAATTGTGTTTCATTGATTCATTTTGAAATTCGTTTAGTTTAGTTCGAAATTATACCAGTACAGATGGGTCGAAAAATTATAGACCGATTGGAAATCTGTGTGAAGGATAGCTGGTTGTTAAGAAACGGGCCAGGAACCATGCCACCGCATCCTTAACAACGAATGACTCATCAGCTGTCAGCAGGATTCCCCGCTGAGAGCTGAAATGTAAACAAAAGATTGCAGACAATAGAAAAGTCAGAAAAAAAGAGTGGGCCCCCCAATCCACACCAGGCCCTTTGGATCTGGTATGGATTCTAATGGGAACCCCATGCCAAAATTAAAAGAAAAAAAACACATGTGGCCCCCCCAAAATCCACACCAGACCCTTATCCAAGCATGCATCCCGGCAGACCAGGAAAGAGGTGGTGAGCGAGTGCCCCCCTCCTGAACCATACCAGGCCACATGCCTTCCACACGGAGGGCTTTGGGTGGGGGGCTCTGCCATGTTAATGGGGACAAGGGCCTCTGGGCGGTGATTGTGGGGGTCTGTGGGTGGGGGGCTTATTGGAATTTGAAAGCCCCCTTTGATAAGGGGGCCCCCCAGGTCCCGGCCACCCTATGTAAATGAGTATGGGGTACATAGTACTCCTACCCATTCACCAAAAAAGTTAATAAAGACACTACACAAGTTTTTGGCAATTCCTTTATTAAAAAATCAATTTCCTCGCTGTAGATCCATCGTCAATCACACTGCCTGCTGCTCTGCCAGGCCCAAAAAAAGAAGAAAAATAAAACTCTGGCCTCGTCAAAAGCTCCACACCCTGCCTGCTCCTCTATCTGACATTTCTTAAAGAGGTGAAGTGTGGAGACACCCGATGAGGTCAGCAGGCAAACCCCCTTGTGACATCATCAACCCAGCATTCCCTGGTTGGCGACGTCACAAAAGGGTGCATTGTATCCCATTTAATGGAGTAGTCTGGTAGGCTAAAAAAAAACTAAAACACAAGAATGGATTAATTGGTTTCTGTCCAAATTGGTCCTAAGATTATGATTTGTGGCTAACAGATGTGAGTATTTCTGTCAGGGAAATCGTATGCACAGTCATACACAAAGATGTGCACGAAGATGTGCACTTGCATATAATAGTTCTCGAATGACAACTAGACGTGACCTAACTCACACGTGCCTGTGCATGTGCACATTTGCATTAACGCAAGCGTGTGTGAATACTTGGTTCTTACTTGCCAATTTAAAGTAGCTCCAGAGACCAGAAGATTGCTGAATTGTTATCAGCTTCTACCGTCTGTGACCTGATCCTGTGTTTGTTCCTGTGTATACACGGCAGCGGCAGCTCCCCCATAGAGGGCGCCAGTGCTCCCCCCGCTGATCCTTCTAAAAAAAAAAAATGGTGCGCCGGTATATGGCTGTCCTGGCTATTTTGGAAGATTTGCTGTTGGCTGACAGCAATTCCCAAAGCCCATTGGTCAGGCATTAAAGTGCATAGATGTGCGCCAGTCAGGCGCACATCTATACACTGATCGGCTCTGGCCTCAGTCACTGTCCTCCAGACAGTGATTGATTGGTTAGGAGTGGGGGCGGGCGCGGGACTGGCAGACGTGCTGGTGCTTGGACTGCACGCATGCATCCCTTTTGATCCCGCCGACCGAGGGAGAGAGAGCGGACTGACGAGTCCCTCTGAGGTAAGCACTGCAGTGCTGCTGGGCTCTATAATACCTGTGTACTGACAATAACTGTTTACTGGCTGGCAGAAATACCTGTGTACTGGCAATACCTGTGTACTGGCTGGCGGCAATACCTGTGCACTGGCAATACCTGTGTACTGGCTGGTGGCAATACCTGTGTACTGGCAATACCTGTGTACTGGCTGGCAGCAATACCTGTGTAATGGCAATACCTGTGCACTGGCTGTGTAATACCTGTGTACTGGCAATACCTGTGTACTGGCTGGCTGCAATACCTGTGTACTGGCAATACCTGTGTACTGGCTGGCTGAAATACCTGTGTGCTGGCTGGCTGCAATACCTGTGTACTGGCTGCATACTGTGTTACTGGCTGCAATATACCCCACCTGCGATGCTGAGTTGTATACTCCTGACACAATATGTGGAATACAGGGGATGGAGTGAGTGGATTATATTAAAAGGGTGGGGCTTATGAGAAGTAGGAGGGTTCAAAAATGAAGTGCGGAGCCTGGCACCCCCATCCTAAAACTTCACCAGCCGCCACTGATACCCAGCCTGTTTGATTCTGCTTGATCCTGATACCTTGTTGCTAACCTGGCTTGTGACCTGATTCTGCCTTTTGCCTAACATTTTAGTGCCTTCTCTGCTCACCCGATACTGACCCTGTCTTAGCCCTGACTCTGCTCTGGATTCGATTCTGTACCTCTGCTGCTTGGCCGTTACTGACTTCTGCCTGTCTGACTACCCGAGATCCTGCATCCGCCTGCTCATCAGCTTGGTTGCTACCGGCTGTTCTGTACCTGCCAGTCCACCAGTCTGCCTGCTGTCCTGCACCTGTTGCCCTGTATCTGCATCAGCCAGTCCACAAGTCTGCCTGATGCTTGCCAACTGCTTCAAGTACTTTCCGTCCAGGTACTCCAATCAGGCACAAATGTCACTCCGTGCCCTGTTACATCCTGCCACCACCTTCCGGAGAAACAGGAGAGGAGGCGAAAGGGAAACCCCTCTCATCAGCTTAACCTCAACCAGGTACTTTGTCACTTGCTGGTAACTACTCATTACTGCAGCCCAGGTCAGGTTGGAGCCCATATTAGCCATCAAATAGAAGAAATATATTGACGTCATTAGGCTCAGCACATGCCTAATAAAAGATGTTTGGTTTATCTATGCTTAAGATTTTTGTTTGATTCGGAGTACCTATGTATTACACCTGGTGTTTCCATAAGTTTTCTTTCACCCTTCTGTGACCTAGTCCATCCGCACAACCTGCTACATAATTGCTTCTGTAACTATGATCAGAAGATTAAACTGTAAGATTAATAGGGACTGAAGTGAATAGCATTTTGCGCATTGTATGATATAGTTTCACTGAAATAAAATCTGACACTACATGATAAATGTAAAAAAAATGAAATGAGATATATGAAATAATAAAAAGCATTGACAATGATCTAGTCTTTGAAAGCAAGTCAAAATATCTCTTTTCAAAATCTCCTTTCCAATAATTCCTATAAATAATGTGCATTTTGAAAACTATGATATATAATGTGTATTGTTGTAGTGCTTTTCTCAATATGATGCTCCTCTTACTTGTCAGAGATGCCAATTCATACAGACAGCGCAGTTTTGTATGGAGAGACTAATTATGTCGTCCATGCCACATCATTACAAACTTCTCTAGACTAGCTGAAGCTTCGTGCAGGGATCATTAGTTATAGCATTATGTCTGCTGCACACATGTCTTATTAAGTATTACTTTGCCTTTAATTATTTATAGTAAACTTATATTAAAACAGAAGAGAGGAATTTACTACATAAAAAGTAAGATGTGAAAGCGTTGCAAGTGTCACATAAAAAGATACTGTATTACCAGGCTTTTTGGAGTGGCATATGGAATGTGTGAACTTTGTGGTACTCTACTGCAAACTGTAATTGCAGCTTGAAAATAACTACTCTCCTGGTGATGCTGGCATACTGAATCCCAGCAACTTTCACTTTAATTTGCTTCCTAGCACCAAAGAGCAAGACTGTCATATTTACCTGCATGCATCTACACATTTATATGAAATGAGTTGCAGCACGCGAGAAATGGTCAGAAATAAAATGACGTCTGGAATGGTTGGTTTTACGTATTTCACCACTTCAGTACTGGGTACCTTTCCCCCTCTACTGCCCAGGCCAATTTTCAGCTTTCAGAGCTGTCTTATTTTGAATGACAATTGCGCAGTCATGCAACACTGAACCCATAAGAAATTGATATCTTTTTTTCACACAAAAAGAGCTTGGTGGTATTTAACCACTTCAGATTCGCGCTATAGCCGATTGACGGCTACAGCGCGGATCTATTTTACTGGGGCACTGTGAATTGATGTCCACTCCTTTGCGCGCGCCCTCACAGCCACCGCCGGCGCGCTCTTGTGCCTGCCACATGCTTCGTGAGCGTGCCTGTGGGTCAGGCGGACTCAATGTCTGCCGGAGACCCTCGATCGCCTAATAGAGATCCAGAATGAGGAATCACCAATGTTAACACGGCGGTTCCCCATTCTGTGAGGGGGACATGACAGATCAACTGATCCCTGCGATTGGGATCAGTGAGATCTGTTATGTCCCTGTCAGCCCAGCCCCCACACAGTTAGAACACAGTGAGGGAACGCAGTTAACCCCTTGATCGCCCCCTTAGTGTTAATCCCTTCCCTGCCAGTGACATTTATACAGTAATCAGTGGCTACTTTTAGCACTGATCACTGTATAAATGTCAGTGGTCCCAAAAAAGAGTCAAATATGTCCGTCATGTCCGTCAGTCCTGATACAAATCGCAGATCGCTGCCATTACTAGTAAAAAAAATAAAATAATAAAAATGCCATAAACCCATTCCCATAGTTTGTAAATGCTATAACTTTTGCGCAACCCAGTAAATATATGGCGATTGCAATTTTTTTTTACCAAAAATATGTAGAATACATATTGGCCTAAACTGATGAAAAAAAATTTTTTTTTTTCATTTTTGCACATGTATTATAGCAAAAAGTAAAAAATACTGTTCTTTTTCTCATAACTTGAATGGTCTTAATATCCCACAAAAAAGGACCAAATTACTTGCTGAACGTAAAAAGAATAACCCGAACATTGTTTTTTTCCAAGAAACACATTTTAAAGGTACAAACATCCCTAAAATTACAAACAACACCTTCACTAAAGCATACCACGCCACAAACCCATACGCGAAAACTAAAGGAGTCTCTATCTTAATAAACAAAAACACACCCTTCTCACTTTCTCAACAACTAACTGACCCAGAAGGCCGTTATCTGTTTCTAAGGGGGACATGGGCAGGTGATCCTATTACCCTGGCCAATGTATACTTTCCGAACAAATCCCAAATCAATTTCTGCAATAAAATAGTGAGCGAACTGAAATGGTTTGCCAAAGGTTGCATCATTTTAGGGGGGATTTTAACCTGCTTATGGATCCTAAACAGGGTACTTCTAACGGACACACGCTTGTAGCATACAAAATTCTGAAAAGAATTAAGACACTACTCCAATCCTTAACTCTTGTAGACACCTGGAGACTTACGCATCCCACAGAGAAAGACTTCACTTTCTTTTCTAAACCGCACAAACGCTATTCCAGAATTGATATGATCTTCATAACCCAAAAAGATTTAAAATCCATCTCAAAAACGCAGATAGGAATTATCACACTCTCAGACCACACCCCAACTACTTTACCACTCAAAAAAAAGACCAAACTAAAACCAAACTTCAACTGGAAATTAAATGCAGCGCTACTTACAGATAAGAGAATGCAGTCAGATATTCACAACAAAATCCAAAAATCTTTGAAATAAATTTAAGCGAAGACACAAACCCTCTCAACAATTGGGAAGCACACAAGTGTGTAATTAGAGGTGAACTAATGAAATGGGGTTCCCAAAAGAAAAAAGACAAAGAAAAGGAGATTAACACCTTGACAAAAAAAATTAATTCACTTGAAACCCAACATAAACAATCTCTTTCTGATAAAGTAGAATTAGAATTGACCAACCTCAGAATAGAATTACAAAAAATTTTAAATCTAAACATTCAGAAAACCCTCTTCTTTCGAAAACAGGTTTTTTATGAGCACGGAGATAAATCTGGCAAACTCTTGGCCAGAGCTCTTAAAGAGGTTAATACTAGCCAACATATACATTCAATACGCGATAATAAAGGCAATATAATCCACTCCCCAGAACAGATTGCAAAGAATTTCCACAGTTACTACCAGAAACTTTACAACCTCGGTGCTCAGAGAAAGCCCACACATATCTCCACCAACATAGAAGAAGCCACCCAAGAATTCTTAAAAAATAGTAAAACACCCTCCTTACCTAGAATAGACGTAAAAAGCCTAGAAAAACTGATCACTCAAGATGAAGTGCTTAGGGCAATTAAAGAGCTAAAACCTGGTAAAAGCCCTGGTCCGGATGGCTTCACCACACAATATTACAAACTATTTGCCCACTTACTATCCGACCACTTAGCATCCATATTCAACTCCTTAACATCATCTAATTATAGCTCCAATTCATTTCTTATGGCACACATTTCTGTCATTCCCAAACCGGGCAAGGACCATCAAGATTGTGCAAATTACAGACCAATTTCCTTACTCAATGTTGATCTGAAACTATTAACAAAAATCTTAGCCAACAGACTTAAACCTCTTTCAATAAAATAATAGGCACAGATCAAGTAGGTTTCATGCCCGGAAGGGAAGCCAGAGATAACATAATTAAGGCACTCCATCTGATTCATAACGCACACCAATCGAATATTGAAGGCCTTCTCCTATCCACGGATGCGGAGAAGGCCTTTGATCGCGTTTCCTGGCCATACATGTTTTCTGTCTGCACACACATTGGCTTACGAGACAACATGCTAAAATGGATTAAAGCCCTTTATGTGAACCCACAAGCAAAAATTAAAATCAATGACATTTACTCAGACCCTTTTAACATCAGTAATGGAACCAGACAAGGTTGCCCATTATCACCAATATTATTCATTCTCTCTCTGGAACCCCTAATCAGAACTATTAAATTAGACAATTCGATCCATGGCTTCATGGTTAATAAAAAAGAATATAAAATTGCTGCTTACGCAGATGATTTACTCTTTTTCCTTACACAACCCCATATATCAATTCCCAACTTAAACAAAACATTCAAGACTTTCAACTATATATCTAACTTTAAGATCAACCACAATAAATCAGAAGCTCTTAATATCTCTCTGAAATCACAACAACTTCAATTAGCACAAGATAATTGCCCATACAAATGGGAATCCAAAACACTACAATACCTCGGTATCAAATTAATTTCAAAATTAATTTCAAAATTTAACTTCAAAATTTCCCCATAAAAATCCCTGCATCCTTTTTCAAAACTCTCAATGAATTGCAAAGAAAATTTATATGGGCACACAAAAAACCCAGACTGAATCAAAAATTCCTATCACTTCCTAAGGATATGGGTGTGTTAGGTATCCCCGACTTTCAAAAATATCAACAAGCTACTCACCTCACTAGAATTATTGATTGGCATTGCCATAATAAAGATAAAGAGTGGATAGAACTGGAATTTTTTTGTAACAACACCAATCTGCAATATCTTCCCTGGAGATTGTCACAACCTGGAATTGCCCCTAAAATACCTCACCCAGTGACACAAACGACACTAGAAATATTACAGTCCATTGTAAAAAAACAACAACTCACCTCATGCCCTAGCCCACTTTCTCCAATGCCCCACATCAAAACACAGTGAGCACTACCCCAGTATAAGACCAATATACCTTACTAGCCTATCACTGCTTCTCAGACGGTATCATAAAACCCTTCCAGCAACTTAAAGGCAGATTGAAGGGACCGCTTTCTGGCTACTGGGAATATATCCAACTACACGATACCCTTAAAAATAAAAAAACTCAAAAATTATTTTCCAGATTGCTTACCCCTTTGGAGGAAATTTGCCTACACAAAAAACAGACTAAAAACTCAATCTCACTAACCTATAATTGGCTAATTCGCACAGAATGCACTACACCCAAGAAAATTAAAGAAAAATGGGAAGAGGACTTAGCACATGAAATAACAGACACACAATGGGAGAGAGCTTGCATTTCTGCACATAAATGCTCCCTAAGCACAAAAATCCAAGAGATCTCCTACAAACTCATCTCAAGATGGTATATTACTCCCCAAAGGGCCCGGAGGTGGTCTTCCTCGACACCAGACAAATGTTGGAGATGTGGCAATGAAACAGGTTCCCTCTTCCACATCTGGTGGTCTTGCCCACTTTTTCAGAATTACTGGCAGTCAGTTATCCTCTGGATAAAACATATTACGGACACTAAAATCACCCTGGATGCTAAAGCGTGCCTTCTCCATATAAACCAACTTTCTATACGTAGCTACAAACATTCATTGACCAGACATTTATTAAACTCTGCCAAAGCACTAATCCCCATGCACTGGAAGTCAACAAATATCCCCTCTATTACAGATTGGTTTGAGAAAGTGAACCTCACTTACAAAATGGAGGAAATTAGTGCAATGAAAAACGAATCTACAAAGAGGTTCCATAATTCTTGGAAAAATTGGTTCCTGTTCATCCATTCCGACACGTTCTTAGAAATAAAGACCTAACCCACACTTTACACTTTATACTTTAAATTAAATGTTTCCAAAGATATGCTCCCTGCGCCTATCATAATACTCAATAAATTACATTTCGGTCCACTCATTCGATCCTTATAGGTAGTTTGGATCTCTCTACCCTTTTCCCCCTTCCCCTCCTTCTCACCCATCTTTTCTCTACTTTAGACCTCGGTAAATCCTACCGCGGGCAGCTAATCTATCTTTACAGATGTTATATCAAGTTTTATTATTCAAACTTTCCGCAAGTTGAGCCTATGCTTAATATATATATTTTTATAGATACTGTTATATTGCTTATTTTACTCAAATAACACTTCATCCTTTTATAAATTACTGGATACAGATAATATATGTACCTAATTTTGCAGTAATATCCAAATTAGATATTGGTTGTCAACTTATGTCTTTGTAACACTGTGACTTTTAATAAGTGTTTTTCCTTAATAAAAGCTTGATTGTGAAAAAAAAAATATATATATATATACAGGCGGTCCCCTAGTTGCAAACATCCAACTTATGAACAACTCCTACTTACAAACGGAGGGAGATAACAGGAAATGAGAGGAAATCTACCCCTAGGAAGGGAAATTCACTCCTGTAAGAGTTATTATGGGAAAAGGGTGTCTCCACTGATGCTTTATCACCAAGGTTTGATTACACAACAACCCAAAATTTTCAAAGTCCAATTATCATTGGGACAGGAAGTGAGGTGAAATTTTCTGAACAGAAGCACAGACAGCAAAACAAACATTACACGGGTGTTAACCCTTCCCTATGCTATCCAAAAAGCTTAAAAATAGTTTTTTTGGCTGAAACTACACTTAAAAAATGTGCCTGTTCCGACTTACAAACAAATTCAACTTAAGAACAAACCTCCAGTCCCTATCTTTGTAATCTGGGGAACGCCTGTATATATAATTTCTTTATTTTTTTTTTTAATGTATTACCCATACATTCATAAACGCACACATGCGCATGTTTGAGCTTTGAGGTGCACACCCTAATGCAATAGGCTGCACACACCTATGCATGGATGATAATGTTACAGCATTGGCACCTGTTAATGTGGAAATTAACTACAGTAGAACTTGTCTGGTAATCCTTTGAGATTGGGACAACATGCCAACAACTACAGACTTCCCACGATCATGATGTATCACTAAAAGTCTTGTTTTGAAGACTAGAGAATGCGATGGCTAAAGAAATCAGATCATTCTGGGATGTCAAAACGCCATTATGTAATTTTTTTTTTTATTTCTTTAATATATATGTCCGCAAGGGGTCTAATGTTTCTATCCCTGACCTCCAAACAAGAATTCAACTTAAACAAACATTCAGCCTTGTCCGTGTAAAAAATTCACATCAAAGTCGGTTTTTTTGATAAAAATTCGAAAAACCTATCGTATCC
>BLSH010314507.1:61407-81018 GCA_018402905.1 Glandirana rugosa | reverse complement strand
CTAGAGGGTGAGGTTCCTGCTGGTGCTGTGAGGGACAGATTATTGTTCTAAAATCATCTCATCATAGTGCTACAGGGAGAGGTTCCTGCTGCTCCTGTGAGGGACATATTATTGTTCTAAAACCATCTCCTACAGCTATAGGGAGAGATTCCTGCTGGTGCTGTGAGAGACAGATTATTGTTCTAAAATCATCTCCTAGTGCTATAGGGAGAGGTTCCTGCTGGTCCTGTGAGGGACAGATTATTGTTCTAAAATCATCACATACTGCTAGAGGGTGAGGTTCCTGCTGGTGCTGTGAGGGACAGATTATTGTTCTAAAATCATCTCCTACTGCTATAGGGAGAGGTTCCTGCTGGTGCTTTTAAGGACAGATTATTGTTCTAAAATCATCTCCTAGTGCTATAGGGAGAGGTTCCTGCTGGTGCTGCGAGGGACAGATTATTGTTCTAAAATCATCTCCTACTGCTATAGGGAGAGGTTCCTGCTGCTCCTGTGAGGGACAGATTATTGTTCTAAAATCATATCATACTGCTAGAGGGAGAGGTTCCTGCTGCTCCTGTGAGGGACAGATTATTGTTATAAAATCATCTCATCATAGTGCTACAGGGAGAGGTTCCTGTTGATCCTGTGAGGGACAGATTATTGTTCTAAAATCATATCATACTGCTAGAGGGAGAGGTTCCTGCTGGTGCGGTGAGGGAAAGATTATTGTTCTAAAATCATCTAATCATAGTGCTACAGGGAGAGGTTCCTGATGCTCCTGTGAGGGACAGATTATTGTTCTAAAATCATATCATACTACTAGAGGGTGAGGTTCCTGCTGGTGCTGTGAGGGACAGATTATTGTTCTAAAATCATCTCATCATAGTGCTACAGGGAGAGGTTCCTGCTGCTCCTGTGAGGGACATATTATTGTTCTAAAACCATCTCCTACAGCTATAGGGAGAGATTCCTGCTGGTGCTGTGAGAGACAGATTATTGTTCTAAAATCATCTCCTAATGCTATAGGGAGAGGTTCCTGCTGCTGCTGTGAGGGACAGATTATTGTTCTAAAATCATATCATACTGCTAGAGGGAGAGGTTCTTGCTGCTCCTGTGAGGGACAGATTATTGTTATAAAATCATCTCATCATAGTGCTATAGGGAGAGGTTCCTGCTGCTCCTGTGAGGGACAGATTATTGTTCTAAAATCATATCATACTGATAGAGGGAGAGGTTCCTGCTGGTGCTGTGAGGGACAGATTATTGTTCTAAAATCATCTCATTATAGTGCTACAGGGAGAGGTTCCTGTTGCTCCTGTGAGGGACAGATTATTGTTCTAAAATCATCTCATCATAGTGCTACAGGGAGAGGTTCCTGCTGCTCCTGTGAGGGACAGATTATTAATTTAAAATCATCTCATCATACTGCTAGAGAAAGAGGTTCCTACTGGTTCTGTGAGGGACAGATTACCGTATATACTCGAGTATAAGCCGAGTTTTTCAGCACATTGTTTGTGCTGAAAAAGACCCCCCCTCGGCTTATACTCGAGTCAGTGTCTGTGGGTGATGAGTAGATTCACATTAAACAGAGCCGTGCTGCTTCTAAGAGCCGTTCTGTGCTTTGTAAGTGTGATTAAACACATTGGAATGCAGAGAATGCTGAGAGAGGTGTCAGATTCTCAGCTTGATGTCGGGAGGTGGGTGAGGTGGGCTGGACAAGCTGTTGTTAGCTGTTCAGTCCCGCCCACCTCCTGATCTCCGTGAAGAGCTGCAGCTCTCTCAGCATTCTCTGCATTCCAATGTGTTTAATCACACCTACAAAGCACAGAACGGCTCTTAGAAGCAGCACAGCTCTGTTTAATGTGAATCTACCTTACTCATCCCTTATGTGTTCTGGCTACAGTCTGTGTCCTGGCTAAAATCCCTGTGTCCTGGCTACAATACCTGTGTTCTGGCTACAGTCTCTGTGTCCTGTATAAAATCCCTGTGTCCCGGCTACAATACCTGTGTTCTGGCTACAGTCTTTGTGTCCTGTATAAAATCCCTGTGTCCTGGCTACAATCCCTGTGTTTTGGCTACAGTCTCTGTGTCCTGGATAAAATCCCTGTGTCCTGGCTACAATACCTGTGTTCTGGCTACAGTCTCTGTGTCCTGGATAAAATCCCTGTGTCCTGGCTACAATACCTGTGTTCTGGCTACAGTCTCTGTGTTCTGGCTACAATCCCTGTGTTCTGGCTACAATTCCTGTGTTCTGACTGCTGCATTTGCCACCCTAGGCTTATACTCGGGTCAATAACTTTTCCCAGTTTTTTGTGGTAAAATTAGGTGCCTCGGCTTATATTCGAGACGGCTTATACTCGAGTATATACGGTATTGTTCTAAAATCATCTCATCATAGTGCTACAGGGAGAGGTTCCTGCTGCTCCTGTGAGAGACAGATTATTGTTCTAAAATCATCTCATCATAGTTCTACAGGGAGAGGTTCCTGCTGCTCCTGTGAGGGACAGATTATTGTTCTAAAATCATATCATACTGCTAGAGGGAGAGGTTCTTGCTGGTACTGTGAGGGACAGATTATTGTTCTAAAATCATATCATACTGGTGTAGGGAGAGGTTCCTGCTGCTCGTGTGAGCGGTACATTTCTTGCAGAAAAATAAAAAGTGCGTCTACGTTGCTGTTTTCCAAAAAAAAAAAAAAGAATTAATTATTCTTTTTTTTTGTATTAATAAATAGTGCTACATAGTACATTTGTGGCCAGAATGAGGAGAGCGTCAAATAAGGGACGTGGTCGTGGTGCTGCTGGTGCTGGTGGTGTTGGTGAAGTTCCTGTTGCAAGGAGAGGACGTGGTCAATTTGTGCCAGCTACACGCACAAGTGAAACACCTTCTTCAGGTGCCAGTATCCAACAGAACCGCCAACGTTATATGGTAGGCCCGAATGCAGCTCAACGAATGGTGAGGCCAGAACAAGTACAGGCGATAGTAGATTGGGTGTCTGACAATGCCTCCAGTTCATTCACGTTGTCTCCCACCCAGTCCCTTAATGAAAGCTCAGAGTTGGCACCTGAACCCCATGACCATCTGTCTTTCACCTCAGCCCCTTGTAAATCAGCCAAGCAGTCTGAGCCCCAAGTCATGCAACAGTCTCTTATGCTTTTTGATGATTCTCCCGGTGTGCTTTCCGTGGGCCATCCACATATCCCTGCCCCAGAAATGGAAGACATTGAGTGCACCGATGCCCAACCACTTCTGTTGCAAGATGAGGACATGGAAACACCAGAGCAGCACGTCTCTGATGATGATGAAACACAGGTGCCAACTACTGCAGCTTTCCACAGTGTGCAGACTGACAAGGAGGGCAGTGGTGAAGGGTGGGTGGAAGATGATATTGAGGAGGATGATGAGGTCCTTGACCCCACATGGAATGAAGGTCATGCGGGTGACGTGTGCAGTTTGGAGAAAGAGCTGGTGGTCGCACAGAGGCACCAGCACAGCAAAAGAGGAAGCAGGTTGCAAAAGCGGAGCGAGCATCCCCTAGACAGTATGCCTGCTACTACCCACCGCACCCAGGGACCTAGCACACCAAAGGCAGATCAAAGTCGTTCCCCGCCATGGCAGTTCTTCAGACAATGTGCTGACGACAAGACACGAGTGGTTTGCATGCTGTGCAATGAGAGCCTGAAACGAGGCATACATGTTCTAAACCTGAGCACAAACGGAATGACCAGGCATCTAACTTCAAAGCATGAGCTGCAGCGGGATAAGTGCCTCAAAATCCAAGAAACGTCTTGGCCTCCTCCTGCTTCCTCTTCTGCTGCTGCCTCGGCCTCTTCCTCCACCTCTACAGTGCCAGTGTCACCTGCCACCCAGCAAACAGACAATGTGACAGCAACGCCACCATGTCCGCCACCATCCCCAAGCATTTCCACATGGTCCCATGGAAGCTTACAGCTCTCCATCTCCCAAACACTGGAGAGAAAGAGGAAGTACCCCCTACCCACCCACGATCCCTGGCCCTGAATGCCAGCATTTCAAAATTCCTGGCCTTTGAAATGCTGTCATTCCGTCTGGTGGACACGTACAGTTTTAAAAACCTGATGGCGGTGGCTGTCCCACAGTACATAGTTCCCAGCCGCCACTACTTTTCCAGGCGAGCCATCCCTTCCCTGCACAAACAAGTCGGGGACGAGATCAAGTGTGCACTGCACAACGCCATCTGTGGCAAGGTCCACATAACCACTGATACGTGGACCAGTAAGCACAGGCAGGGACGCTATATCTCGCTAACTGCACACTAGATAAATGTAGTGGCGGGTCGGCCTGAGGCGGCTAGCCATTTGGTGCATGTCCTTCCACCACCGAGGATTGCAGGGCATTTCTCTTTGCCTCCTCCTCTTCCTCTACCACCTCCTAATCCGCTCAGCGTAACACCTTCACCACCAACTTCAGCACATCCAGGGGGAAATGACAGCAGGCTGTTTTAAAACTGTTTTATGTTTGGGGGATAAACCCCACACTGCGCAGCAGCTGTGAACGGGTATTGAACAACAGATCAATGAGTGGTTGTTGCCACTGAACCTCAAGCCCGGCCTGGTGGTGTGTGATAATGGGCGAAATCTCGTAGCAGCTCTGGGCCTAGCCGGTTTGACACACATCCCTTGCCTGGCGCATGTGCTGAATTGGTGGTGCAGAAATTTCTAAAAAACCGGATATGTCAGAGCTGCTGCAGAAAGTGTGGGCCGTCTGTGCACGCTTTTGGCATTCTCACCCTGCTGCTGCTCGCCTGTCTGCGCTGCAGCGGAACTTCGGCCTTCCCGCTCACCATCTCCTATGCGACGTGCCCACAAGGTGGAACTCCACCTTGCACCTGCTGGAGAGACTGTGCGAACAGCAGCAGGCAATAGTGGAGTTTCAGCTGCAGCACGCATGGGTCAGTCGCTCTGCGGAACAGCACCACTTCACCACCAGTGAGTGGGCCTCCATGCAAGACCTGTGTACCATATTGCGGTGTTTCGAGTCCTCCACCAACATGGCCAGTGCCGATGATGCATTTCTCAGCGTTACTATCCCACTTCTATGTCTCCTTGAAAAAACACTTCAGGCGATGATGGAAGAGGATGTGGCACAGGAGGAAGAGGAGGTGGAAGAGGGGTCATTTCCACGGTTATCAGGTCAGTCATTCACAAGTGGCTCGGAGAGTGGGTTCCTGCACCAGCATAGTCCAGGTAAAAAATTTTCAAGCCAGGGCACACTTCTGGAGGATGAAGAGGACGAGGAAGATGATGATGAGGAGGAGGAGCCGTGTCCACAGCAGGGTGGCACCCAACGCAGCTCGTGGGCATCACTGGAGCATGGCTAGGGGGATATGGAGGACACAGATGATACACTTCCCACAGAGGACAGCTTTGCCTCTGGGCAGCCTGGCACACATGAGCGACTACATGCTGCAGTGCCTGCTCAACAACTGCCGAGTTGCCCACATTTTAACTAGTGCAGATTACTGGGTGGCCACCTTGCTGGATCCCCGTTACAAGGACAACATACCGTCCTTAATTCCCTCACTGAAGCGTGATTGGAAGATGCGCGACTACAAGCACATGCTGGTAGACGCGCTGCTGAGGGCATTCCCAAATGACAGAGGGGGCTCAGTGGAAGCACAAGGCGAAGGCGGAGGAGGAGGAAGAGGTCACCAACACAGCTGTGGCACCACCAGCACCTCAGAAGGCAGGGTTAGCATGGCCTAAATGTGGAAAAGCTTTGTCAGCAGCACACCACAACAAACAGCACCACCAGCAACGTCTTAGCAGGAGGCAGCATTTCAGCAACATGGTGGAACAGTATGTGTGCACACGCCTACACGTACTGACTGATGGGTCTGCCCCATTCAATCTCTGGGTCTCCAAATTGGGCACATGGCCTGAGCTTGCCCTTTATGCCTTGGAGGGGCTGGCCTGCCCTGCAGCCAGTGTATTGTCTGAACATCTGTTTAGCACGGCAGGGGGCATTATCACAGACAAGCGCAGCTGCCTGTGCACAGCCAACGTGGAAAAGCTAACGTTTATTAAAATGAACCAGGCATGGATCCCACAAGACTTGTCTGTACCTTGTGCAGAATAGACATTTAGACCGGCCTCACACAGCCATTGGTATATTTGTTTTTTTTAATATGTCTCAATATTTTGGGGGCTACCCCAATTAGAAAAAACAAACAAACAAACAAAAAACAGTGTTGGCTACCTCCTCCTCCTGCTCCTCCTCCACCGCCACTTCCACCTACACTGCCGCGGTCACAGCCTAGTCAACCTCTAGGCTCCTACTCCACATCCACCTACTCCTCCCATTTTTATTTTTTTATGTGATTTTAAGTTATTTCCCTATCCACATTTGTTTGCAGGACACTTGTCCTACTCTTACCCCATTTTGCTTCCTTTTGCAGCCCTCTAGCCCTTTCCAGGACATTTTATACAGCCATTTTTGTGCCCAAAAGTTTGGGTCACCATTGACTTCAATGGGGTTCGGGGTCCGGGGTCAAGTTCGGTACCGAACCCGAACTTTTCCGTAAAGTTCGGCCGAACCCGATGAACCCGATTATCCAGGTGTCCGCTCAACTCTACTCAGTGACCTACAGGCACTGTGGAGCAAATTATCCTCAAAGCTCATGAGATGCTGTGAAGTTGTTCGAGTTCATTCTCTGCTTGCTTGTTTATCAAGCATATATACAGTAAATATTTGACTGTACATAGACCATCCACAGTTCTTCTTTAGTGCCATTGCTATTTAGCTGTCTCTTTTTCCATTTCAATTTCTTCCTATTTGCTGCGATAATGCGGTTTGTGGGAGAAAGGTGGCAGACCATCTGGTGGAAGAAGAGACACATAAGTGACTGGTACTAGCATATATCTCCTCAGTTACAGTTTAACAATTTAGTTGTCATATCAAACAGGTTGTGGAGCTAAGCAATTATTACCCTGAATTATTGTGCACCTAAAAGCAGGCATTGTACAGAGAACACAAATAACTTCTGGAGTGATTCTTCTCTTCCTGCTTTGCATGTGCATTGAATAATGTTGCTATGCTTTGCATTTTGAATATATACAGAAGAAGCGACTCTGGATATATCTTTCTTCTCGTGAAATTTGCTAAATAAAAATGATACAATAGACTATTGTAAACTATTGTAAGGCAGACAAGTGAATAAAAGATTGGAATGCCAACAACACTCAAGTGAATTGTGACTTATTTTAAAAGCAAAATGAAAAGTGTATTGTTAATAGTTTAAAATAGTTTATGAAAGTAGGTTACAGAGAGGTATCACTTCACATAGAACAAAAGCCCAGGAGATTTATGTCTTACTGGCTTCTTTGAAATATCTTAACATTATCTATGTTTGTAATTTGCATGCATTTCTGTTATTGCAGGTAAGTGATATAGCAAAACTCTGAAAGTTTTCATAAGGGGGTTGTTTTTATACAAGGGTTTTATTTTTGTGTGGAAGAGTATCTGATTTGCTCCCAAAAATGTTAACCCACTGTTGCCAACTCATGAATCATTGTTCATTCTCATCATCCTCTTTGCCTCATTTATTTGTTTGGGTGCTCTGTCAGTTGATAGGAAGCCTGTTTAGAAGATGAAGTGAGAGCACACACCCCAAGGATCATTTCTTCTGACAAGTACAGAAATTGAAGGGGTTTGAAGATGTTCAAACGGGTGTGGGTTTGCATGCACAAATCCCAATTGATAATTTGGCATTCCCTCATCTATCCTTGCAATTCACACAGTTTTTGACCAAGATTTTTCTTTATGAATATAAATGTCAGACCACATATATCCTTATCTTGCAAAGAATTACCAAACGATTTGGCAGGCAAGCAGTAGATTTAACAGGGTGCTATGGCCCTACCAAGGCTTTAACAATGAGAACACTGTTTTGGGCAGCCATCTGCACCACTCCAGTCCCCACATACTTACATTTGTACGTAGCTATTTATGCTTAGGACAGTGTATTGGCCCTGTCCATTCAGAGATGTGATCAATAAAATGGACCTCTTGGCTGTTATAAGTCAAAGAAGATCAAAAATAAAAAAAATCTTGCAAAAGGGTAAAATCACAAATATTTTTTTCAAGATTGCCACAGTTCCTTTAAGATAGTTGGCTATTTGGGAATGGGACCCTGGCCTGCGAACCCACACCAGTTTAATCATCTCCCTTGCTTTTTGTAAAATGCAGCTGACTGTCTTTTTACCTGGGAGTCCGGCAGACCAGGGTCCCATTCACATCTGGCCATTTTAGAATTGCTGGCGATTCTGCCCGTGATACTGGAATATGGTAAAATCGCTGCAAAATGTGCAATGCGCGTTTGGGTGCTGTTGTTGTTAATGGCGCCCCAAATGCCCAAAAAAATTTGCATTTGTCATGTGACAAAACACGCACAAAACACTTAACACAGCACTTTCCAAAAATGTACCAAAGTTGGCTTAAAAAAAGGTGCAGGAGCTACATTGGACAGTTTGGAGCAGAGAGCAGCCTACTCAAATGAATGGTGCTGCTCCAAAAATGTGGCAAAAGATGCTCATTTAAAACACCCTAAAAATGCAATGTTCTACAGTAACTAGATGTAAACAGAGCCTAAGAAGACAATTAGCTGCATTCTATATATTCTATAAAAAAACATAAAGTTACACAGAGGTAGCAATTTATGAATGCCGAGCAGTGCACCAACATGTATCACTGGAGCTAATCAAAACTTACAATGAACCTAAACTTAACATCTAAAGTTTGGATGTCTAACCTGCTCTCGCATCTACTATTCTTCTAACCTCAAAAGAGCCTATGAGGGTTTAGGATCAGGTAGAGCTATCCAGGGATTGCTTGTACCTCCAATGGTATGGTGGTGTTCTTACAACTGCACAATGCTGCAAAATGGACAACAAACTGGGTCTATGCAAAAAAGCAACTGCTAAATGTCTATGGTATGTACTATGGTATTTCCAGATGACTTCTCTTGTGCTGTTTGAAGGCTACTGTTGTCTGAGTCTGGGTCCACTTTAACACCTTTAGTCACAGAAATAGCTACGCAGTTAGATAGACATTGTGCTAACAACCCCCATTTTCATAGTCTTACTTCCATTTTCCTGCTACATCAGTTGTGCACAAATAGACAGTTGTGTCTAACTAGACAGTAAGTGAGTAAGTGCCGTCAGTAATCAGCACTCAGTAACAGAACTGGCCTGACATACCTTCCCCTTCAAGTCTGTGTGAAGGCACTTGTGCAAAGGGGCATGGCCATTACCCAGCTATTGCAGCACAGACCACTGAAGTGGGAGGTAGAAAGCAGCATTTTCACTGAGAAATATAAATATATTACATGTAAATAATCAAAATTATCTAAATAGATAAATATGGTATTTCTTAGAAAAAATGTACTCATAAACCATAATGTGTCACTACAGGACTATACAGAAGTTCACGGCTATGAGACTTAATCTGGACTACTGTGGATGTAGGGAAACGTCCTGAGGAGAACATGATGGTTTTGAAAGTCTATTGGATGGACTATACATTTTTGGTCATTATCATGTACCTCTGAGAAATAAATATTGGCATGGTTTTCTGTAGGTGACATAAACTGCACACTAGCTGAATATATGGTTTTGTAGTCATGAAATAAACATGTAAAAAGATCATTTAGTGTGTGAATTGTTTGCTAATGTCTGATCATGGTATAAAGTGTGTGGTCAGCTTTAATGCAGTGCTTTTCAATAGATGAGTGACCATGTCATATTCTTCACAGAACTTTTGTAACAAAGTGTAAGTACATACATCATTTTCCTGACAGCAACTTTCCGATCTTTCTTGTGATGAATCTTCCAATTGATTATCAAGTGAACAGCTGACTCAGCATTTTTGTGATGTATGATAACATTTTTGTCACTTATTCTTCCCTATCAATCAATAGCTTGAAATTATTGAAACTCTAATGAAGGACTAATCACTTTATTTGCGTTAAAGTAAAAGTCTCTGCAAAGTCATTCAAATCTATTCATCATCTCACATTTGGCAGAAAATGAAGGATGAATAAATACATATATTTTTCTACAATAAATCACTTTACTTCACATAACCATTCTGTCATAAGTATGTGTATATCTGTATGTTAAACACTGAAGGTCCACTCATACTAAAGCATTACATTGTGGTGCTTTATATACCAAAAATCATTAACATAAAATACCAAATTAACACACAGCATTTTAGAATTGTGCTAACTATGGACATGCGTGAAATTATAATCCAACATCACTGCATAATAGTCCTTCATATAAATATCCATGAATAAAACTGTGGTACTATCCACCAGTTGTGATCAAGTCTACATAGACAGTTTAATGTAGTGTGATCAGATTGTGTAATGGCAGATACCTCCACCAAACCCCTTTTGGGCACATGGTCACCTTTTGGTTTGATCCTCATTCCAAAGGTCTTAATAGGCCTTTAATCAAATCAATTGAACTCCATAAACCCAGCTGGACTCCCCCAGGGCTCAAGCAATTCTCTGCAGAGCTGATGCAAAACAGACATACTGCTCACTGAGGTATTTTTATTAAGAAAAGAAAGGAAAAAAATGCATGCATAATATAAAAGTATCATACAGTAGTTGGTAAGGCTGAATAAAGACATCAGTCCACTCATTTCAACCTGTGTGAGTTTGGTGTACGAGTATATCTATATTTATGTCTCTAGTATTTCTCCTATCCCTGTATATTGTGTTCGCTAAGTTGCTAAGACCTAAAAGCTTTTTGAAATTATCAACACTCTATACTGACACCACCAGTTGTGGAAGGGAGTTCTACATCCTTACCACTCTAACAGTAAAGAATCCCCTATGTAGTTTGTGATTAAATAACTTTTCATTCAATTTCTATCAATGGCCCTGTGTCTTCTTATGTGAGGCTGAGACTGAATAGTTTCTTCCCTATGCTAGGATTACCATTTAGATATTTGTATATTTGTATCATATCTGCTCATAAGATTCTCTTCCCCAGGGAGAATACATTACATTTATGTAGTCTTTCCTCATAGCTGAGGTCTTCCAGTCCCCTTATAAGTTTTGTTGCCCTTCTCTAGACTCCTTCCAGTTCTAGTACATCCTTCCTGAGGACTGGTGACCAGAACATGACAGTATACTCAAGATGCAGCCGAACCTGAGTTTTGTAATGGGGTAAGATTAAAGTTTTGTCTCTTGAGTAAATACCCTTCTTAATGCATGTTAATATTCTGCAAGCTTTGCTAGCTGCAGCTTGACATTGCATGCTGCTGCTGAGCCTATAATCTACTAGGACCACCAGATCCTTTTCCATCCTAGATTCCCCAGAGGTTCTCCTCCTAGGGTGAAATGTGTATTTATATTTTTAGTCCCCGGGTGCATTACTTTACATTTATCAATATTAAACTTCATTTACCACCCCTTTATTTTATCAAGGTCTTCCTGTAAGGTTAATATAAAACGAATAAAGAGTGTAGCGCTACTCCATGCAAATCAAAATAGTGAAACAATAATCAATGAGAATGTCCACAAAAGTTCTGTGCACCAAAATATCTTCAATATCCTTAAATAAAACTTATTTTGAAAATAAATAATTATGTCTTAAATCTTCCTTTGACAAAAGTGATATCCCACCACCAGGGGAAAAACCTGCTCACCTCAATGTCGGTAATTAAAGCATACATATATCGATCTCCAGCGATCCTCCTGATTGAAATCCTCTCTTCCCAAATCTAGCAATCCTCTCTGCACAGAGCTATGTACACAAACTCCCCACCAATGGTCAGAATCCTGTATGACACTTTCCACCGATCATCCGGAATGGATAATACAATTTTCTTTTAATAGATATCATACCATACGGACCAACCAAGCGAACCACATGGAATGTAAATGAGAAACCATATAGTGCTCTCCATATGAACAGTTTATTAAAAAACACCCTCAATAAAAACACTTACAAAAAACACATTGAAACATATGTGTAAAGCCCGCCTGGCTAGCTTACCACCTCTGGGCATACAGGAAAGCTGCTTGACGTCAGCAGGTAAGGCTGCTCCTCCTAGACACATGTGTAGCCCTCTGATTGGGCTTCCTCAGTAGGGTGAAGCCAGCCCCTAGCCTTCATTTTAATATGCCTCCCTAATCACCATGGCAACCTCCTCTGGTGCCTCCTTAGCGATAATAGGAAACATGTGCTGTCAATAACAAACTCCACAAAAAGGACTAAAAACTCAATGCCCACTCCAACCACCCTCTACATATTCCCTAAGTGAATTAAAAAAGCACATTGACTCCATCACCACCACGGAATGCAGCACAAATAATATACACTAAACATATGATACATCTGAGTACAGTATACAGGATATTATGTAAACTATTCTCTATAAAAACCAACTCATTATACAGCACCACAGATCCAATTGTTTGTTAATGGACACTTATTAAATCCTATAATATTCTAGTCTAAAATAAAAATGAAAAACAAAAAAAAATAGAGGTGATACAGATTTAATAATACCTCCATTCAGTAGAATACAGATGCTTTTTTATTTGCTTTTAATTTTTAAATGTAAACTTTTATTTTTGAAAAAAACGATAAGAAAGTAGCTCATGGAGAGATACGTGACTGAGAGATGATATGACTTTATGATGATCTGACTTTATTCCAGGAATAAGGTGCCAACTGGCACACATATGTAGCAAAGTAAGTGGGTTTTAGCCCTGGAAAGTGCAAGCTGTAGTGGGGATAGTTGAGAATTCTGAGGAAGGTTAAAGCCTGCCACTGTTTCCTGGTAATGCAGGTGAAGGAGGAAAGGAGGTAGAGGTCTGTAATCTGATATATATCAATATTATTACAGATACAAAGATGGGCACCCACAGTGGTTTGGTGATGTGTATGGCATTCTGTCCTCATCCCCTGGTCTCTCATTATAAATGCATGTTTGAAACACACTCTTCTAGCATTCTATATCCTATAGCCGGCCCTGCATGCTTTTATTATAAGTTCAAAAAATCCTGTGGCTCTTCTTCAGGATTGGTATAGCCTGAATATTCAATCATCACAGCCATAAAATATAAAGTTTCAGGCCTAATATACATTTCCTCAAGTGCCTATCAACTGCCCTAAGAGGTTTTATTTCTGCACTTGAGGACACTTACAATCATGGACCTATAGGCACATGGTAAGCGTCTTTACTTAATTACAAAATGAACATACCACCACCTTAACAATATATATCCTTTAAACACTGCAATAATTCCATTTCAGTTTAATTTTTTTAATTTCAAGTATTAACAATGGTGACCTAACCAGCAAAGTAAATGAAAAGCAATTCAGGACATTGAAAGACTGTAGTGAAAATGTGAAATACAATAACATTAAACCTTGACAGTCAGTGGTACCTTTTTAAATAAAAAAAAATCTGTCTGTTTGTTGAATAGATAGTGGTTTATTAAATGAAATGTGTTTCTATATATGGCAGTGATAAATCCCTATTTTGTCAAAGTGCCCGAAATGAGGGACTCCATGTGCAGGCCATGGAACCAACTGAAATTCTGCCTTTCTTTCTCCCAACTTGTTTATGGAGAATGTAAAGAAGAATGGTAATACTAACTGTAAAGAGTTCTTCTTTTAAAAACTTTGACAAGTAAGACCCCATGTAGTCTTTTGGATTAAATGCATTATTTATGTATTAAAATAATTCTTTATATGTCTAGGTGTACCCCTCACTGTGATACTATATTGAGTTCCTGCAAAGGAAAACTTGCAAACATCAGTACTTAGGATTCAAATGGAACTTTTGGTACTCCAGCTGGCAAAATGGAGTCTGGTTACCACATCTTTGCTAGACACAGTTGGTGATCACTCAGCAAGAAAAATAGATAAAACAATAAGATCACATACAAAGATATATATTTAACAGTAAGTTATGTGGATATACATTTTTCGCTGAGAGTAAGATCTGCCGGTCTGCTGGTTCAGGACCATCACAACAACTGAGAAAGTTTTGTTTGTCTGATATCCCTAGTTGTCACTGGTCCGAAAAACAGACTTTTCAGACTTAAATAATAGCCTTACTGAAGAGGGCAATAGCATTTTGTGCTCAGGCAGATGAAATCCAGGCGCACAATCATTTAGTGGAAAAAAACAATCAGTGTCCATGAGTGCCACCAACCGGTGCCCAGAGGGCCCATGAGTGACACAAATCAGTGCTCATCAGTGACACAAATCAGTACCCATCAGTGACACAAATCAATGCCCATTACAGGTGCCAGTCAGTGCTGCCTTTTAGTGCCCATCAGTGCATGCTCATCAGTGCTGCCCATCAATTACCATCAGTGCTGCCCATCTGTGCTACCCATCAGTGCCACTCATCAGTGCCCATCAGTGCTGCCTATCTGTGCCACCTATCAGTGACAATCAGTGCCGCCTATCAGTACCCACCATTGCTGCCTATTAGTGCTGACCAGTGCCACCTATCAGTGCCCATCAATGCCGACTATCAGTGCTCATCAATGCCGCATATCAGTGCCACCTATCAGTGCCCATCAGTGCAGCATAATAGTGCTTACTCATCAGTGCCACCTTATCAGTGCCCATAAGTGCTGCCTCATCAGTGCCCATAAGTACCACCTCATCAGTGCCCATCAGTGTAGCCTATCAGTGCTGCCTCATGAGCACACATCAATGAAGGAGAAAAAATACTTGTTTACAAAATTTATTGGCAGAAACTAAGAAAAACGTTTTTTTTCCCAAAGTTTTTGGTATTTTTTTTTTAGTAAGTGTAGTAAAAAAAAAACAACAACAGTGATTAAATACTACCAAAAACCCTCTATTTGTGTGAAGAAAATGTTTAAAAATTAATTTGGGTGCAGTGTTGCATGACCGCACAATAGTCATTCAAAGTACGACAGCGCTGAAAGCTGAAAAATGGCCTGGGCAGGAAGGCAGTGAAAGTGCCCAGTATTGGTTAAACAATTGTAAAAAATGTATTTAAAAAAGTTTTTTTTTTTTACATATTGTCACAAGTCAGGGTCCCCAATCACCCCCACACCAGTCATATGGTGATACTGTACTGCTTTGATGACAGTATGTAAAAACAAACTGTGAAAAAAAACAAAATGTATTTAATTTTTTATTTTCCAAAAAATTGTGACAAAAGAGGTATGGTGAGTTTTTTGAAGTTTACATTTTTTGTCACAATTTTTTGGAAAATAAAAAATTAAATAAATTTTGTTTTTTTTCACAGTTTGTTTTTACATACTGTCATCAGAGCAGTACAGTATCACCATATGACTGGTGTGGTGGTGATTGGGGACCCTGACTTGTGATGCATATTTTCCAAAAAGGGTTTATTATTATTATGGAGATATTCCCTTTTACCTACTCAACAGCATACAAAAACCCTGTGTAATGAACTGAAGATCTCAAATTTTGACTCATCAGTCCATTGGACCTTCTTACAGTCTTCTGTAATCCACTGGGGATGCTTCATGGCCCAGACAAACCTCTTTTTCTTATTTTAAAAAAGAAGCGAAACGTTGGGACTGTAAATGAGACATGCAGAAACACATGTCTCCATCCCTGTATCTGTTACAAAAAGGGGGGAACTGTGGGACTTTAAATGAGGTGGGTGTTGGTGACTGAAAGATGAGTCACTGTTTGAAAAAACACTTTTATTGCAAAAAAGCATCACAGCATAGCATAATATATGCATTAACGAGTAAAAATGAGTAAAACATGAATCACATTATTGCAAACCATGTATACATAAAAACCATATTGGTAGCATAACAAGCCCATGATGTGGTGAGGAGCAAGGATATTCCATGTAAAAACATTCAGATCAAAAAATTTAGTATGCCCCCGCATAAACTTTAGACACTTTCCTCATCTGTATATGGCAAATGGCCCTAAAAAAGCCTGCGGGGCATTCATTGCCATCCGAGACTCAGTTAAGTTCCACCAAGTTCACTCAGTCCTTGACCGGCAGGGAAGGTATGTGATACTTGTTTGTTAGCTGAATGGCTCAATCTTCACCTTAGTGAACTTATACGCACCTAATGTGAAACAATGCAAGTTCCTTGCCCCTTTATTGGCAACTGTTAAAGACATTCTACAGGGCACATTAATCATCGGAGGAGACTTCAATACGATTCTCCAACCTACCATGGATTCCACCACAACAGACAGGAGACCCATACATTCCATTGTTCCTCTTCTCCACGAATATGACCTATATGGCATATGGCGCTGCTGCCATGGGTCTGAAAGGGACTACACCTTTCTATCCACAGTTTATGCTTCATATTCCCGAATAGACTATTTTTGCTGACTAAACATGCTTTGCAAAATGTTCTGAGGGCTGATATTGGAACCATTTCTTAGTCAGACCACGCGCCTATCGCGGTGGAGATCGATGACTCACTTTGTCCCACACCTCCGTCACTGTGGAGACTAAACTCCACGCTACTGGCTGACAAGAAATGGTCTCAAATAATCCTGCAAGAAAATAAGGATTTCTTCTTGTACAATGATTCTCCAGATGTGAGTAGATGTACCCTTTGGAGTGCATATAAGGCCTATATGAGGGGGGTGTTGATTAAACTGTCATCCACTGTCAGGAGGCAGAGGAGGAGGCAAATAGATGAGACCTTGCAATCAATTTCCTTAAAAGAAATTTAGCAAAGATAACCCACACCTTACCCAGGACATACTACTAGAATGCAACAAACTGCGCTCACTTCTCCTATAAAAATTTGAAACCTCAGGGCCAGCAACTACAGCCTTCACAACAAGGCGGGAGCGTGGCTAGCCAAAAGGGTCAAACAGCAACAAATTAATCAAAAAATACATACCCTTACGCACCCTAGCTCCAAGAAAACCTTGCTGAACCCTAAGGATGTAGCTGTTGGCTTTGCGGACTATTATCAGACCCTTTATGACCTTGAGAAGGATAGCTCCACACCACAACCCTCGATTGAAACTATTAATGCCTTTTTGTCTGCAGTTAAGCTTCCATGCCTGAATCCCATGCAGCTTCAGGAAATTTCTATGCCCTTTACCCCCATGGAAATTGAAGCCACTATCAAAACCCTGACCAACCAAAAATCTCCAGGGGAGGATGGGTTCACCAATTAGTATTTTAAATTCCTGGCATCAGAACTTTCCCTCCGCCTTTGTGAGGTCTTTGACATTGCTGCCTCCTCTGGTTGAGAGCCGTGATTGTCACTATACCCAAACCCAACAAGGACACCTCTAGCCCCAGCAATTACTAGCCTATATCCCTACTCAATACGGATATAAAAATCTTTGGCAAACTCCTTGCCCTTAGCCTCCAAAAGATTTTACCTACGATCATACACCCTGACCAAATTGGATTCATCCCAGGACGACAGGCCCCTCATGGAACTCGACGATTAATAAACATCATCTACAAGGTGGGGCTCTCTCGGATGCCTTCTCTGCTCCACTCGTTGGACGCGGAGAAGGCGTTCGATAGGGTCCACTGGGGATACCTAAAGCAAGTTCTGGAAAATTTTAGAATATCAGGATGGATTCAGACAGCTATTTTATCATTGTATTTTACCCCATAGGCCAAAGTACTTGTATCCAGCCTTTTCTCCAAACAAATTAAAATAACAAACGGTACTAGGCAAGGGTGCCCCCTGTCCCCTGCCATATTTGCCCTCCTCATTAAACCACTGGCGGAAGCTATTAGATCCCACCCCAACATTCATGGCCCTTCTCTAGCTAGTAAAGATCAAAAGATAAGTCTATTTGCGGATGACGTTATGCTTATCCTGACCATTCCCGAAATATCACTCCCAGAACTATAGTCCCTATTAACAACATTCAGTGAGGTTTCCTACTATAAACTCAATGTCACCAAATCCCAGTTATTGGGCATAAATATACCAGCTGTCACCAAGGAAGAAATAAATAAGACTTTCCCATTCATTTGGGCGCCCCAAACACTATCATTGCTGGGAATTAAATTAACTCTGAACTCCTCTCAACTCTATAAAGAAAACTACGTACACTTTCTGGACTTACTACCGCAACAACTGTCCCAACTACGAAAGCAGGGCCTTTCCATGGCAGGTAAAATCGCAACTCTATAAATGATGATCATCCGCAAACTCTTATACTTATTTCGTACCCTAATACTCCCAATACCTCACATATATCTAGTGTCCATGCAAAAACTTTTTAACCAATTCATTTGGGGAAACAAAGCCCCTAGATGTGCTTCTCAAATTCTGATGCGGCACAAAGCAAACGGAGGAATGAGTGTCCCAAGTGTATCCTCATACTATAAAGTGTGTGCACTAGACCAGCTTCGTCACTGGTGGAACCCTCTTTCTTGCAAACCGTGGACGCAGTTAGAGTCTCTTAGTGTCCCAAATGGAGACCTCCGAACTACCCCCATAGCCCTCAAATTAGGAGCCCCTTCACTGGCCTCCTCATCCCCACCGATTCAAGCAACCCTTTGACTCTGGGTGGAATCTCATTTCCACACAGAGCCTACGGACTCCGTCTCAAAAATACCCACCCCTATCTTGGTATTACAACACTTCATACCAAACATTAACACTCAGGTGTGGCTAAACAAAGGTATCACCTCTCTGAACGATTTATTTCAGGGCACAGAATTGCGATAGTTTGAAGCTCTCCAACAACAGTTCAATCTCCCTAAAAATCTACAATTCCAACTTCTGAGAATACACTCCTGCCTTCGAAGAACCCCTCTGCCCTTATTTGTCACACTCCCGACCCAGTTATACACCTTTTTTCGGCGGTTACCACATCTAAAAAGGGTATTACTCTATTTTATAAGGCACTACACTCATATGGTTGTTTTGCTAAGACACATACCATGCACAAGTGGGAAAAAACACTGGGTGTGACTTTTTCCGATTCACTATGGAAACATGCCATAACTACCACCCACTCATCGACCAAATGTGTAAACAACTGGGAACATTTCCAGAAGCTATTGCACTTTTGGTACCTGACCCCCTTTAAACCATCTAAGTTTTATCCATCCCACTCAAATCTATGCTGGCGGAACTGTGGCGAAGTAGGTACCCTATATCACACACTATGGGCCTGTGTTTCCATCAGATCCTTCTAAAATAAAATCTTTTCCATATTATCAGAAATAATTAACCAACCGATCATACCTAGCCTAGGACTAGCCCTCCTTCACCTAAATATCAACTCATATCTCCCTAAGCACCAAGTAGTGGCAATGCACCTCTTACTGGCAGTTAAAATGACACTCACTAAACACTGGAAATCTCCCAATCCGCCTTCCCACAAGGAAGCAGTCCAGGCCCTCAACCAGCAATGTGAAATGGAGAAAATAGTAGCGATGACATCCTTTACATGTCCAAAATCTGATTACAACTGGGAAGTATGGCTACAGAACCCCAGATGCACTAGTAGGCTCAATTAACAAAGCTATGGCTTAGCACACTGACCCTCTCCTCCCCATCCCCCCTTCCTCCCTCCTCTTGTCTAGTTTATTACATTTATGCAAACGTAAGCAGTGAGTTCTCATCTCCTAACCATTACC
>BLSH010314507.1:36671-52907 GCA_018402905.1 Glandirana rugosa | reverse complement strand
ATAAGAGACAGGCCGGAGGCGCGCCCGCGCGCTCACTGTGTTCGGGGAGGGCCAGGGAGCGGGTGCGGCGGCTTCGATTGCCGCCGGCTACCCGCGATGGCCCCCCCGGAGCGAGTGAGCGGAGGTCCGTGTATGTAAACACGGACCTCCGCTCTGTGTGAGGGGGAAGGGCTGTGATCACAGCCTTCCTTTACGTGAAGGCTGTGATAACTTCCCTTCCCCTGTTAGGGCATCCCCCATACAGTTAGAACACGCCCAGGGAACATAGTTAACCCTTAGCGCGCCCCCTGCATGTTAACCCCTTCACTGCCAATGGCATTTACACAGTAATCAGTGCATTTTTATAGCACTGATCGCTGTATAAATGCCAATGGTCCCAAAAAAGTGTCAAAATGGTCCGCCATGTCCGCTGAAATATTGCAGTACCGCAAAAAATCGCAGATCGCCGCCATTTTTAGTAAAAAATTAAAAATGAAATCTGTTCTGCACACATCTGGAAAGTCTGTGTCTCACTTTAAATGAAACAGGGAATAAATTCCCGGTTTCTGTTAAAGTGACACACAGACTTTCCAGATGTGTGCAGAACAGATGTTCACTTATTCCCGGTTTCATTTAAAGTGACACACAGACTTTCCAGATGTGTGCAGAACAGATGTTCACTTATTCCCGGTTTCAAAGTTCGAAGTTCGGCCAAACCAGCAGAACCCAGACTTCTAGAATTCGCTCAACTCTACTGCTGACACCTCTCTGCATCTGTCTGCTTACAAATTGTTCCAGAGACAAAGGCTGAACATAATGTGGTCTCAGTTTGGGTACAATTAATAATGGAATTAAGATTAGTTTGTAACCTGCACAGGCATTTTCTACAGTGAAATATTCTTTTGCTATCTTTCTAAAAAAACGCCTTCATGAAAGTGATCATTCACATATTTCAGAACATTCATGGTAGTCACAGCTTCCTTATACATACAGTGTTTCCCCAAAAATATGACCTACATTGAAAATAAGACCTACTGTGATTTTTGGGGGGTGAGGGGGGCTGCAATATAAGCCCTAGCCGAAAATAAGCCCTAGTTTAAAGTGTTTGTAAAATGCTAGAATCCACTCTTACAGTATTATATAGTGTAAACTGTGTATGTTTCTGAAATATAATTGTGTTAAATACCTTCTTATAGCGTCAGCTGACCTCCTCCTCTTCTCCCAGCTGTCAGCAGGGGATCTCAGCCCTCCCTCTGCAGTGCTCAGAGCAGGGAAGCGATCCCCACAGAAGCATTGAGCGGAGCTAAAAGACGGTATTTAGCACAGTCATATTACAGAAACATTACAGAAACATACACAGTTTACATTATATAATACTGTGATAGAGTGTATTCTAGCATTTTACAACCACTTTTACTCGGTTCCACTGGGGATTCCTGACAGGCAGGGAGGGAGAGGGAAGAGAAGACAGCACATAACATGATGAGACCTACCCCAAAAATAAGCCCTACTGTGTTTTTTGTTGCCAAAATTAATATAAGACCCAGGCTTATTTTCAGGGAAACATGGTAACAAACACATGGTTAAAAATGCAATAGGTACATTGAATTTTAGGGCATCCCAATGGTATATACAATTTTATTATACCGTTACAGGTATTTAAACATGATATTAATATAATGTGTGGATTATACTCCACATTTTAAAATAAATCCTGAAAAGAGCTCTTTCTGACTTCCTTTTAGATGTGAAAGAGTTACGCCAGAAAACATAAGATAGAATTAAATTAAGATATTGAAACAACCTAAAGGAAGATAGGCTAGAAGAGTTGTGATTAATAATATAAAAACTTTATTTCAAATAAGTTCAAATAAATCCAATGATGATATTGTTGTTTAGTTTGCTTGTTTCTGCTCTATTTGCTTGGGTTTCTTCTGCTAGCTCCAATTTTTAACCAAGACTATACTACTAGGTTAAATAGCTTTCCTTTAAATTCTCTGTAAATATGATATCTGCATAAAATTACAATTAGATTCCCTCAGGAGATAGTGACTAGTGTGATACTCTTTATACTCTGTAAAGCATCTTGAGCACTATGTATAAATTAATACATTTTCTGGTCTGTCCAAGCACAATGATACTATAGTGACTTGTTTGCCTTTCCCAGTTACATCCCTAAGTTGATGGATAAAAAAGTGTAAGTAAAGCCGATGAATGCTTTATAGTCATCATTTACAATTATAGCCCACATCACCTGTTTTGAATCCTACATTCATTTGAAGACTTTGCACAATTTTACTATAGTGTCTTGTCCTTTCCCAGTTATTTCTCTAAGTTTCAGGATTTGACTGAGGTGAGAAAATACCATTTCAAACCCAGTTTAAATAGCTACATCATTTCCCAATGGTTTGCAATTCCAACAAGGTATGTCCTTTGTGAGAAATCTGCCTGATATTTTGTTACAGATGTCAGTAACCTACAGGGGCGTAGATAAGGGGGAGTTTGGGGTGTTCAAACCCCCCCCAGAGCATCCTGCTCTGGGGGAGGTTTGACCAAATTCGCCTGCTTTGTGCATTGGTTTTGCATAGAGTGGCCCTGATCCTCCTCTTCTCTGTGTGCCACAATAGAAAGCTGCTTGCTATGGGGGCACACAGTGTATGCTCACTCCTGTGCTGCTTGGTTCTCCTCCCCCTCCTTCCGCTTCACCACTTTGTACCTGCTACTGAACTCCCCCCCAGGTGAAAAAATGATCTACGGCCTGGTAACCTATTTATTATTGTAAAAAATGTACAACACACTGGACTCCAGAAAGGAATCTGTACGGAAAAGTCTCCATATTTCTCATTGAATATTGCAACTGTGACATTACTCGTACTTGATATATTGTATCAAGTCTTCAACTGTGCTTAAGGAATGGCTGTACAGCTGTTTAGAATATGTTGCTGTTATAGAAAGAAGAGTGTATAAATGCTTTGAAAAATACATCTCCCCTTTGGAAAATGTTTAATGCAAGTTGAGTATTTGTTTTACACTATTATATGCCAAAATAGCTATTTTCCAAGATGTTTCTGTCTATGTAAATAAAACCATTGGCCGAAAACTTGGTCTAAGGTGTGTCCATTTTAGGAGATTCCTCCTACATAAAATGTTCTGTTTTTTGCTAGTGCAATTACTGAATTATCATATTATGTAGAGTAGCTGTAGAGTCTGATGATCATATAATTTCTAGATTAAAGGTTAAATTAGGTGTTGAGGTGGACAATAAATGGAAGTCTGATGTAAAACAGTAGGAGGCTTGTCCTATAATGGGAACAGCTGGTCAGGCTCACTCAAACCTGTACCACTCACAAAAACAGTACCTCTGCTATGGGCAAAAAATGCCATTTTTTGCAAATATAACAGAATTACATTACTTGCAATGGTTTTATGAATATCATTTTGGAATGATTTTTTTCAGCCACTAATTGAAACACTTTAAATATGCGTTACAAATATTAAGTGACTGCTGTATAAAGTGTGACTGCTATCAGAAATTTAAAAAAGAAAAAAAAACACCTGGTCCCATTTGTACATCTTTGCAAACAAACAAATAGAGTTTTAATATACACTTATGTCACCTGCTGTTTTTCCTTCAGCTGCACAGTGGCTGATATTTATTTTGTACTATCAGTATGTGACATATTTTTCTGGGCTTGTAGAGTTACTTACAGATAAGTTGCAGAATGATGCAATGAAGTGTGACTTTAATTTTATTCAAGAAATGGATAGCGTGTTACTGTCAAGAGCAGTCATGTTTACAAGACGTATATTCCAGTCAGGTACATCAGATATATTCATGTCAGCCATGGTTGTCATCACTCTGGTTGAGTTTATAATGGAAGACCAGAAAACAATTTCAAATTAAGGTTACCTTCAATATATAACAGATCAATCTTACAGTGAGATCTATAAAAAAAAAAAGTTATGCACAAATTGATAATTAAAAAAGGAAACCGAATGATGATTTATCTTTTGTGTGTTTTTGATTGTTTAATCTATTAAGTAGCTAATAAAGTTTTTAGCAATAGTTTCTTGTTTCCCTCAGCACTATAATATAGGATTTAAAGTGAAACTTCATTGTCTCATTTTGTGAGGGCACCTCAGTTGGTGACATTGAAGAGAGTGATACCGGTATGCTGAAGCACTGTGGAATCCTTGTATTGTTCCTTTCTCTTATCTCCGAGCATACTGGCCATTGAAAGTTAGGTGCTGGATAGAAAGAATTTATGTGTCTTCACTGACAAATGCCAAACTCATCCATTGTAATTCAAAGAAAGATGGCAGCATTTTACATCTACATATTTACTGTATCTCACAAAAGTGAGTACACCCCTCGTATTTTTGTAAATATTTTATTATATCTTTTCATGTGACAACACTGAAGAAATTACACTTTGCTACAACGTAAAGTAGTGAGTGTGCAGTTTGTATAACAGTGTAAATTTGCCGTACCCTCAAAATAACTCAAAAACACACAGCCACTAATGTCTAAACCACTGGCAACAAAAGTGAGTACACCCCTAAGTGAAAATGTCCAAAATTGGGCCAAAAGTATCAATATTTTGTGTGGGCACCATTATTTTCCAGCACTTCCTTAACCCCTTAACCCTCTTGGGTATGGAGTTCACCAGAGCTTCACAGGTTGCCACTGGAGTCCTCTTCTACTCCTCCATGACGACATCACCAAGCTGGTGCATGTTAGAGACCTTGTGCTCCTCCATCTTCCATTTAAGGATGCCCCACCGATGCTCAATAGGGTTTAGGGCTGGAGACATGCTTGGCCAGTCTATCACTTTTACCCTCAGCTTCTTTAGCAAAACCTCTGCAGCAATGCTGGCAGCACTCATACGCCTATTTCCCAAAGACAACCTCTGGATATGATGCTGAGCACGTGCACTCAACCTCTTTGGTTGACCGTGGTGAGGCCTGTTCTGAGTGGAACCTGTCCTGTTAAACCACTATATGGTCTTGGCCACCGTGCTGCAGCTCGGTTTTAGGGTCTTGACAATCTTCTTATAGCCTAGGCCATCTTTATGTAGAGCAACAATTCTCTTTTTCAGATCCTCAGAGAGTTCTTTGCTATGAGGTGCTATGTTGAACTTCCAGTGACCAGTATGAGAGAGTGAGAGCAATAACACCAAATTTAAGACGGCTGCTCCCCATTCACATCTGAGACCTTGTAACACTAATGAGTCACATGACAGGGTGTCATGTACCTGGTTGGTGAGCCTGATGTGCAGAGGAAGGCCTTTCGTAGAGCTTCGGCTCGAGGGTCATTGATGCTGAGACAGTAATTACTGGAGCACGGTGAGGTAGGAATGCCGAGTAACAGTCCAGTAGTCTGTGTAGGTAGTAGCTGGGAACTCACAGGATAGAAGCCCAGAATGGATGGACAGCAGACTGATGAGACAGCACGCAGGCTGGCAGGCTTGGGATGCACCATTGGAAGCAGGAGCCAGAAGACTGTACTGGACTGTAGGAGCCTGTAACGGGACCGAAGAGCTGGAAGCAGGGTCAAATAAGCCGGTTCAAAAACAGGCATGAAAATGAGGTACAGAGAGCAGTCAGGTCACAAGCAGAGTTCGGCAACAGATGCAGGATCAACAGAGGCAGCAGGCAGAGACGGAATGTGGAGTGAAACCAGGGGTCAGGGTAGGTAGAAGACAGGAATGGTTGGGAGCAAGCCAGATCAAATCAGAAGTCAAATGCAGGAATCAGGTTGTGCACAGAACACTGTAGACCAAACAGCAATTAGTCAGTGTTAAAGTTCTGGTTAAATAGGCCCCATAACGCCAGCCTTGGTGACAGATGCGAGCACACGAACGCACAGCCGCATTAACGCATGCGCGCACTTGTGTTTGTGACAGTTCGGCGTGTACTTTATTGGCACATGAGCACAAGTGCATGTATGGAAACAGCAGCAGTACAATGCTGGCGATCTCCCTGACACACAGGGGAGGGAAAATGGCTAACTGGGCCCAGTTTGGTCATTTTCACTTAGGGGTACACTCACTTTTGTTGCCAGAGGTTTAGACATTAATGGCTGTGTGTTGAGTAATTTTGAGGGGACAGTAAATTTACACTGTTATACAAGCTGTACACTCACTACTTTACATCGTAGCAAAGTGTAATTTCTTCAGTGTTGTCACATGAAAAGACATAATAAATACATGTATATGTAGTTCGAACACAGAGAGGGACATTTCTTTTCTCAGAATATAATTTTTTTTCTTTTTATAGACTTTTGAAATACTTTTTATACACATTTCTGTAGTAAAACAGGAAATGTCAGGGTCACACTTTAGGCAGTCCGCTCAGCCCAAGATACTTCTTCTGTCATGGTCAGGGCTTTACTAAAAGGCAGACTCGACGCTGCTTTCATTTAGTGCCTCACCAACTTGGATCCCGTAAATTGCTACCAATTCCAGCATACTAACTTCACCCAAGGATAGGGTCTTTTCAGGAGCTAGGCCAAACGCTGCTCTAATACTGCTCATCACCAGAGCAGGCCATCACCAAGAAACAGTTCTATCACTGCTTCAAATATCCATTGCTTTGGAACGCAAAGGTTTCATATAGGAAAAAATAGGACCAGGCACCAGAGGATAAAATAAATACATAACAGTAGCCAAATGTCACCCCTTAGGGCCATGCACATTACCGACTGGGGCCATATACTGTCCAGATCAGTGTATGGCAATTGTGGCCAGGTGTTTCTGATCAGCCTCGGACAGGAAACCTGTAAAAATTAATATCAAGCTGACACTGTCCATGGTTATCTGCATGTAATTACACATGGAATGAATTCCAAAAGTTTAGGGTGGATGTGCACACTTGGTTGCAAACTGTCTTTGTCCAGGGGTGCACATCCATCCCTAACCACAAGTAATTGCTCCATGTGTGAGTACATGTGACCAGCTGCATACAGCCATGGACAGAGTCAGCCTGTCATTGATTTGTACAGGTTTCCTGTCCACAGCTGTTTGGAAACACTTGGCCCTTGACCCACCACAGAAATACACTGATCTGGGAAGTGTACCACCCTAATCAGACATGCGTATGAGCCTTTAAATTGCCCCTAAAATTCAAACTTACGCTCACTCACTAGGTAATAAAGCACACAATTCCTTTAAATAACATGTTTCCTTTACATAACATGCTTGGTGATGCCTTAAATCTGTACATTAATAGTACCTTCCCCCATCTTCTGTTTGTAAACAAAGTAGCAAGGAGATCCTGGTTAACATCATTGACTACATATGGCCATTTTTATATGTGGCCAATGACACCAGCCAGCATCCACTTTTTTACATTCAGCAGCTGGCCGGGGAGCTGTCATTTACAGCAGGACGCAATGAGAGGATCAATGTGTGGTAAGTCATCATGTGAATGGGGTGTCATCGTGATTGATGGTGAATCTACACCACTGAATGACATGAATGACATTGACTCTATATAGGGGGACTATATATATTTTTTTAATATTTTAAATTCTTTAATAAAATACACAGTGTGTGTGTTTATTCACTCTTTTTATGACTGAAGACAACAGGTATTATGAACCTCATGCTCCTTCATGTAGGGGGCATCTGGATTTCAACAAGTTCCCCTGCAGATTCCCACATCCCCTGGGCACTGATGTGGGGATGAACCCATTGTCCCCAACAACGCAGGGGCAATATGCCTTACCAGGGGGCCCTTCTTCTAAGGTTTCCTCCCAATGGTGAGTGCATGCGACCTGGAATAGTTCAGGAGGGGGTGCATTCTTGCTGACCATCTTTTTCCTGCCTGTCTCTGGTATAGATTTTGAGAGTACCACGTTCCATTTATGTTCGTGTGAGGTCCCCCTGAAAATCCAAGCCAGACCCTTATCCAGGCATACTTCCTGGGTGGCCAGGAAAGAGGAAGACATTGAGTATACCCCCCCAAACATATCAGGTCACATGTCCTGTAGGAGAAAAACACTGGAATGGGGTACCTCCAAAATCCATACCTGACCTGTATTTTAGATAGGGGCCTCATATATATTTTTAAGGGGGGACCCTTGCAAAAAAAACAAAAGGGTGTGGGACCCCCACCCAACCAGATCCTTATCTGGGCATGCAGCCTGGCTGGCCAGGAAGAGGGCAGCAGTGAGCATGGACCCCCTTCTAAAACATACCAGGTCACATGCTCTCAGCTTTGGCATATTCTCCACATACTAATATAAAATGAATAAACATAAAAACACAATAATAAACACACACCATGACAAAGTCCTATGTTAAAATAATAAAAATAAACATTGTCCCGTCGATGTAGATCCAACATTAGTCACCATGAATGATACAACGACATGGCCCATGATTTCCATCTCCCTCTGTGCTCCAATTGCTACAACTCCCTGGCACATTGTACGCAAACACTGTACACAAATTACATTTTTATTAGACAGATGTAGAGCTTTCTTTTGGTGCTATTTAATCACCACTGGGGTTTTTATTTTTTTGCTAAATAAACAAATAAAAAGCCTAACATTTTTTCTTTTTTTCTTTGTTTCAGTTGCAAAATAGAAATCTGTGTTCTTCACTGATGTGTACTGATGAAGCTTCACTGATGGGTACTGATGAGGCGGCACTCGTGAGACTGCACTGATGAGGAAGCATTGATAGGCGGCACTGATAGGCACTGATAGGGCTGCCATGACAAACAGGGCACTGATTATTAGTGTAAATAACACAGCGGTCATAGAGAATGCTCAATGCATGCCCCAAGGGGCGCGTGGGAGGTGCACATGTGGGAGGATGCCCAGGGACATCCTCCTAGAACTGGAGAGCTGCACTGTAGCTGTATATCAGCTATAACCTGGGTGGCAATTGGTTTAATAAAATAATGCAGTTTTTCTTTTCAAAAATGACTTGCTTTTTTAAATGTACTTATTCTCTCCTTCTTAGAGTAGATTTGTCAGGGTGTAAGGCCATTCTGTCACCTGTCTGATCCCATATACAGTATACAATATATCTAAAGATTTTGTTAAGATACATTTTAAGCTGGCCATAAATTGATTTTTTTTTTCATTCAGGCAATAGGCTGATTTGTGCATGTACACCGTTGGGGAGGATAGAGGGATCCTCTCCACTGGTACATTGTATTCTAACAGTGGAGACTTGGGAACAATGGGCTGCAGGCACTGATCAAAAACAAATTCCAAAAACAATTTCCCAAAAAAATTCCAAAATTCAACAGAAGTCTAACGGTCACACATGGGTTGAATTTCAATTCATCTATGGCCATATTTAATGTCAGATATTCGCCTTGAGCTCAGGATGGGGTCATGTCAGCTTCAATGGGGGGCCTTACTCCCCTGGAGTGAAGTATTTACATCTCAACACTGGATGTACAAAGACAAATATTTTGGCAGGTAAAACAGCTAATTTATATGCATCTGTGCCTTTAATAGTTTTCCTGTTGTTTAGTTTTTATAGTCTAGCATAACAACTGAAACTGTTCTTTGCTTTTTTTGGTGGTCTCCTGATGCAAAGTAAAGATTATTATATATCCACAGAGAAATAAATGTAATGTCGATCAGTGGCAAAAGATACCATAAAAGTCATGGTCACATAAAAGAGACGACACCGTGATTCACACAACCCTTATGTCCAGCAAAATACTCAGTGGGCTGCACTGAACACCACTCTTCTAACCTGTTGAGTTTGACTTTGCCCATAGCATGATTAACCAAAGGTTGCGTGCCTCCTATATTCCTGGGTAATTTCCTATACAAACACAAATTTAGGCACTTACATTATACACACATAAGCCATTCAAGACTAATGAGAACTTTTCTGCATACATTTCTATACCTTACATATGTCAAAACATTTTATAATTTATTCTAGTTAAAAATTTAGCATTTGAGAAAATCCAGAGATCTATAACTAACTTTAAATTACAGCAATCATATAAAAAACCTAAGCCATCTGACCTTCTGAAGGTTTAATGCACAAATGACTGGAAAACAGACTAGGTTTGATTCAACAAAAATATGTTTTACTAAGATACATTTAAGGTAAGTGAACCTTAAATAATATATTCACTTTAAAACCAAAGGACAGTGGTAAGTAGGGACTTACTGGGCCATGACAAAGAGTTCCTTCCCTGGCTTCAAATTGCTCTGAGAACGGAGAATCAGTTGTTTTGAAATCAAATAGGGGGCTTAGCAATTTAGTATGATTATGTAAGATGTGCATAATGGTATAATTGCCGTTATTTTCAGAGGTTGTGTGGGATTGCTTCTTAAAGTATTTTCATTATTGTAGCCACATGATGAAAACATAATGCAGCTGAGAGCAAAATAAGGCAAAGAGATGATGTCAATCACCATAGAAAAATAAATCGCAGAAAAGTGTTCAAATATGATATTTAGCTGTTGATGTGCACACAGTTACATCGGTTGGAAAGAATAAAAACTTCATTGTCCTGCATGTTAAGGAAGCGACATAATTACAATCATTTCATGTAAACTTTTTATTTCTTTAATGTGAACATGCTCTGCAATGAAAAATTGCTTCCATATTGGGCCTGCAGTTAAAATAAAAAGTATACAGCGTAGAATCACTGAAACCCCTTTCAAACTAATGCCTATGCAGTATGAGATGCAAAATACGTTACTGCATTTTTATGCCACTTTGTTAAAATAAATTGTGTATTAAGGTGCATTTTTATGCAGTATAGCTGTTTTTTCCTTCCATAACATGCAATTTTCAGGGATAACTTAAACAAGGTTAAATCCATTTTAACATCCCAGCTATGGCTGTAGCTTTCTTATTATGTATGATACAGAAGTGAGAGATATACAGTGCCTTGCGAAAGTATTCGGCCCCCTTGAACTTTGCGACCTTTTGCCACATTTCAGGCTTCAAACATAAAGATATAAAACTGTAATTTTTTGTGAAGAATCAACAACAAGTGGGACACAATCATGAAGTGGAACAAAATTTATTGGATATTTCAAACTTTTTTAACAAATAAAAAACAGAAAAATTGGGCGTGCAAAATTATTCAGCCCCCTTAAGTTAATACTTTGTAGCACCACCTTTTGCTGCGATTACAGCTGTAAGTTGCTTGGGGTATGTCTCTATCAGTTTTGCACATCGAGAGACTGAAATTTTTGCCCATTCCTCCTTGCAAAACAGCTCGAGCTCAGTAAGGTTGGATGGAGAGCGTTTGTGAACAGCAGTTTTCAGTTCTTTCCACAGATTCTCGAATGGATTCAGGTCTGGACTTTGAATTGGCCATTCTAACACCTGGACATGTTTATTTGTGAACCATTCCATTGTAGATTTTGCTTTATGTTTTGGATCATTATCTTGTTGGAAGATAAATCTCCGTCCCAGTCTCAGGTCTTTTGCAGACTCCATCAGGTTTCCTTCCAGAATGGTACTGTATTTGGCTCCATCCATCTTCCCATCAATTTTAACCATCTTCCCTGTCCCTGCTGAAGAAAAGCAGACCCAAACCATGATGCCGCCACCACCATGTTTGACAGTGGGGATGGTGTGTTCAGGGTGATGAGCTGTGTTGCTTTTACGCCAAACATAACGTTTTGCATTGTTTCCAAAAAAGTTCGATTTTGGTTTCATCTGACCAGAGCACCTTCTTCCACATGTTTGGTGTGTCTCCCAGGTGGCTTGTGGCAAACTTTAAACAACACTTTTTATGGATATCTTTAAGAAATGGCTTTCTTCTTGCCACTCTTCCATAAAGGCCAGATTTGTGCAGTATACGACTGATTGTTGTCCTATGGACAGAGTCTCCCACCTCAGCTGTAGATCTCTGCAGTTCATCCAGAGTGATCATGGGCCTCTTGGCTGCATCTCTGATCAGTCTTCTCCTTGTATGAGCTGAAAGTTTAGAGGGACGGCCAGGTCTTGGTAGATTTGCAGTGGTCTGATACTCCTTCCATTTCAATATTATCGCTTGCACAGTGCTCCTTGGGATGTTTAAAGCTTAGGAAATCTTTTTGTATCCAAATCCGGCTTTAAACTTCTCCACAACAGTATCTCGGACCTGCCTGGTGTGTTCCTTATTCTTCATGATGCTCTCTGCGCTTTAAACAGACCTCTGAGACTATCACAGTGCAGGTGCATTTATACGGAAACTTGATTACACTCAGGTGGATTCTATTTATCATCATTAGTCATTGAGGTCAACATTGGATCATTCAGAGATGCTCACTGAACTTCTGGAGAGAGTTTGCTGCACTGAAAGTAAAGGGGCTGAATAATTTTGCACGCCCAATTTTTCAGTTTTTTATTTGTTAAAAAAGTTTGAAATATCCAATAAATTTTGTTCCACTTCATGATTGTGTGCCACTTGTTGTTGATTCTTCACCAAAAATTACAGTTTTATATCTTTATGTTTGAAGCCTGAAATGTGGCAAAAGGTTGCAAAGTTCAAAGGGGGCCGAATACTTTCGCAAGGCACTGTATTGCATGGCTTTCTATTGGGATATTGTCTTCCAATAATTATTTAATTTTATATATCTTTTAGATGTAAAAAATAAAAAAAATAAAAAATGAGATTTTTTCTGGTTTGACTAGTGGTAATTAAAAAAAAATATTTTTTAAATAATTCCTAATATAGATATAACATGGTTTTATGGTATGATTTGTCCCATTTATCATGACCCTAAAACTATGTTTCTGGCACAAAGTGTGTAGAAATTATTTACAAATGACTTTATGTTTTTTTGTTTTTTTATGCATCTTTTCAATATTTATGTTACAAAATTAAGCAAGAAAATAAAGACATTTATAATAGTTAAAAAACAAAACAAAGGAGGACAGGAATATGAGTTATTTAGAGATAGATAGTGAGTAAAAGGGGGCAATCAGGGGTTAAATAAAAAATACCTTTTTCTTTTTCTTTCAAGGTTGCTTAGGGTACTTCTGTAAAGAAAATAATAAAATAGAAAAAAATAGATACATTGGAATTAGCTGCTCCCGTGAACTACTGCTAACTGCAATATCTATATTTGTTTACATGTTACCATTAGGGATGGGCCTGTGGTTCGAGTCGAACGTAAGACACTGGCACTGTTCTAAACATCACAGAGGTGTGCCCTTTTACAGGCAGACTAAGGAGACCCCACATTATTTAACCACTTCCTTACTGGGCACTTAAACCCCCCTCCTGCCCAGACCAATTTTCGGCTTTCAGCGCTGCCGCATTTTGAATGACAATTGCGCGGTCGTGCGACGTTGTACCCAAACAAAATTTTTATCATTTTTTTCCCACAAATAGAGCTTTCCTGACAGACTCCATGGCAGCCTACGTGTGGGTTTAGCCCCGCCTCTAATACCCCATAGGACACCTCTCCCATAAATCTTTGCTCCGAGCCAGCTCCCGTGTTCCTTTTTTGTCCTCCTTGCAGGACTGAATAGGTGGTCCTAATACCCAAAGACTTCCTGCCACGGGATAGCCGAGCCACGACTTAGGAATGAGCAGGTCGCATACTCCTATAAGCCCCAGCTACTAGCGGGGTATGGAGGGGGCATATGGAGGAGCACTCAAGAAGCCAATTGCCTAGCCACTGGCAAGTAGGCTGCGCAGTGGGCCACTAGCCTAGCTACTAGCGGGTGGCCTGGTACCCCAGGAAATGGCATGGGCACTTGGCTCGGCGAGAAGAGGTGGCAGTACTATCAATCATTTACCTGATGGCAGCAGTGTTTGTGGTGTATTCTCTTCTTTCCTCGTTTTTTCTCTTCCTGTGGTCCGGGCTGACAAGCATGGCGGCTGGCTGCTTCGTGCGTTCCAGCCGCCGCCTCGCTTCCGGGTTCGCGATTGTACTGCGCATGCGCGGGCGTGGGTCGGGAACGAGGCTTGGTTAGCGCACGCGCAGTGCGGCCGCGGCGGCGTCGTCTGCGCGTGCGCGCCAGGGCGGTGCTGACGTCACCAGCGGCGCCAGATTTAAACTGGCAGGAAGCCCGCAATCTTTGGGAATGATTGCGGGCGTAAGCGGCAACTTCCCCATATAGAGTCCTGCCTGTGCCTAGGTAGGTAGGGGGGGCTGCTATGTTCCTGGCTCTAGGGTGAGCTGTGACGGGCGCTTACATTTTTTTCTTCTATTGCAGCCTCATGGAGTCCACCGGTACCAGAGACGTCTCACCGCCTGCCTGTGGCCAGCCCTCCCACCGCAGGTACGCTCTCCCTGGGGTGTGGTCTGCGGATGGGGGGGAGGGGGGGGTAGGGCGGCGGCTCTCACCCTAGCCCCTGTTTCTACCTTCTTTTCTATTGTCTCTTTTTTTTTCCCAGCTCCTCTAGGTCGGATCGTCACCATAGTTCCAAGCACAGAAGGGGTACTTCTTCCAAGTCCCATGGCCGACATTCTTCCTCCAGATCCAAACGCCATGGGTCACCCTCCAGGTCAAGTCACCATGGCAGAGACCCGGTCCATCATCCGACGACCCGCTCCAGTCACCCAGTTGAGCACACCTGCTGGGGGTGCAAGTCACGGGCACCAGACGGGAAATCTCTCTGTGATCCCTGCTATGCAAGAGCTGCTAGCGAGAGGGGAGAAACGGTTCAGCTGGAGTCCCTTGTTAAGAAGGTAGTTACGGAGTCCCTTAAGGGGATAAAGACTGGTAGAACCCGTGGGTCTCCCGCCAAGCCAGGGATTACACCCGTGACTGAGCCACAGGCTTCAAACACCTGGGATCTCTCCCAACCAGACCATCCCTCCGCCAACTCTTTGGAGGAGGATTCAGAGCCTGAGGAGCCCTATGGGGGATTTGACTTTGCCCTGGTCACCCCGCTGATCAAAGCAGTAAGGGTCGCCCTGAATTGGGAGGATCCGGTGGTCGCTCCTCCTAATCAGAGGAAGTATTTTAAGCAGCTGAAGAAGGATCAAGCCAATTTCCCCTTCCTCTCTGAGCTAGGTGAAGTCATCTCGGAGGAGTGGTCCAAAACTGACAGGAAGAACTCCTTGTTGCCTAAAATTCTGAAACTGTACCCCTTCAAGGAAGAGGAGGTCAGTCACTTGGAATCAGCCCCCTTAGTGGACGCGGCTGTGATGCGACTGGTTAAACATGTCACGCTCCCGCTTAGGGATGCCCTGGAGAGACGGATCGACGCTGACCTTAAGAAGGCATACCTGTCTGCGGGTATGGCCTGTAAGCCTGCCCTAGCTCTGGCAGCTACATCAAAGGCAATGGAGCAGTGGACAGAGAGTGTGGATGAGACCCTCAGGAACATCTCGGAAGAGGTGGCCAGGAATTCTCCTATCCAGGAGCTTAGGCTGGCTACCGCCTTCCTGGGGGAGGCCTCCCTTGACCTTATTCGGCTTCTGGCTCGGGTTATGCTTTCAACTGTCATGGCCAAGCGGGCCTTGTGGCTCCGGCCATGGCAGGCTGACCCGGCATCCAAGCAGGTATTCCTTTCGAGAGGTCGTCCCTCTTCGGGAACAAGTTGGACTCAGCCATAACCCGAGCTACGGGGGGGTAAGTCGGGGTTCCTCCCACAGGACCGGCGTGGGCAGGGCCGGGGTCGCCCCTTTCCGAAGAAGCAAGGCCAGGGCCGGGCCAAGGAAGTTCGGAGCTACAGGCCGGGCCGAGAATTCTCCAGATCTTGGAAGCCCAGGCGGGCACCTATCAGGAAGGCTACTAGGAGTGAGCAGACGGGCGAAGGAGGCCCTTCCAAGTCCTTTTGAGATCGGGCCCGCCCAAGCATGTGAGGTGGGGGCCCGTCTGCTCCGCTTTCGGCATGTTTGGGCGGCCTCGTTCCGGGATGGCTGGACCGTCAGGACAGTCTCTCATGGCCATACGTGGGTCTTCAGCAGACCACCCAGGCTGAGGTTCGTTCCAACATATCTGTCAGCCTCAAGAGGAAAAAGCTTGGAGTCGGACCCACCAGACGACTTCTGGGTGCATACCGGTACTCTCTGACAGGACTGCCAGGTCGGTAGGGCCTTGCTCCGGCGGGTTTGTACGGCTTTCGCCTCGTCTGCCCGGGGGTGGAGTGTACGAACCCGCCCGGGCTAGAGTTTTCCTGAACCTTCCCGGAGGAAGCGGGCAGACGAGTGAGGATCATCGGAAGGACTATCCACGGGCGGACCCGAAGGTTCTAGACCTCTTAAGAGCCGGGCCGGACATCGAGGCTTGAAGGAACCGGGCCGGGACCGGAACGAAGAAGCCTTTCCCCGCTGGGGCCGGGACGGGTGCGGCCAGGACACCCTCCTTG
>BLSH010314507.1:23429-36238 GCA_018402905.1 Glandirana rugosa | reverse complement strand
TACGAGTAGCCCTTTCAGTATCACACCTTCAGGCCAGCCAGTGCTTGAGGATCATTGGGACGATGGCTTCAACAATTCCCATGGTGAAGTGGGCACAATGGAGAATGCGGCCTTTCAGAGAGGGTTCCTTCGGCAGTGGCAGTCAGGAGACAAGTCTCAGCGCATCTTTATCTCACCAGCCATGAGGGGGTCCCTTCTCTGGTGGCTTCATCGGAAGAATCTGTGCAACTGCCACTATTTTCTTCCCACCCCATGGGTAACCATCACGTCAGACGCCAGCAACAGAGGCTGGGGTGCACATTGTCTAGCAGAGGTGGCTCAGGGGGTTTGGAACTTCCCCTCTCGGGGGGTGGTTTCAAACATCCTGGAATTGCGAGCGGCTTTCAAGGCTCTGAAGGCCTTTCGCCATCTGACAGCGGGTTCGGCTGTGTCATTTCGACTGGACAATACCACAGCAGTGTCCTACATAAGAAGACAAGGGGGGACCCGGAGTCAGGGTTTATTGCAGGAATTGGAGCCAATCATGCTATGGGCACAGAGGAATCTGAGCAACATTACAGCAACCTATGTTCCCGGAGTCCTGAACGTCCAGGCGGACTTCCTCTCTCGAGTCCGCCTGGACAACAACGAATGGTCACTCCACGGGGAAGTGTTTGCGTGGATCTTATCTCTGGGGGTGTCTCCAGAGGTAGACCTGTTTGCCTCACCATGCAACAAAAAACTGGCGAGATATTACTAGAGGGTTCCGGGACCCCCAGGCCTTCGGGGTCGATGCTCTCACGGAGCAATGGAAGTTTCGCCGAGCGTATGCCTTTCCCCCGAATCCAATAGTACTCCAGTTTCTGCGGAGACTCAGGACGGAAGACGTGGAGGTGGTCGCGGTAATTCCTTACTGGCCCAACAGGCCCTGGTTTCCTCTCCTGTCACTCCTCAGTTACAGGGATCCGGTGCCATTACCACCCAGACCAGACCTACTGTCCCAGGGTGCGTCCTTGCACCCATGCCCAGGTCTCCTGCACTTGAGGGTGTGGTTTTTGAAAGGGAAAGGTTGGAGGCACTAGGGTGACCGAAGGAAGCAATCCCTACTCTCCTAAGTGCTAGACGGACGAGTACCAATCGAGTCTATGAAAGGATCTGGGCCAGGTTCACAAGCCACATGTCGTCTCGGCCCAACTCCTGTGGTTTCCCATCAGTTAAGGATATCCTGAGTTTTCTGCAGTCAGGTCTGGACTTGGAGCTAGCCGTGAGTTCCCTCCGGGTGCAAGTTTCAGCAATCTCTGCCTTTACCGGTGTATCGTGGGCCTGGCACGACTTAGTTCAGAGATTCTTCAGGGGAGCGGTCAGATTGAGACCACAAAGAAAGCCGCGATTCCCTAAGTGGGATCTACCACTGGTTCTTGATTTCTTCTCTGGATTGCGCAGAACTCTCTCGGTCAGTGAGCTTTCTTGCAGAACCGCTTTCCTTGTGGCCATCACTTCGGCAAGGAGAATCTCGGAGATCCAGGCCTTGGGGGCCAGAGAACCCTTCCTTACCTTCTTCCCGGATAGGGTGGTCCTGATACCAATGCTCGGCTCGAATCCCAAGGTCACCTCCATTTTTCATGAAAACCAGGAGATAGTGCTACCCTCCTTCCAGATGGGGGATGGCTCGGGGCTGCACCCTCTGGATGTGGGAGTCACCCTACGGCTATACCTTGATGCTACGGCTTCCTTTCGTCAAACGGATCATCTTTTTGTCTTGCTCAAAGGGGAGAAGAAGGGATGGCGAGCTTCCGTCAGGTCCATTGCTGCATGGATTGTCCAGGCAATCCGGTGGGCTTATAGGGAAAAGGGCTTGGCCCCTCCACAGGCGGTGACAGCGTACTCAACAAGAGGCGTCTCGACCTCATGGGCAGCTTCGCGACATGTCGCTCCAGAAATGATCTGCAGGGCAGCTTCCTGGTCTTCGATCCATACCTTCATGTTTCATTATTGTGTGTAGCCGGCCGCTCTATCTTCTGTTGCCTTTGGCCATCAAGTTCTGTCAGTAGACGGTGTTAAATAAATCTTTTTGTTCAGCATTTTGCCCACCCGGGTGTGTTAGCGAGTTATTTCCCACACGTAGGCTGCCATGGAGTCTGTCAGGAAAACGGAAAATTCCCTACCAAATACTTACCGTAATTTTCCTTTCCTGATGGACTCCATTGCAGCCGGAGGCCCTCCCAAATGGCTGCAGTAGGCTATTTACGGAACACGGGAGCTGGCTCGGAGCAAAGATTTATGGGAGAAGTGTCCTATGGGGTATTAGAGGTGGGGCTAAACCCACATGTAGGCTGCCATGGAGTCCATCAGGAAAGGAAAATTACGGTAAGTATTTGGTAGGGAATTTTCCGTTTTCTTTTGGTGGTATTTGATCACATCTGCGGTTTTTATTTTTTGCGCTATAAATAAACAAAGAGCGATGATTTTGAAAAAAGAACAATATTTTTGCTATAATAAATATCCAAAAAAATATAAAAAAGAAAATTATTCATCAGTTTTGGCCGATATATCTTCTAATACATATTTTTGGTAAAAAAAAAATCGCAATCGGCGTATTTTGATTGGTTTGCGCAAAAGTTATCGCGTCTACAAACTATGGGAATTGATTTATGGTGTTTTTACTATTTTTTTTTTACTAGTAATGGCGGCGATCTGCCATTTTTATCGGGACTGCGATATTGCAGCGGACATGTCGAACATTTTTGACACATTTTTGAGACCAATGACATTTATACAGCGATCAGAAATTTAAATGTCCACTGATTACTGTATAAATGTCATTGGCAGTGAAGGGGTTAACCTGCAGGGGGCAGTGAAGGGCTGGTCGGGACATAACAGATCTAACTGATCCCAGTGACAGGGATCAGTAGATCTGTCATGTCCCATTCACAGAACGGAGAACCGCCGTGTTTACATCGGCGGTTCCCCATTCTGAGGCTGCTACAGGTGATCGGCGGGTCTCGGGCGGACATCGAGTCCGCCTGACCCGCGGGCACACCCACGCAACGTGTGGCGGCCACGAGAGCGCGCCACCGCAGGCTGCGAGTGCGCGCGGGGAGCGCGCACGAGGCAGGACGTCCATGGACGTCCTGCGGGCATTTCAGAGCCGCGCTGTAGCCGTCTTTCGGCACTTCTTCCTTTTTTCCTCTATTGTATATGTCTTTAATTGTAAAGTAATTCATTTTTTCACCATATTAAAGTGGTATTAAAGGTTAGATTTTTTTTTATTACTAAAGTAATAAACATAGTTACTGTACATAGTTGCATAGTTAGTCTGGTTTTAAAAAAACACAAGTCCATCCAGTTCAACCAATAGAAGGAAAAAAATATTATACAACCCTATACCCACAGTGGATGCAGAGGAAGGCAAAAAAAACCCAATAAAGCATGATCCAATTTGCTCCAGCAGGGGAAGAAAATCCTTCCTGATCTCCCAAGAGGCAATAGGATGATCCCTGGATCAACCTTACCCATAAACATTAGTATCCAGTTATAATATGTGTATCTAGGAACAAATCCAGGCCTTTCTTAAAATAATCTACTGAGCTGGCAAGAACCACCTTTTAAGGGAGTCTATTTCACATTTTCACAGCTCTTACTGTGAAGAATCCTTTTTGTATTTAAACATGTCATACTTACCTGCTGTGTGCAATGGTTTTGCACAGAGCAGTCCTGATACTCCTTTTCTGGGGTCCCCTGCATGGCACTCTTGGATCCTCTTCTTCTTCAAGTGCCCCAGTAGCAAGCCACTTGCTATGGGGTCACTCATGTGTGCTCACTCCCGGGCCCTGCTCTGTAGGTCCATAAGCTCTTTATCAAAAGAAACTGCTAGCTTCTATGTTCCATTGGCTACCTTGAATTCCCAATTCACTATACCTTTTTAAAACAGTGCAAAAATCAATACCAAATCATTTTGAATACCAAATCTTGGGCAGCAGATTTATTTATTTTAATGAAAAAAGAAAAAACACAATTTTTTGCACATGATTGGAGTAAAAGCTAAGTGAAAAATGAGCAATAGAATTTAAAACAAGTCTATTCATTAGAGCCATGCTTTGGATCATAGCCTGCTGGGTATAGTGTCATCTGTAGTAGGATGCTAGGTACAACTATAGATGCAAAAGACAGCCACGGGGCAACCTCTTCAGGTTTGTCTCCCTTTAGAAATCATAATTGATGACTGCCTGGCTGTGCTTTGAGCAGCTTCTGCTGTGTGAGCAGAGATGTTAGACACATTGCACAGTGCAGGTCATCTGTGAATATAAACCCTGGTTTCAGCTGTGGCTTAGGCCAGAAGCTAGTCCCTTTTAATGCATGTACACATTGAGAATGGAGCCAGCCTGCAAGGTCAGGCAGTCTGAAAGATACTGGGGCAAGTTGCTGTGGCCACCCTTTTTGTTAGCAAGTGGTTAGTCAAGGGAAATTAGGTATCTGTGGAACATCTGTAGAACAGGGATTATTGACTCATTAGTATAAAGATGCAGGGGATTACAGGGAATCTATTTTGTAACACCTGCACTCCATCACCGACAGTGTATACATCAAAGTCTTGCTGGTCTAGATACTATACCTGTTTTATTGGGTTGTACTTTTGTATCCTTCCTCCCCTCTCTTTTCCCTCATGGCAGTTGGATATGATATTTTTCACATTATGGTTTTTGGTACTCCATATAGTCATTTGCCATAGGTCTTTGGATTAGTACACCATCATTCATGGAGATTTTGTGAAGTGGATCTTGAAGAAGCACACAGTTGTGAAACGCATCAATCTTTAGTGCCATACTTGACTTCATATATTCTACGAAATTGTGAACATCCCTCATAAGTAAAGTCAAGCGATATTCAACAATATTGTTGCATATTGATGGTGTTACTTTAATTGCTTTTAAGGTATTACTTTATATAGGGGATATAATAAAGTTGTATTCTGAGCTATTTGAAACAGCTGTAGATTTGTTGTCTCTATGTGGTACAATAAAAGTCCCATTGTTATCCCTCCCCTCATTTGCTCTTTAATTAGTTTAGGAGATTTTGAGGTGATTTTCCTTCTTTGTTGTCCTGGAGAGATACCCTGTGTTGGTGCAGTCAAGCAGTGCCATGGTTTTGAGTATATAAACCAATGGGGGAACCAAGAGCGTGGTGGCATTGCTGGAAGTTTCTTACATCCTAAGCTTGGAGGAGAGTTATGTTATGGCTCTGTCTATAGTACACATACTGGGGTGGTTTATGGAGAGTTGCCGCTTCACCTGGAAGTCTTCCAACACATATCCAAGTGATAGGGAATGCTAGATGTCAATTTTCTTGCATTACATCTCAGTTGTAAGGTGTACTGGTTTGTAGCAAGGACAAGGACCCATTGGTGTCTCCATGTAATCACTTCATTTTAATAAAGGTTAGCTTGTCCATGTTGGCTGTGCTTGTCTGTGATAACAAAAATAGGGTGGCCCCAAGAGGAGGGGATTTTATGGGTGGGTGCTCAAACACAGTACAAATGTATAAAAATTATTATACTTAGTTTATTGGTATGCAATAAAAACACATATGTAGTGTGGTTTAAAACAGTAATTTTACAGACATCAAAAGGCAATTAGTGCCAGCTCTGGCACTTGGACGGCTCCCCAGGCTTGGCTATTCCACCGGCAGACACCCCCTACTGCAAGTTAAGGAGTTGCTTTCCCCATATTGTTTATCCAGTCCTTGTGAATACTCATTTAGGCTTGCAGATTTGGGCTATCTAGGAGCCAGGTTCTATCCTTGTAGTGGGGAGGACCTGGAGAATTCTGTTCAAGTTTAAGAATATTCTATGTAATCTGGAAATAATATTGTTGGCAATACAGTATTCCCCTGAGGAAGATAGAATACACTACGTGATATCGAAACATGTTGGGAAATACGTCTTAATCACCAGTTCATTGTCCACTGAGTGGTATTCGTATTATGTATTGCCTTTTGATGTCTGTAAAACGACTGTTTTAAACCACACTACATATGTGTTTTTATTGCATACCAATAAACTATGTATATTAATTTTTATACATTTGTACTGTGTTTGAGCACCCACCCATAGAATCCTCTCCTCTTGGGGCCACACTATTTTTCTCCTATAATATTGGGATGTGGTGGTGAGCTCTCCGTTAAGGGACCAATACCAGGGCTTCCCCTTCTTTTTTGCTACATTGTTGGGTAGGAAATACCCGTTGGCCCAAGAACCCCTGGTCCCCCAGCATCCCTTTTAGTTACAGAGATAATTCAGATATGGCAAATTATCAAGGCAAAGGCTGGGACCAGTTCATTACCAAGCTTCAACAAGATTGCAGCACTCAAGAAGCTGCACAAACTGAGATTACCTTTATCTTCTCGGGCCTTAAAAAACCCCAGCTCTGGCACTTGGACGGCTCCCCAGGCTTGGCTATTCCACCGGCAGACACCCCCTACTGCAAGTTAAGGAGTTCCTTTCCCCATATTGTTTATCCGGTCCTTGTGAATACTCATGTGGGCCTGCAGATTTGGGTTATCTAGGAGCCAGGTTCTATCCTTGTAGTTGGGAGGACCTGGAGAATTCTGTTCAAGTTTAAGAATATTCTATTTAATCCGGAAATAATATTGTTGGCAATACAGTATTCCCCTGAGGAAGATAGAATACACTACGTGATATCGAAACATGTTGGGAAATACGTCTTAATCACCAGTTGGTCCTTCTACCTTGTCCACTGAGTGGTATTCGTATTATGTATTGCCTTTTCATGTCTGTAAAACGACTGTTTTACACCACACTACATATGTGTTTTTATTGCATACCAATAAACTATGTATATTAATTTTTATACATTTGTACTGTGTTTGAGCACCCACCCATAAAATCCCCTCCTCTTGAGGTCACCCTATTTTTCTCCTATAATATTGGGATGTGGTGGTGAGCTCTCCATTAAGGGACCCACACCAGGGCTTCCCCTTCTTTCTTGTCTGTGATAACACCCCCTGCTGTGCTAAACACACGCTCAGACAATACACTGGCTGCAGGTCAGGCCAGCACCTCCAAGGCATAAAGGGCAAGCTCAGGCCATGTGCCCAATTTGGAGACCCAGAAGTTGAATGGGGCAGACCCATCAGTCATTACATGTAGGCGTGTGCACACATACTGTTCCACCATGTTGCTGAAATGCTGCCTCCTGCAAAGACGTTGCCTATCAGCTGGTGGTGCTGTTTGTGGTCGCATGCTGCTGACAAAGCTTTTCCACATTTTGGCCATGCTAACCCTGCCTTCTGAGGTGCTGGTGGTGCCACAGCTGCGTTGGCGACCTCTTCCTCCTCCTCGGCCTCACCTTGTGCTTCCACTGAGCCCTCAGTGTCATTTGGGAATGCCCTCAGCAGCGAGTCTACCATAGTGCGCTTGTAGTCGCGCATCTCCCGATCACGCTCCAGTGAGGAAATTAAGGATGGCACATTTTCCTAGTAACAGGGATCCAGCAGGGTGGCCACCCAGTAATCAGCACAAGTTACAATGTGGGCAACTCGGCTGTCGTTGCGCAGACACTGCAGCATGTAGTCGTTCATGTGTGCCAGGCTGCCCAGAGGCAAAGACAATCTGTCCTCTGTGGGAGGTGTGTCCTCCGTATCCCCCCAGCCATGCTCCAGTGATGCCCACGTGCTGCGTTGGGTGCCACCCTGCTGTGAACACGGTTCCTCCTCCTCCTCCTCATCATCCCCCTTCTCCTCATCCTCCAGAACTTTGCCCTGGCTTGAAAATTTTTTACCTGGCCTATGCTGGTGCATGAACCCACCCTGAGGAGGAGCCTAGCAATGGCGGATTAAACTACGCTCAGGTCCTGAGCCTCGTGTCTCCCGGCTTGACTCTCTTGCCTTTAACAAGCCCTTAACAAGCAGCAAGACAAGCAGCAAGACATCCTGACGGGCTGGCGGGCTGGCGTGCAGAGCTGAGAAGCCGGAGAGCTTGAGAATCTGAGAGCTTGAGAGGGCTTAGAGAGAGCGGGGATCAGAGTGTGAGTAGATTTGCGGTGCTCGCGGTACCCGACTGAGTGCTCGATCGTTCAAGCAGAGGCATAGTCACGGCATGGACATGGGTTTGGGGAGATGATTCCCCCTGCGGTGCTAAGATGAACTTCGGGCACTAAGCACTAAGCAGCGGCCGCAGATAGCAGGAGACGCTTCAGAGCGGTGGGGGCACGGAGGTTGGAGCGTGCCTAAAGTCAAGAGGACTACAAACAGGACATCGGACATCAGGATATCAGTGAGATACATGTGGTACATGTGGTACATGGGGAGTGATGTGCCTGACAGTTCACTGAGGGAGAAGGTAAGGAGAGGTGGAGAGAGGTGAGGAGCTGTGGGAGAGATCGTCTGTTTCAAAAGAGACAACTAAAGGTTCCCTCAAGTTTACATTTTTGTTACTGTCACAGTTCTGCCACAGTTACTGCATTTGTTACAGCTGTTACTGCATGTGTTACCATTTATTACCAGGACTGGTTGTGTTTACTCACTTTTACATTTATGATTCTACATTTATGCTACTACATTTCTGCTACATTTCTGCTATATTTATGCTCATTGGGGAATTTATTTGCGACTTGCGATTTCATCCTGTGATTTGACAGCTAGGTAGCGGAAAAAGGTGGATCTGCTCTGCCCTTTCACCCCCCTGCCTCTCATAGCCTCTTACAGCCAATACCAGCCAATACTAGAGAAAATCAGCATGTAATGGCCAGAGAGCAGAGCCCAAGGAGAGCCTGAGAGCCTGAAACATTAAAGGCCAATTGAGGATCAATTAAAAGACTGCTAAGGACTGATAAAGGTTATTTAAAGGCCCACCAAAAAAGGCCCGAAGACAGGCGGGCTCTGAAGGGAAAATAGGTATACAGGTATACAGGGGTGAATACAGGTGTATACAGGTGTGTAAGGTGGCTGATAGTCAGTCGGGGACGGGGTCTGGGAAGATGAGCCGGGCCTAAGCTGATGAATCCCTTCGGATTGTTTCAAATCCTAGCGTGACTCCTACGCACTACAATTAGCTACAATTAGCCACAATCAGCTACACGATTTCAAACTCCCCAACACTGTTTTATATGACACCCCTGCACACCCCTGTACCTCTGCATTACAATTAACATTTTAACTACCTTTAATAGATCCTCAGCTCTGCTTTCTTGTTAGACCTTGTATCTAATTACATATTCAATCAATCAATAACCTCCAGGGGTGGTCGCATGTGAGTGTTAAAACCTAAGCTCGGGTATACGGTATATACACGGTATATTGATTCATAGATCATAGAATATATATCTGGGAGTCAACCCTTACCCAACCTACACTCAGCAGAGCTCTATTGACTGTTGCTCCACCCCTTCTCCCCCACCGGAATAAGATCCTTAATTTATCAGAAGGCCAATACATGTCCAAAAAAGGTCAAGAAGTCTGGCACAGGCGACTTCCCCCAGCAAGTCCTCTATACCTCAGCTCCTGGGATGGACCCATTCGGTGACCCTTTTGTTGTCAAGATTGCATAGGTGAGCCTGCTATCCCATGCGATTTTTCTTGGATTATATCCAAGTTTAATTTCTTCATATATTTCCCTTTTTTCTTTCTTTTTTCAGTCATTACCGATTATTGTTAGGATTTTTTATTTATCTTTTGCAGATAGCTTCAGCATCCGCTCCTGATGAGTAGGATATTATTCCACGAAACACGTAGAGCCTTTATAGGATGCAGCTTTACAGATTCAATTATGGACTGAATTTCATCATATGTCTATTTTATAGATGGTGAATGGGTTATAAATTGATATATCATGTTTTTATTGGTGTATGTTTGATGTAATATATTCCATGGTTTTTGTATAAAACTTATCTGGATATACAATAATGTACTACTTCGATATACCTAGACAGTCCATGATCAAATCGATGCAATAAATACATTGACATCTTTTATCCTTTGTGTTGATATTTGCCTCATTTAAAGTCCCATAATTCCCCCTCTCTTTTTTTGTATATATCTGGGAGTCAACCCTTACCCAACCTACACTCAGCAGAGCTCTATTGACTGTTGCTCCACCCCCTCTCCCCCACCGGAATAAGATCCTTAATTTATCAGAAGGCCAATACATGTCCAAAAAAGGAAAAAAGGTCAAGAAGTCTGGCACAGGCGACTTCCCCCAGCAACAACCCCACCTGTACATCACACGGTATTGGGTAGACAAAAGAGCCCCTTCCAGAGACCCCACCAGTAATTCATCCAGCATTACTCCGCACTCCCCACGAATCCTGGAGACTACGGAGATGGGACTGCCTACACCGCACTTGCTGCAGCTACCCCCCCAGGGTCAGATACAGCAGATTAACCAACATTCATCTCTACAAGGACAAAAAGAGCCTAATAAGAATAGAGGAGGGGCCCCATGTGAGGATGAGGAGGGCTTGGGGCCTTTGCCCTCAGCCCCTCAAGTGGAGAGCAGAGGTCGCCAGGAGACTGTCCGGGAGTCTGTAGTGGTTCCAGACATAGGGATATCGAAGGAGGCCAGGTCGAACGTTTTATATAACACACCAGCAAATTTGGATGTACCTGCCACTTCACATATGCCAGGATGACAGGAGGAAAGCGATCGAGAAGAAATTTCTACAATCTCTACTAAAGATGAGGTAGTAAATATTAAGCAGCTCCTACAGGCCCTACCGTCAAAATCGGACATTCATGAAATGATGACTCACTTTACAGGAATCATTACAGGAGATGGAGTCAGTGAAGGAAAAAGTGGACAAAGCTGGCCAACGGATCCAAACATTAGAAGAACAACAGTTAGCAACAGGAGCAGAGTTAGTCAAGATAGAAAATAAATTGGAAAATCATCATCAACGTTTAATTTCGCTACAAATGAAGATGGAGGAGGCGGAAAATCGAAGTAGACGAAACAATATAAAACTACGGGGAATACCGGAGATTGTCTGGGGGAAGTACCTACGAGAAACAGTGTCCTCTATTTTTAACTCACTACTACATAACGCTCCAGATACAGCTATAGAAATGGACCGAGTACATCGCGTTCCATCGATACGCAATCCCTCTCAGCCAGACCCAAGAGATGTGCTGTGTAGGGTTCACTTTTTCTCTATAAAGGAAGCAATTCTCAGGGCCGCATGGAAACACAGCCCGTGTATGGTGGAAGGAGCCTATTCAGACGCCGCCTATTGAAACCATTGCTGGAAGTAATTAGGAAACAGGGAGCTTCTTATCAATGGGGCTATCCTCTGGCATTAATTATAACACTGCAAGATCGTAATATTATATTAAAACATCCGGATCAGCTCCCGACCATATTCCAATTTTTGGGGTCTGAGCCTGTCACGATCCCAGATTGGATCGATGTTTAAACCACTTAGGTCAGATAAATGGATGCACCTATTATGCTATAAGACTAGGCGGGGTTGATAGACCCCATAAAGGAAGTTAGTTAGAGTAATATAAATAGGCCTTCCTCAAATAAGGTGGGAGGGTCTTACAGCCGGGGATGAGGGGCTTGGGACCCCGCCATCTAGGTAATCTCCCCCCACATATAAACACCTCACTCCTGTAGTGGAGATTTTGCTGATTTTCTTGAGGTGTTTTTTTTTTTCTTTTCTTTTCTTTTCTTTTGAGACTGGGCGCACATAGAGCGCGTCCAGGGTTGTGATTGATTGGGAAGGGACGGGTTGTTTTTTTTTTTTTTCTCCCTCTCTCCCCTCTACTCGGGCTCTGTTCCACTCCAACTCTTGCGCTTAGGGGGAAGTTAACTATGGGTTGCCTTAGTATCTCATAATGTTAAAGGGCTTAATAGCCTTAGGAAAATGACTAGATTGCTGAGTGAATTATGGAGATTAAAGACCAATATCGCTTTTGTTCAAGAAACCCACTTTAAACATTCCCCCATGGTTACCATAGTACTTCAAATAGCTCAAAAGCAAAGGAAGTCTCGATCCTAATCTCAAAGAATATTCCGTGGAAAGAAATAAAAGTGATAGAGGATGGAGAAGGACGCCTTCTTCTGGTCCAGGGGACCCTTTACAAACAAAAAGTCACTTTAGTGAGTATATATCTACCCAATGAGGGCCAGGTTGTATGTCTAGAAGCCCTATTGCTTTTGGTGGAACAATATAAGGAGGGCCACCTAATAATGGGAGGGGACTTGAACTTGGCTCTCGATCCTCTACTGGATACTAGTGTTGAGCGAACCCGGACTGTAACGTTCGGGTCCGTACCGAACTTTAGGGTGTCCGTGGCATGGACCCGGACCCGGACCCGGACATTTCAAAAATCGTTCGGGTTCGGTCCGGGGTTCTGCTATTATACTCCACGCGTTGAGAAGCTGCAGGGCAGACAATCAACAAGCGTTTCACTGGTTTGCCCTTAGAAGCCATCACAGCCATGCCTACTAATGGCATGGCTGTGATTGGCCGGTGCATCATGTACGGTGCCTGTGGGATTTCAAGCCATGCCTGGGCTTGCAATGTCAGGCCCAAGCGAGTTGTGATCATAGGTCATCTCCTAGCTCTCGGTTCAAGTTCAGGGGAGGGTAATAATCCACCGGGAGGAATATAACAAGGTGGTTTTCGTTATCCCGAAGATCTGTATGTTGGACCGGGAGTAACCCATCTATATATGAGTGATTTCACTGAAAAACAAACATTTCCCAGGGGACCTGGTCTTCTTCCGCAGGAAGAGGTAGGAGATAGTGAAAATAAAGAAAGGTGCCTTATAAGAAACTCTAATCCTAGCTCTGAAGGAAACGAAAACTCGATAAA
>BLSH010314507.1:0-12704 GCA_018402905.1 Glandirana rugosa | reverse complement strand
TCATTCAGGATGTAAATGTACTATTTAACACAAATTTATATTATTTTTTATAACTCTAATCTGTCCCTCACACCAGCAGCAGGATCCTCTCCCTACACTAGTATGTGATAATTTTATAATGCTAATCTGTCCCTCACACCAGCAGCAGGAACCTCTCCCTATATTAGTATGAGATGATTTTATAACGCTAATCTATCCCTCACACCAGCAGCAGGAACCTCTCCCTACATCACCAGTATGAGATGATTTTATAACACTAATCTGTCCCTCACGCCAGCAGGAGGAACCTCTCCCTACACCAGTATGAGATGATTTTATAACGCTAATCTGTCCCTCACACCAGCAGCAGGAACCTCTCCCTACACCAGTATGAGATGATTTTATTACGGTAATCTGTCCCTCACACCAGCAGCAGGAACCTCTCCCTACACCAGTATGAGATGATTTTATAAACCTACTCTGTCCCTCACACAAGCAGCAGGAACCTCTCCCTACACCAGTATGAGATGATTTTATAACGGTAATCTGTCCCTAAAACCAGCAGCAGGAACCTCTCCCAACACCAATATGAGATGATTTTATAACGCTAATGTGTCTCTCACACCAGCAGCAGGAACCTCTCCCTACACCAGTATGAAATGATTTTATAACGGTAATCTGTCCCTCACACCAGCAGCAGGAACCTCTCCCTACACCAGTATGAGATGATTTTCTAATGGTAATCTGTCCCTCACACCAGCAGCAGGAACCTCTCTCTACACCAGTATGAGATAATTTTATAACGCTAATCTGTCCCTCACACCAGCAGCAGGAACCTCTCCCTACACCAGTATGAGATGATTTTATAACGCTAATCTGTCCCTCACACCAGCAGCTGGAACCTCTCCCTATACTAGTATGAGATGATTTTATAATGCTAATCTATCCCTCACACCAGCAGCAGGAACCTCTCCCTACACCAGTATGAGATGATTTTATAACGCTAACCTATTCCTCACACCAGCAGCAGAAACCTCTCCCTATACTAATATGAGATGATTTTATAACGCTAATCTATCCCTCACACCAGCAGCAGGAACCTCTCCCTATACCAGTATGACATGATTTTATAACGCTTATCTGTCCCTCACACCAGCAGCAGGAATTTCTCCCTATACTAGTATGAGATGATTTTATAACGCTAATCTATCCCTCACACCAGCAGCAGCATCCTCTCCCTACCTACACTAGTATGAGATGATGTGACATGCAGCGCTACATGACTCCAGCTTATATCGAGGCTATGTCACATGATGCACTGGCCTATCACAGCCATGCCATTAGTAGGCATGGCTGTGATGGCTTCTAAGGGCAAACAAGTGAAACGCTTGTTGATTGGCTGCCCTGCAGCTATTCAAAAGGCGCTAAAAAATCCCCAAACCTGGACTTTTTCTCAAATGTCTGGGTTCGGGACACAGACACTCTAAAGTCTGGTATGAACCCGAACTTTACAGCTCGGGTTCGCTCAACTCTATTTTTAATCCATCGTCAGCTTTGACCAAGGTGGTATAGGAGTAGTCGTTGGGTCGGCTCTGGATTTCTGCTGAAAGAAAGAACTGACTTTGAAGTGGGACAGTGCGTCTGCTGTGACGTTGCACTTGTCTGGAACATACGTGCAATGAGCATTGAATTTGATGCTGCAGGAACATTTTCCCCAGCCTGCATAGGAAAGACTTGATGGGGAGAGACTTGGACTTATCTTGTTTATAATTACGGCCGTAGCTTGGTTGTTTGCAATGAAGACCACTGTTTGTCCTGTCTAGGTATGGCGCCAGGCCTGAGCTGCTGCCACGATGGGATGGAGTCAAAAGGGCGAGTGAAAAACCAGGGATCTGAATGATTTCTGGTGGCCATGGCCCTGTGAACCAGTCATGGCCAAAACATACAGCGAACCCTGTGGAGGCTGCGGCATCAGTAACTACCTGAGGTGATAAGCTCGTCCCACATTTTCAAATCTGCTAAGCTGCTGGGTTCAGCCTGAGAACTTGATCGAGGTCCTGTACCTAAGAGGAGAAAGCAAGAGGCGGGCAATGAAGGAGCACCCCTCCGGGCCTTCCACTTCACGCTCTGCTATGGACTCGTAGAGGGTGAAAACAAGGGTGTGCAAATGTTTAGAGGAGCCACAGTGGTAGGATAGAGAGCGGAGTGGATTAGAGAAATTTCAAAGAAGAAGACAAAAAGGGGGGGAGAAGTAAATAAAATGGAATAACAGATTCAGGTCAGAGCCGATTGTGTTCTATGGTGATAGAAACACTGTTGAGTGGAAATTTGGAAAACTCAAAATAGTGCGTGTGCATGGCAGCTGAGGTGAGCCAGGAGGTGACTGGCCAGTTAACCGCTTGCTCGGGTGCCTGTCTGTGCTCGACACAGACCTTTCGACCAGAGCCCTCAGGGCGTACTGGGACAACTGTAATCTGGTATGGGCTAAGTAGGAATGTTGCTGTCTGTAGTTCGTGACGCATGCTTGGTCAGCTAACGCTTGCATTGTCAGCAAGCTCAATGTTTTAGCGACCTTGTATGTGAGGTGAAGGGTCGTCCTTCAAAAACGGCGTGTCATACAGAGACGTATGTGACAGAACTAAACGGCCAATGAGCATGCCCAATGATGTAGGTGAAGTGAACATTTTGTGAAAGAGTGCAGCAGGATGTAACAGAAGAGCCCGTGAACTACGCAGCTGATAGATGCTCTAGTAGCGAGGTCCTGATTATGATTGAACACTGGTCGACTGGAAACCTATGATAGGGGTGACGTCATGCAAAACATTTTTTTTTTCTGGAGTGAGCTGTCCCACCCCTGTGTGGTTGGCTCTGGTGAAGATGCGATTCCTATGTTTTTTACCTCGGGGAAATACGTCCAACCTGGTGCAAGATGGAATCTGAACTCAACTGACCTAAGAGAGAATGATAGAGAAAACGAAGAGTGGATCGTATACCACTGAAGATGAGTGACCAATTAAGTGCCACAAAAATGAAATGTGACTGTTGTGTGCCACTGACACGTGTATTATCATGGGCTGAGCTAAGATAGGCACTTGACATGGTTGCAAGAAGTTATGCTTGTATACGTTATTGCAGCGATTGCAAGAGTTCTGTATGTGCTTTTTGCAACAATTGCAAAAAGGTTGCGCTTGTGTGCGTACTTGAATGTTTGCAAGAAATTGTGCTGTATTTGCGCTTGCAACGATTCTGTTGTGCAGGAAGGAAGTATCACTGAGAATTCATAAGCTGTATTTCAGTATCAGTTTCTGCAACAAATGTAAGATGTAGTGCAGTTGTAGACATGCTTGCAACGATTGCAAGAGTCTGTGCATTTGTTAGAGGCATACTTGCAACGATTGCAAGAAAATAACCTACCGATAGGCAAAAAGAGAAAAGGATAGGTGAAAATTTAATATGTAGGACTGCAACTGTGACTTCTAACCGGTAGCAACTGTTGGAAGAGTGTAAGGGATGCACCTGATGTATACCAGTGTGCAGTGTGTCAGGTATTAATTGTTGTGACGGTGATGTGACTAGATTTGACCTGGTGTGTGGGGTAATGACATGCACCGATGTATACCAGTGTGTGTAGCGCATCAGAACGAACCGTTGTGCCATTGTTGCGACTAGGTTAAAACCGGATGAGAATTATTTATAAGGTAATGTCATGAACCGATGTATACTGGCATGCGTAGAACCTCGGAACGAACCGCTGTGCCATTGTTGCGACTAGGTTTGAACTGGATGAGAATTGTTTGTAAGGAATGTTATGAACCCATGTATAGCGGTATGCGTTGTGCTTCGGAACGAAACTGTTGTGCCGTCGTTGTGACTAGGTTTGAATTGGCTTTGAAAAGAATTTGCAAGTTATTTGTAAGGAAATAACATGAACCAATTGTGGTAGTGTGGTACCTCACCAGGGAAAGGACACAGGATTCTCAACCAGGCAGGTTGAGGGGCTGCAGGAGTTTCCTCTTTGTTTAGGAAAATTGGTTTTGGGACCTGATCTGGGTGGGATGAAATTCAGTCCTGGGTCCAGATTTTGCGATCCACCAGCACACTGACTGGTCAGGTGTGTGCTGGGCTATTTGTAGACACCTGACCATGGTTCTGGGCTCCACCCTCCCGAGGAGTCCAGGCTTGCAAGGGAGAAGCCAGGGTGTGCAGATGTGCACTGGAGAAGCCAGGGTGTGTTTGTGTGCACTGGAGAAGCCAGAGAGTGCTTGTGTGCACTGGAGAAGCCTGAGAACGCAAGCCAGAGACCCAAGCTTGAGTTTACTGACAGGAGTCAAGAGTGCTCCATGTGGGAGCCGGAGCAGTGATCCTGCTGCTACAGAGAGCCAGGTGGCTTGGTATTTTATATTTGCTATGCTGCATGTGTAAGCCAGGAGGCTGAATCTACGATTATGTGATGATGATGGTGAAAACCCCCTGCGAGGGAAACTCGCTGCTGTTTTGTTTTCTGAACTTTCGTTATTAAAAGTGGGCCAACAAGCCCTGAAAAGGAACATTTTTGGTGTGGACTGTACTCAATAACAGGCACTACACTTGAGCTAAACAACCCCCAACATTACACAATGTATACCGGTATGCGTAGAGCTTCGGAACGAACCGTTATGCTTTTGTTGTGACTAGGTTCAAAGTGGTTGAAAATAATTTGTAAGGTAATGTCATGAATGGATGTATACCGGTATGCGTAGTGCATCGGAATGAATTGTTGTGCCACTGTTGCGACTTGGTTCGATCCAGAGTGTGAAAAGTATGTAATGGATTTGTGAATCGGAACCGGGCTGGAAAAATGAAAAGAATTTATGAGAATGTATTTTTTGCAAAGTAATGACATGAACCGATGTAAACCGGTGTGCGTAGTGCATCGGAATGAACCGCTGTGCCACTGATGCGACTAGGTTCGAACCAGGCTGTGGTAGAATGAATACTGTGGTAGAATGAAAAGAATGTATGAGGATCATTTGTAGGATAATGAAATGAACCGATGTAAACCAGTATGCATAGCGCATCGGAACAAACCGTTGAGCCGCCGATACGGCTGGATTCAAAATTAACAGAGTAAATGAGATGGACCAATGCAAATCAGTGTGTGTAAAGCATCCGATACAACCATTGTGCCGCTGGCTCGACTAGGCTCGAATCGAACTGTAGTAAGAATGCAATGGATTGAAACAAATTGGTTGTGGGGTGAAATGACATGGCTGATGCAAATTGGTTGTAGTGTGCATGACATGAATCCAATGTGCATCCACTACAGAGTAATGCAATGGATCTGAATTGGCTGTAGAGTGTGTGATTTTCTTTTTTTGTTTTTGTGTGCGATTTTTTTTGATTTTTAGACAGCACGTTCAATCCAGTGCAGGATGGAACAACCTGAACTGAACTGACCTAAGAGAGAAACAAAAGACAAGAGATGTGAGTGACGAAACTGTGTGCCACTGGAGACCATGAGTGGTAGGATTGTGTGCCACTGGAGACGTGCTTGCAACAATTGTAAGAAAAGTAGTCTCTGCAGGGAGGCAATACAAGGACAAATCATGCCGACTCGAGTCGGGGTATGTGAAGTTGGAGTATTGTGCGTGTTTGAGTAAGTCCAACCATATAAATGGTCTGAGTAAGGACTGGCTGCTTGTGACAGGAGCCCCATGAAGAAGACCAAGCTGCAGGAAGCTTGTGAAGTGTGTGACAACTGGAATTGATTTGCGTTGTGCTGTGGATACAAAACACTGTGTTGCCGATGCAACCAGAATTCGACTCGCAGAGTGTTGGGGTGCCACCCCTCCTCTGAAACTGAACACATACCAACCACCCAAGCCCGAAGGCTAATCAAGTGCAGACGAGGCACCAAGTGGGTCTAATTACCACCTGAATCAGCCACAGAACCCTTGCAAACAATACATGCTAATCTTCAAATGGATGAGGGAGCAGCCCCCATAGACAGTGAATCCCATAAGCAACGAAGCTGAGTTATATCGGCTTGGATCTATGAACTAATCATATGTTGTGGATGGAATGACAAACAAGGCAGAGGGAACCTACAACTCTACTATGCCTGTGCTGAATGATGTCGGGACACAAGCGACAACAATTTGGAAGCAGCAAGGCACGAAAGGAATGAAGGATAGGAAATGTAATGAACTGTAATATTGCATATGAAATGAAAAGGTTTGAATCCTACCTGAAACAGTGAGTGAGAACCACTGACAAAGACCACGAATTGAGGAGCCGCAACACCGATTGTCTGCCACTGGGAAGGTGCTTGCAATGATTGCAAAAAGTTATGCTTGGATGCATGCTTGCAATGATTGCAAGAAGTTGGCATCACTTGATGTGTCAGCCATGATCGCAAATTCATGTGCTTGCAGCAACGATTGCGAGAAGTTGTGCTTGGATGCATGTTTGCAACAATTGCAAGAAGCTGTGCTTGGATACATGCTTCCAGCGATTGCAAGGGAGTTTGTGTCACTGGAGATGTGTTTGCAGTGATTGCAAGTTGTTTGTGTTTTTGTATATATGCTTGCAATGATTGCAAGAAGTTTGTCCTGCTGGATACATGCTTGCAATGATTGCAAGAGGTTATGCCTGGATGCGTAATTGCAACGATTGCAAGAAGTTTGTGTCACTTGGAGAGGTGTTTGCCGTGATTGCAAAGTTTTATGTCACTGGAAATGTGCTTTCAATGATTTCAAGTTATACTTGGATGCGTGCTTGCAATCATTGCAAGAAGTTATACTTGGATGCGTGCTTGCAATGATTGCAAGAAGTTTGTGTCACTTGGAGATGTGTTTGCCATGATTGCAAAGTTATGTTACTGGAAATGTGCTTGCAATGATTGCAAGAAGTTATGCTTGGATGCATTCTTGCAACAATTGATAGAAGTTATAGTTGGATGTGTGCTTGCAATAATTGCAAGAAGTTTGTGTCACTTGGAGATGTGTTTGCCATGATTGCAAAGTTGTGTCACTGGAAATGTGCTTGCAACGATTGCAAGAAATTGTGCTTGGATGCGTGCTTGCAATGATTGCAAGGGAGTTTGTGTCACTGGAGATGTGTTTGCAGTGATTTCAAATTGTTTGTGTTTCTGTATATGTGCTTGCAATGATTGCAAGAAGTTTGTGCTGCTGGAGACGTGCTTGCAATGATTACATGAAGTTATGCTTGGATGCGTGCTTGCAACAATTGCAAGAAGTTATGCCTGGATGCGTGCTTGCAATGATTGCAAGAAGTTTGTGTCACTTGGAGATGTGTTTGCCGTGATTGCAAAGTTGTGTCACTGGAAATGTGCTTGCAACGATTGCAAGAAGTTGTGCTTGGATGCGTGCTTGCAATGATTGCAAGGGAGTTTGTGTCACTGGGGATGTTTGCAGTGACTGTAAGAAGTTTGTATTTCTGTATATAAGCTTGCAACAATTGCAAGATGTTTGTGCTGCTGGAAACGTGCTTGCAATGATTGCAAGAAGTTTTCTTCTGGAGATATGCTTGCAATGATTGCAAGAAAGTAACCTACTGATAGGAGAAACAAGAAAAGGATAGCAGAATTTGAATGTGTAGAAATGAACTGTGATCCTAATTGATTGTAGCCATGCCTGAGAGCGTACAAAAATGAATCCAATATGAATCATTGTGCCGCTGACTCGACTAGATGTGGATTGGACTGTAATGAGTATGGAGTGGATCCAATATGAATCGGTTGTAGAGTAAATGACATGAACCAATATGAATTGGTTTGTGCAACGAATTTGATACGAATCATTGTGCCGCTGACTCGACTAGATTTGGATCGGACTGTAACAAGTATGCAATGGATCTGATACGAATCAGTTGTAGGGAGTGACATGAACCAATACAAATCAGTTGGTAGGAAAACGGCATGAACAGAGTAAATGATATGAACCGATATGAATCAGCTGTAGGGTAAATGACACAAGCCGATACGAATCGGTGTGTAGGGATGGGCTTTCGTTGTTCAGTCATTTGGCAAACGTCCGTACAAACAGTCGTTCGATCGTTTGTACGCCCCCGAACCGACCACAATGCATTGCGGCACTGAACAGTGTATTGCAAAACCTGATAGGCTGAAGCAGTGAAAGCTTCAGCCAATCAGGGCACAGAGCACTGTCAGAGTCATGATTGGACACTTTCATCATGACTTTATCCAATCATGGCTCGTTCCCGCCCCACAGTATAAAAGTATTCCTTTAATGGCAGCCATTTTCAGTGGGATTTCGGCTGGAGAGAGATAGAACAGGGCTCTGTTCGGTGCTATTAGTTAGTTAGTGTTCTATACTGTGCTATTGTGCTTCAATTGTCAGTGCAGAATATTAGTTTAGTGTCAGTCTAGGTATAGTGTGTGTGTAGTGAGGAGGACCATCATTCAGCTTTGCATAGCGTGCAGCTAGAGCAGGGACAGCTCAGATAGTTTCATTGTAGTGTAGTGAGACCGTGTCATTCATACATACATTAGTGTATATGTAGAGTAGGGACAGCTCAGATAGTTTCAGTGTAGTGTAGTGAGACCATGTCACTAATCTTTACATTAGTGTATAGCTAGAGTAGGGACAGTTCCGATAGCGTCAGTGTAGTGACGGTTGAACACTGTATATTTGATTGCGTTACTGCAAGTTTAACGCCATATATTTTTGTGTGAGTTACTGCAAGTTTACCTCAGTGTGTGTTATTGCCCGTTTAACAACATATAGTTTTGTGCGTTACTGCAAGTTTAATGCCATTTAGTTCTGTGTGCGTTACTGCAAGTTTAACGCCATTTACTTCTGTATGCGTTACTGCAAGTTTAACGTCATATAGTTGTGTGCATTACTGCAAGTTTAACGCCATTTACTTCTGTGTGTGTTACTGCCAGATTAACTCCATATAGTTCTGTGTGTGTTACTGCCAGTTTAACGCCATATAGTTCTGTGTGTGTTACTGCAAGTTTAACGCCATATAGTTGTGTGCATTACTGCAAGTTTAACCCCATTTACTTCTGTGTGTGTTACTAAAAGCTTAACGCCATATAGTTGTGTGCATCACAGTACAATTGATGCATTATATTGCAGTATATTATAGTGTATCCATGGAGTGTCTGTGTAGTGTGAGTACTCAAATTAAAGTGCTCCAAACACCACTTTACATTGATTAAAGTTTATCTACGTACAGATTCCACTTCTTGTTTACATTTGCTAATAGGCACCGCCCCCTCCCTCCCAATAATGTCTGGGAGGACAAAAAGGAGAGGCAGACGTTCCCTTTGCACTGTAAGGGGGTCAGCAACAAATGTGTCCACAGGCAAAGGTGGACGTGGTGGTCTGTCCTCAGGCAGGGCATCATTTCCTCTCTTTAGCGAGTTTGCCTGTGCTATCCAGCCACAGCATGCAGAGGAGGTGGTGGACTGGCTTACTAAACCTTCCTCATCCTCCTCATCCTCTGTCACATGAGCAGAGACAAATGTGCAGTCCCCTGCAGTTGCCAGAGTGGGTAAACATGCCTCCTTGTCCACATCTATTCCTGCCATAGCCCCAACATCAGCCATGGAGGAGTCAGTTGAGTTATTTGACCACAGCGTCAGCCACTTGCTCCTTGATGATGCCCAGCCATTACTGGATTCAGATGTTGGTTCTGAGGTTGAGGATGACAGGAACATGAGGCAATTTATTACTGCAAGGCCAATTCTTGCTTTCATCAAGAGTACCTCTATAGGGTTACAGTGGGAAGGCGCCACCGACACCCAAAGACCATGTTTTCTGCACCTGTTTGACAGGTGCATATCATTGCAATTTTTTTACAGAAAGGCCAATTCTTGCCTTCATGAAGAGCACCTCTATAGGATTATGGTGTGACGGCACCACCGACGCCAAAAGCCCAATTTTTCCGCACCCGTTACTTCTATCCAAAGTCAAAGTGACACCAGAATTTATCAAAAAAATCTCCAATCTTGTTCCTAGTGCACTACATTGTGGCCTCATCATACGCACTGGCTCCCCAGCTGTTGCTGAGCAAAATAAAGGCAGCTTGCAGGAAAAATGTAATTTTTTTGGCTTTATAAATGCAATTATTGCTGCAGCAGATTCTAGACATGGTGCAGATCTGCCACTTTACAGGTAGCCTAAGGGGACCCCCAGGCACTATATTGCAAAGATTTTTTCATTTTTATGCTTTCACTTTAAAAATCAAAAAATCACTGCTCATTTAAAAATGATGTTTTTTCACAAACGTTTTTTTCATCGATACATGTCCCCCAGGGCAGGACCCAGACCCCTATAACCATTGTATGCCCAATTACTCGTACATAAGCCTTAAAAATGGGCACTTGATTTTTTTGACGTTCAGGTCCCATTGACTTTAATGGGGTTCGTAATCGGGTCAGAACTTTCACGGTATTTGAAAGTTCTGGTGCGAACTGAACAGGGGTCCGTTCGGCCCATCCCTATCGGTGTGTGCAATGCATCTGATACAAACAGTTGTGCCACCGATGCGACTAGGTCCAAATCGGACTGTAATGAGTATGGAATGGATCCGATACAAATTAGTTGTAGGGTATGACATGAACCGATACAAATCAGTTGTTAGGGAAAAATTACATTAATAGAGAAATTGATATGAACCAATACAAATCGGTTATAGGGTATGACGTGAACCAATGTGAATCGGTGTGTGCAATGCATCCAATAAAAACTGTTGTGCCACCGACGTGACTAGGTTCGAATGCGACTGTAATGAGTATAGAATGGATCCGATACGAAACGGTTGTAGGATATGGCATGAACCGATACAAATCGGTTGTTAGGGAAAATTTACATAAATAGAGAAAATGATATGAACCGACATGAATCGGTTGCAGGGTAAGACGTGAACCGATGAGAATCGGTGTGTGCAATGAATCCGATGTGAACCATTGTGCCGCCGATGCGACTAGGTTTGAATCGGACTGTAGTATGCAATGTATCCAATATGAATCGGGAAGTATAACAATAAAACAGACCTGTGACTGGCCACGTTGTGTAGCGCCATGCGTGACACATTTGGGAAATAACTCTGGGGTTGGTATGTTGGTGAAATAACGACTGCATTTCGGAGATTTACGAACGATTTGTAAGTTCTGCAGTAGGAACTGATCATACGAAATGGGGGACACAAAGAACGGGAATGATTTGAACATGGTACGAACATGGTTACGAATCCTACCTGCAACAATGAGCAAGACTTGATCAACAAAACCACGAATAGAGCAACTACAACACACTGAATTTGGGAACAACAGACTCACGAACACAAAGTGAGCTGGGAAGAGTCGGCCTGGTGACGTAACGAATCGTGCATTGGAACTGACAAAGAGCATGGGCAAGTGGTCTGATTAAATACCCCCGGGCTCCTCCCATAAATTCTGGCCGCCATACTGGCCTTCTTATATATACAGTATCTCACAAAAGTGAGTACACCCCTCATATTTTTGTAAATATTTTATTATATCATTTCATGTGACAACACTGAAGAAATTATACTTTGCTACAATGTAAAATAGTGAGTGTACAGCTTGTATAACAATGTAAATTTGCTGACCCCTCAAAAATAACTCAACATACAGCATTAATGTCTAAATCGCTGGCAACAAAAGTGAGTACACCCCTAAATGAAAATGTCCAAATTCGGCCCAATTAGCCATTTTTCCTCCTCGATGTCATGTGTGTCATGTGACTCATTAGTGTTACAAGGTCTCAGTTGTGAACGGGGAGCAGATATGTTAAATTTGGTGTTATCGCTCTCACTCTCTCATACTGGTCACTGGAAGTTCAACATGGTACCTCATGGCAAATAACTTTCTGAGGATCTGAAAAAAAGAATTGTTGCTCTACATAAAGTTGGCCTAGGCTATAAGAAAATTGCCAAGACCCTGAAACTGAGCTGCAGCTGCACAGTGGCCAAGACCATTCAGCGGTTTAACAGGACAGGTTCCACTCAGAACAGACCTCGCCAAGGTCAACCAAAGGAGTTGAGTGCACATGCTTAGCGTTATATCCAGAGGTTGTCTTTGGAAAATATACGTATGAATGCTGCCAGCATTGCTGGTTGAAGGGATGGGGGGTCAGCCTGTCAGTGATCAGACCATATGCTGCACACTGCATCTAATTTTTTATTGCAGTTTTTTATCACGTGCCTGCCCCTGAAGAGCGGTCAAAGCCACAAAACACACCGGGCTTACAGTAGCTGTGATGTACATCTACACTTTTATTATATTTTTTATATGCTACATGTTTACATTATTACATGTTTACCAGTGTGGTCTGTATTTTTACATTCAATCATCACTATACAATTTTTACATAGATAGGGATCATCTGTCCTTGGTAAATTTCAATTTCCACCCACACATGCATGTATGTATACATTATGTGTTTTTTTATTATGTATAATATGCATTTTCAATGTTAATATTCTGCGTTATTTTACTCATGTATCCAATTACTAGTTATGACTACATGAATGAATAAACACATTTATAATTTTTACATACGTTGCAAGCGCACATTTCATTTAAAGTCCCACCCTTGCCTATATTCAGCTAGAGACCTGATCACACTGTGCTATCATGAATAGTGTGGTCAGTTTTTGATAGGAAAGCGGAGGGACTGGAAGGATTGCCAGGTATTTCACACAAAGAAAGAAGTACAAAGGAAACAGGA
>BLSH010314487.1:483206-494987 GCA_018402905.1 Glandirana rugosa | reverse complement strand
CCCCCCCCCCCAGCCGATCCTGCAGGGAGAAGAATGTGATTATTACTAGCGGCTATAGCAGCCGCTTGCGATAATTGGAAGCAAACCTGGCAGGCTGGTTGTACTCAAGTTGATCGACCAACTTGGTACATTCAGCCTGCCCATTACTGGTTCGAATCTCAGCCGGATCCTGCTGAACCGTCGAAGATTCAAACTGTGTATGGCCAGCCTTACTCATGCTTGCTTGTCTTTTACATCGCTATAGTTGGTAGTTCAAACCCTAGGTCCATGTTATATAGTTGGTTAGGTTGAAAAATGACACCAGTCCATCCAGTTCAACCTATGGTGTCTGTATGTGTTTAGGTCATTAGTAAATTGTATATCCCTGTTTTTTGTGATTGTTAAGATGGCCATTTACTAGTGTGTTTAAACTATTGACGCTTCCTGCTGATACCGCTGCTTGTGGAAGAGAATTCCACATCCTTACCGCTCTGACAGTAAAGAACCTTCAATACAGTTTAAGGTTAAACCGCTTCTCTTCCAATTTCTGTGAATGACCGCGTGTCTTTTTAAACTCCCACCCACTGACACGTTTTTTCCCTATGCTAGGGTCACCAGTATGGTATTTTTACATCGCTATCATATCCCCTTTCAAGCGTCTCCTCTCCAGAGAGAATAAGTTCAGTGCTTGCAGTCTTTCCCCATAACTGAGATCTAGTCCCTTTATTAGCTTTGTTGCCCTTCCCTGAACCCTCTCCAGTTCCAGCACATCCCTCCTGAGGGCTGGTGCCCAGAACTGGACGGCATACTCCAGGTGTGGTCGGACCAGAGTCTTGTAGAGTGGGAGAATTATTGATTTATCTCTGGAATTAATCCCCTTTTTAATGCATGCCAATATTCTGTTAGCATTGCTTGCAGCAGCTTGGCATTGCATGCCATTGCTGAGCCTGTCATCTACTAGGACCCCCGGGTCCTATTCCATCCTGGATTCCCCCAAAGGTTCTCCCCCTAGCGAGTAACATGCATTCATATTTTTAGCACCCAAATGCATCACTTTACATTTCTCAACAATAAACCTGATTTGCAATGTAGTTGCCCAACCCATTACTTTATTTAGGCCTTCTTGTAAGGTTTCCACATGCAGAAATTAAAGCCCTGCTTAGTTTTGTATCGTCCGCAAATATTGAGATTGAGCTGTTTATCCCATCCTCTATCGTTTATGAATTGATTAAACAGAATTGGTCCCAGGACAGATCCTTGGGGGATCCTTGGGGGACCCCACTTACTGTTAGCAGGGTATTGAATTATGCAGTAGAAGCTTCTTGGTTGCAGAGAATACTTACTTTCATGGAGGCGTATCAGAACATATCTTACAGCATGTCTTTATCATGGAACAAGAAACAGGAACTAAGAGGATACAAGTACATACACTTACATAAGGAAGGTACTTCCTCTGATTACTTTACCATATATAACACACTATAACACTGCAGTGCCACCTAGCTGGATAAACAGGTATAATGCATATACTGTATATGAGCGTTAGTTTGATTAGAGAGGAGGTTCCCTGGTGGGGTTATACGGTGCAGAGTGACAAAGCTCAATGCAGTGAGACTTATATAATTCAAATTACAATACATTAAAAGAAACCAGTGGTCTCATTCATTTGATTGGGGGTTACCCAAATGGAGGTGTAGAGATTGAGTCAAAACTATCCCGACATGTTTCGCCTTATTTATACTTATTGGCTGCCATGGACTTTACAGAGTGTGGCTGTTCTGCGATATGTCTGCGTTATCTCTATCCTTTCCTATTGAGGTCTATGCATATGTATTACCATATTATTAATATGGCGTTGCTCTTAGGATTTATACTCTGGCAAATTTCTTTCTTTTTATCCTCTTTTGCCATTCTATTTTTTATGCCGTTGATTGATTAATTTATATCCTAGGCCTATTTTCTAAATGCATATATATCCTTTATATCTGATTGTTGCCTATCTACAGTTTTTTCCATAGATTGAACAGCACATCTTCACCGCCCATATTTGGGATTGCTCTCATGTAGTCGCTATTATAGCGCCACCAGCTTATTTTCTATCTAATCTGTGGTCAACAAGTTATACCCATTTATAATGATTGAGACATGATGTCCGTTTCATGCCCCACACGTTTATTTGGCGGGGCATGATTTATAGAATTAGTTTATTATTGTGTGATATATCTATCAATCAAACTTTCTTTGATAGTTAGCTGGCTTCTATATAAGATCCCTTGTTATCTTTATCCTAGCTTGGACTGTGTGCATCCTCTGCAGTCACTGAATGCTAGGTCCCCTTATGGATATGGGGTTGTTCAGCTTCTGGTGCCTGTGGATGGCGTGACTTGGTAAGTGTATTGACCTTTTTTGGGGAGTTGCCGGGTGGTCCTGGGAGGGAGCGGCCATGTGTCATACATCAGTGATACGCTATATTGTATTGAGTATATATGGAGAATGTATTGGATAACGTGTACTGACTTTTATATTCTTTTTACTATTTAAGAACATATGATTGGTGTTTGTCAACTATATCCCCTGGGGAAGCCTGTGATAGGCAAAACATGTGGGGATAGTTTTGACTCAATCTCTACACCTCCATTTGGGTAACCCCCAATCAAATGAATGAGACCACTGGTTTCTTTTAATGTATTGTAATTTCTCTGCACCATATAATCCCACCAGGGAACCTCCTCTCGAACCAAACTAACGCTCAATTTCTTTGGGATGAGGTGCGTCTTCTTTGAAAAAATTCTGTTTGGAGAGCCATGAAAGGGGATAACTTTACTGCATATACTGTATGTATACAATTTATACATTACATGCTGTTGCTCTTCCAACACTTATCACACCGGCCCATTCTGAGTATTTGCTATTTATCACCACTCTTTGGACCTGCCACTGTAGCCAGTTTTCAGTCCAGGTACTCACTCTATGGTCCATGCCGACAGACCTTCGTTTGTTAAGTAAATGTTTTTGGGGAATGTTGGAGGATGCCAGAGCTTACACAAGTAACCCACAACTCAACCCCCTCCCCCCATAACACACGCACACGTCAGTACTTAGGCCTATCGATCGATCCTGGGAGAAGGTCCTATGTCCTCAATGTTGACTGAGGGCTCCAATGGGGAACAACAGGGAACAAGGTAAAAGTATCAGAGGTTGTGGGGAAGAGGCGCCCCTAAATGGTCAAAGATTCTCTTTAACAAGCATGAGTATCCAAGAAATACTGAAGACCTCTTTACTAATTCAGGTAACCCTAGGTGTCCTATATGAATGTTTATAAGCTCTGAGGATAGCTAAGGGTGGTGACAGGGGGTCCCTTTTCCGGGGCCAGGTGGCTCACATATTTGTTTCTTTCCTGGCTATAACATTATTAACTCATATATGACACCAGCTTAATGTTCTGGGATACTCTGGAAGGCAGTCATAGATTCTTTAATTTCCTAAAATACTGAACAGGGGGACCAGTTCTAATCAGATTAGTTGGTGGATTGGAAAATATTTTCAAATATCTGCCGGCTGTAAACAGCTGTCTAAGTTGCCATGATGGTTATTACAGCAAAATACTAGCATTATCTAAATGTACCTAAAGTATTTTACCTTTTGGCCATTTAAAACAGTCTTGGAAGTAGCATTTCAAGTTCTTTACACATAAAATTACTGCTATTACATTTCACCTCCTTTTTGAAAATTGTGGTGCCAAAAGTCAAAAGTTTCAAGATGTCCATGAAGAACGGAAATGTTTTCAAAATTATTTTCTTTAGCTTCTGTCATACACATTCCAAGGAAACCTGTCACAAGAGAATATCACCACTGCTAATCTTCTGAAGATGTTAGCAGCCAGACTGCTCCTGGATCAAATGCTAATTCCACCTTTTTCACCAACATTGATTTAAAAAAAAAAATGTGCATTTATTATTTTTTGCATGGAAAGCATTGTAAATGGTGTTCATTTACAACACCATTTAAGCATTGTAAATATTAGTGGAGTTCAGGTTTTGGCAGACTACTCCTCCAGCCCAGGTAGACCTCAGTAAGAACTTTTGGTTAGGGGTTGGAGGAAATATCCACAAACTACAAGGGCAGGGATGTCATTGCGCATGCGCTCAACTGAGAACTATAAGTCCTCCTGCCTTGGCAGACGGCCTGAAGTAGGAGCGCATTCTCTAACACCGCTCCACTGCCAATGAGTCTGATGGATCCGGAGGTGCCGGAAACCACCGACGCTGACCGCCCGCTACTCTGACAGCTGACAAGCGCTCCTCACAGACTCCATCCCGTGATGTACTGCTCAGGACTTCCCTTTGATTTTATCTATGTGCCTGATACAAGTCTACACTTGTGAGTAGTTTTATTCACTGTGTCAATAAAATACGTTTAACAGCTACACTTAGGAGGTGCCTGTGCTTTGTCTCATTGTTCTCCAGAGTTGCTTCTACCTCCACATGGAGCTGCCTCAATGAGCTGCATATAGGCTAATGCAAGGACTTTTATATCATCCTAAGGACTCTGTACATAAGCCGAATTTACATGGGCTGACTTTTTTTTGATTTTCCCTTTCTTGGTTTTAACCCGCCCAGTGTCCATCTCTGCACCAATTAACCGCCTTCCTCCTCTGTGTCTATCTTTGTGGCATGGATGCAAGGCTCAACATGTCTACTGTGCATTATATATTGTGCTTGTCTGTGACTGTATGGAGGGCCATAGGTTTGATCCTTGGAGGGGCGGGGCCACATGTCTGGCGCCTGCCCACCTTCCTTAAGACCCCTTTCTAGTTATAGCAGCGACAGCAGGACGCTTTTACCCCCTAGAAGGGGTTAAAAAGGGGTTAAAAGTGCGCTTCCGAAGTGCTTTGTAAGTGCTGGCCATTCATTTCAATGGGCAGGGGCGGTGGAGGAGCAGTGTATACAGCGCTCCGGCACCGCCCCAAAAATGCTGCTTGCAGGATTTTTTTTTCTTGTACGGCAAGCGCACTGCCCCACTCAGGATTTCACATTGGGGTGGATTGGGAGGAGTTTTTCAGGTGCTTTACAGGCGCTGTTTTTAGCGCTAAAGCGCCTGAATAATGCCCCATGGTGAAAGGGGTCTAAAGCAATGGGTGATGAGCGCATTTCACTGTGCGTCACCTCCAGAGGTTAGTCCGGATATTTAGTGGGCATGGACCACAGCTAGCCCTGCCCCGCCATTTCCGGACATGTGTGATACCATTGCAAAACCCGGAAACACACCCACCCACGTCCCACCGGTGTTCTATCAAAACAGCCAATCTCCAATTATGTCACTTCCGGTGATTTTCTAGCAGCAGTAATTGCAAATTTTGACGACTCAGTCTAAGAAGGTGTTTACCCATAAATATGACGACTTGGCTGTTTTCACAGAACACCGGCAGCGCATACACTACGATACACAATGAATTGGCTGTTTTGACAGAACACCCACAAAGGAGTAAAAAAGTTGAGGCAGCCATGCTGTTGGCTACTAGCAGGTGGCCTAACAATTTCCACTCATTATGTCATGTACCGTAGTGTATATGCTGCCGGTGTTCTGTGAAAACAGCCAAGTCATCATATTTATGAGTAAACACCTTCTTAGACTGATATACCCATTATAATAATTGAATAGGTGATATACTGTCTTGCTTTGGGGGCTCTCCCCACAGCCTGGTATGTGGCACTGGTACTTTAATGTATAACCTTCTGGGGTGGTTTGTACCCCTCAACATAGGAGTGAGCATTCCTGAACTTCCTTCCATTTCACTTTAATGTGAGTATGTGATCATTTTGGTGAATTAGCACTAGATGTAATATTATGTTTGAAAATACTAATTTCATAGAATTTTGTAATTGTGTTTAAATAATTATGATTTATCCCTAAAATTATAAAGGATTTCCTAAAGGGAACCAAGTCTGGCGAAACAGGTATAGATCAAGATCTTTGTTTTGATCCTCCTTCATCCGGCACAACAATATTTGTATATCATATTTAATTTTCAATACTCGATTTATAATTTTCATGCACTTTATGTCATTTTTTGGGCTAGATACTCTATACATGGAGGACATAGGGGCTACTGTTACCTTATTTGGGATGATGTTCTACATTCTATATGAATGCCAAAAGGTTTTAAAATGTTTTAATGTATGATAAATAAACTTTGGATACTTTTATATGACATATTCTAGTGCCTTTTTCCTTTATTTTTTTTTATTCAATAGATTTTTAGTGAAAAAAGCATGGTAACAGACAAAGCATAAAATATCTCAAAATGTTATACATACAGTATCTCACAAAAGTGAGTACCCCCCTCACATTTTTGTAAATATTTTATCATATCTTTTCATGCGATAACACTGAAGAAATTACACTTTGCTACAATGTAAAGTAGTGAGTGTACAGCTTGTATAACAGTGTAAATTTGCTGTCCTCTCAAAATAACTCAACACACAGCCATTAATGTCTAAACTACTGGCAACAAAAGTGAGTACACGATAATTGAAAATGCCCAAATTGGGCCCAATTAGCCATTTTCCCTCCCCGGTGTCATGTGACTCATTAGTGTTACAAGGTCTCAGGTGTTGAATGGAGAGCAGGTGTGTTAAATTTGGTGTTATCGCTCTCATTCTCTCATACTGGTCACTGGAAGTTCAACATGGCCCCTTATGGCAAAAAGGGCTGGGAGGATTTGAAAAAAAGAATTGTTGCTCTACATAAAGATGGCCAAGGCTATAAGAAGATTGCCAAGTCCCTGAAACTGAGCTGCAGCATGGTGGCCAAGACCATACAGTGGTTTAACAGGACAGGTTCCACTCATAACAAGTCGACCATGGTCGACCAAAGAAGTTGAGTGCACATGCTCAGCATGAAATCCTGAGGTTGTCTTTGGGAAATAGATGCATGAGCGCTGCCAGCATTGCTGCAGAGGTTGAAGGGGTGGGGGTCAGCCTGTCAGTGCTCAGACCATACGCCACACACTGCAACAAATTGCTCTGCATGGCTGTCATCCCAGAAGGAAGCCTCTTCTAAAGATGATGCACAAAAAAGCCCAAAAACAGTTTGCTGAAGACAAGCAGACTAAGGACATGGATTACTGGAACCATGTCCTGTGGTCTGATGAGACCAAGATAAACTTATTTGGTTCAGATGGTGTCAAGCATGTGTGGCAGCAATCAGGTGAGGAGTACAAAGACAACTGTGTCTTGCCTACAGTCAATCATTGTGGTGGGAGTGTCATGGTCTGGGGCTGCATGATTGCTGCCGTCACCGGGGAGCTACAGCTCATTGAGGGAACCATGAATGTCAACATGTACTGTGACATACTGAAACAGAGCATGATCCCCTCCCTTTGGAGACTGGGCTGCAGGGCATGATAATGGCCCCAAACACACCTCCAAGATGACCGCTGCCTTGCTAAAGAAGCTGAGGGTAAAGGTGATGGACTGGCCAAGTATGTCTTCAGACCTAAACACTATTGAGCATCTGTGGGGTATCCTCAAACGGAAGACGGAGGAGCGCAAGGTCTCTAACATCCACCAGCTCCGTGATGTTGTCATGGAGGAGGGGAAGAGGACTCCAGTGGCAACCTGTGAAGCTCTGGTGAGCTCCATGCCCAAGAGGGTTAAGGCAGTGCTGGAAAATAATGGTGGCCACACAAAATATTGACACTTTGGGCCCAATTTTGACATTTTCACTTAGGGGTGTACTCACTTTTGTTGCCAGCGGTTTAGACATTAATGGCTGTGTGTTGAGTTATTTTGAGGGGACAGCAAATTTACACTGTTATACAAGCTGTACACTCACTACTTTACATTGTAGCAAAGTGTCATTTCTTCAGTGTTGTCACATGAAAAGATAGAATAAAATATTTACAAAAATGTGAGGGGTGTACTCACTTTTGTGAGATACTGTACATCCAATTAGAATGACACAGACATTGGTTGCAGATGTTTTAATGTCCAGACCAAACTTGATAGTTCTGCAGGCGATTATCCAGTCAGTATGTATGGCAATCATCACTCATAAAATATACAAAAACATGAAAATATATCTCCAGAGGGAGAAGGGAAAAGTAGATATGAAAGAGAATAGAGAGAGAGAAAATGAGATAGGGTTGGGGGGGGGGGGGTAGGGGATAAGATGAGAGACTCCTGCAATATTCATAAGGGGTAAAAAGAGCTCCATATGCATTATATTTATTCAGGTTTGTTGGGATATGAGTTCAGCATAGGTAGGGATGAAAGTGGAGGTGAGCCAACAGGCCCATATCTTGTGCGCAACAGAGGCCATATCTCTATGTTCTTAAGTGAGATCTTCCATATGGTAGCTGTGGTCAACTACTTGTAGCCATTGTTGAACAGTAGCAATAGTAGTTTGCTTCCAAAAGTGAGGGATAATAGATTTTGCAGTATTTAGATGAGGGGTGATAGAGCGCTTGTATTGGCCAGCTGGTTCATCTGTACAATGGAACAATACGACCCATGGGGCATTTGGTATAAGAAAGCCTTGAACTACTTCAATCCAATGTAGGATCGAAGACCAGTATGGACGTATTAGTGGGTATTGCCACCATATATGATCATGAGTAGCAAGCGCACCACAGCCTGGAAGAGATATGTGTGAGGTGGAGTATAGTAGAATGTTGGACATCTGTGAGATTGTGCTGAATATACAGTTCCCAGGCCCTTATGAAGTTAGGAACCGAAGTGGTGTCTAGTTCCAACATAGCTTTGTAAAATTGGTATATCGTTTTCTGTGGGGTTTGGGAACCTGCCAGGATTTGTTCCACTGGTGTAAAATCGGCAGTAGAGCATAGAGGCTTTGGTAGAGAATGATTTCATGAATTGAGATAGCTGAGCGTGTCTCCAATAGTCCATAAAAGAGTCCAGAGGTGGATTGGATAATTGAGTGTACAGGCTCCAGCCCTTTTGAATTTGTTACATGATGGAGGAGAGCATTGGAACTTGGCAGCCAGTGATGGAACTGTAGGTCCAGTTGACCTGGAGGGAAATAGGAGTGGCCTATCAAAGGCATCAGGGGTGAGTTACACTTTCAGCCATAAGATTTGTGCAGAGAGTCCCATATAGAGAAAGTGGACCATGTCAGAGGTGCCTTTTTCCTTCATATTGGGGTTATGATAGCCATAAAAGTTCTTTCCTTCTCTATCTTAACAGAGGTATTGTATCTTTTCATGTTGGATGTGGTGCCGCGCCAATAGATTGTGCTTCATACTTTATCTGTCTGTCTGTCTATCTATCTATCTATCTATCTATCTACAGCCGTGGCCATAGGTTTTCAATTTTCACAAAGTCTGCTGCCTCAATTTTTATGATGGCAATTTGCATATACTCCACAATGTTATAAAGAGTGATCAGATGAATTGAAATTAATTGCAAAGTCCCTCTTTGCCATGAAAATTAACTTAATCCCATAAAAAAACATTTTCACTGCATTTGTGAAGAAGGCTTCAGGGCACCCAAGAAAGTCCAGCAAGTGCCAGAACTGTCTTCTACAGTTGATTAAGCTGCGGGATCGGGGCACCACCAGTGCAGAGCTTGTTCAGGAATGGCAGCAGGCAGGTGTGAGGGCATTTGCATGCACAGTAAGGAGAAGACTTTTGGAGGATGGCCTGGTGTCAAGAAGGACAGCAAAGAAGCCACTTCTCTCCAGGAAAACCATCAGGGACAGACTGATATTCTGCAAAAGGTACAAGTGAGGACTGGGATAAAGTAATTTTCTCTGATGAATGCCCTTTCCGATTGTTTGAGGCATCCGGAGAAAACCTTGTCCGGAGAAGAAAAGATGAGCGCTACTTCTCAGCCAAGGGAGCGGGAGGCTCACTCACAATTTTGCCAAAGAACACAACCATGAATAAAAAATGGTACAAAAACATCCTCCAAGAGCAACTTCTCCCAACCATCCAAGAACAGTTTGGTGAGGAAGAATGCCTTTTTCAGCATGATGGGGCACCTTGCCATAAGGCAAAAGTGATAACTAAGTGGCTTGGGGAGCAAAACATCGAAATTGTGAGTCCATGGCCAGAAAACTCCCCAGACCTTAATCCCATCGAGAACTTGTGGTCAATCCTCAAGAGGCGGGTGAACAAAAAAACCCCCGCAAATTCTGACAACCTCCAAGCATTGATTATGCAAGAATGGGCTGCCATCCGTCAGGATGTGGCCCAGAAGTTCATTGACAGCGTGCCAGGGAAATTACAGAGCTCTTGAAAAAGAAGGGTCAACACTGCAAATATTGACTCTTTGCATTAACGTAATGTAATTGTCAATAAAAGCCTTTGACGCTTATGAAATGCTTGTAATTATACTTCAGTATACCATAGTAACATCTGACAAAAAGATCTAAAAACACTGAAGCATCAGACTTTGTAAAAATTAATATTTGTGTCATTCTCAAAACTTTTGGCCATGGCGATATCTATCTACAGTGAGCTGTGGAACTTGGAATATCAGTCCTGATAAGCCTAAACACAAACTAGATTCTGCAAAGCACATTATTATAATTTCAGAGGCAATAAAGGACATTCCAAGCTGTGACACGCTTCTTCTTGTGCTTCCGACGTCTGATATACATTCTACAGCTTTAAGCAGTTGCATAGATTGGAGATACGTTATATTCTGTATATACGTCTCTCTGCTCTGTAAGTGCAAAAACCTTATTAGAGCAAGATGAAGGCTTCACTTTGATTTATGGGCAAAATATATACAAACATTATTGTTATTCCTTATTTGGTTTTATTAAATAATGTAAGTCAATTACGGAAATATTGCATTCCTACAACTAGGGAGGAATAAACGAATTTGAATATTCAGTAGTAACTGAATATATCGATTACTCAGCTGTTTTTATAGTTGCATAGGGTTTCTATCCTTACTAAGGTTACGCAAAGTAGCTGATAAGTGTACAGGGTGGGCCATTTATATGGATACACCTTAATAAAATGGGAATGGTTGGTGATATTAACTTCCTGTTTGTGGCACATTAGTATATGTGAGGGGGGAAACTTTTCTAGATGGGTGGTGACCATGGCGGCAATTTTGAAGTCGGCCATTTTGAATCCAACTTTTGTTTTTTCAATAGGAAGAGGGTCATGTGACACATCAAACTTATTGGAAATTTCACAAGAAAAACCCTATTCTCCCACTCTTCACACACTGATAGCAACACCGCAGGAGAAATGCTAGCACAGGCTTCCAGTATCCGTAGTTTCAGGTGCTGCACATCTCGTATCTTTACAGCATATGTTTTTTTTATGGTTTTTATGGTCAGTAAAAACCAATACCGGGTGAGCTGCTCCTTCCAGGAGATACCGCCATTCCTCCAAAGCCGACTTGATGGCCAGCAATTCCCTATCACCGACATCATAGTTCCAGCAAGATGGTGCACCACCACATTATGGGTGTCAGGTCTGAGCATTCCTAGATGAACAGTTTCCTGGAAAGTGGATTGGTCGTCGTGGGCCAGTTGAATGGCCCCCAAGGTCTCCCGATCTGACCCCCTTAGACTTTTATCTTTGGGGTCATCTGAAGGCAATTGTCTATGCTGTGAAGATACGAGATGTGCAGCACCTGAAACTACGGATACTGGAAGCCTGTGCTAGCATTTCTCCTGCGGTGTTGCTATCAGTGTGTGAAGAGTGGGAGAAGAGGGTTGCATTGACAATCCAACACAATGGGCAGCACATTGAACACATTTTATAAGTGGTCAGAAACTTGTAAATAACTCATGAAAGAATAAAGTTACGTTAAAACC